>JAWWMP010000081.1:90894334-91018876 GCA_035047865.1 Dendrocincla tyrannina | reverse complement strand
ATTCAATGTGAATTAGCAGCAAAGCTCAGTTTATTGAATAGTGTCTCTACAATTATACTATTCTCTAAGTATACGTATAATAGTATTATTGGTGCCACACACATAAGCAATCACTTATTGGCTAATGCTATAAGGCTGCTATATCTATGACCTCATCCAGCCTGCTTCTAGTTCTCACAGACCTGCAAAGTTGTTTATCTTACAAGCGCACAGAGGAGCCTAGCCAAGGCCAAACTCCTTCTGCCCTGCTAAGAGATTTATAGACCTCGTTATATTCCTACACTATGTCATTTGGTAATGCTGTTCAGACGCTAGTGAGCATGTTGCTTTTTCTCTCTTTTGAAGTGTAGCAAAGATAGCACCCTTGATGATGTCAGTGCTACACTTTGGCTACTTCAATTGCTTAGGCGTTGTTTTAGTATGTTATCAGGGGTCTTTTGATCTTAAGAGTGAATGTTAAAGATAATAATCTGCTTGATTGAAGAAGGCTTGAAGACCTTTCTAAAGTCATGGATTGGATAATTTTTCAGTTGCCAGTTTAAAGTACAGGTCTGGCCTTCATAAGGTTGAACAATTACGCCTTTTTCTAGGGGAAGGAAAAGCCTTGTGTGTTACCTTTTCATATAGCCCAAGTATTGGAATAGATTTTTTTCTTCCGGATCTCTTGTCATGCCACAGTATTTACAGAAACTGATTTAGTGTCTTTTATTCTACTCAGGCATGTTAATCACAAGGATGCTTAAAGGACTGTTTTATAGTTAAAGCTGTGGTTTTCAGCTATTGAAGAAATATGACCATTTTGTGGTCTGTTGATCTGTTGATCAATATCTGTTGATATTGCCTGTGTATCCTATGAATTTACAGATGAGAGTCCATTAGAGGATGCAGTAGGCTAAGTTTACACATGATTAAGATTTGTGATACTTACATCTTTCTATTACTGAGAAATACTTTACAACTAAACTTTGCAAAGCAGAAGTTACTTGGGCATCTTAGTCGAGAAATGTGTAAGAAAAGTGTAAGTCGCTAGGACACTGGTTTTAGTCTTGTTTTCTTGGCCAAAATATATTGTGCTGAAATGTTCCCTATAGCTGCCTCTACCATGAGCTTTTAAAGTTTATTTATGAGAATTTTAGTAAGAAAAAAAATATGGTCAGGACATAAGGTACTGATTTTTCTTTTCCTGGTAAATGGTGTGTTAAATGAGACAGGACTTTGAAGTGGGTACAGTACTGAGCAGAAAAACTAGATGAATTGTAGTCTTTGACTTCCTCTGAGGAAATGTAAATAGGATGCTGTAAACTTCTACTTGTTTTGTTACTTCCTATGCCTATTTCCTACATTCATGGTGGAAAGTACTGACTTGAAGAGAAACATCAGGCCTTGCATGTCTAGATAACAAAATCAATGCTCTCTTCTTTTTCTATTCTCTTGTTGATGCAGTTTGAATTGTAGCAGTGTTTGAAACTGAATTCTGTGGATTTTTTTCTCTTGAGTGTCCCTAACCTGCAGCACAAATCAGTCAAGTTTTATTTTCATTTTATTAATACTGCTTTGAATATGTTAATCCGTCTTCCCAGTTGCTTTTCTTGAAGTTATTTGTAAGTAAAGATAATTTCCTTAGTAGTGCAGTATCTTCTGACATGTAAAATATGTTTTACTTATGAGGATTAATATTTTCCTTATATTATAGGGTATTTATAGGGCTGATTTTGGCCATCTGAACAAGAAGATATAGAAGCTTACAATTTGTATATCAAAAGTTCTGTGAATGTAGGAGTTCTAAACAAGAAAACTGTATGGGCTTGGAATGGGTTTTTTTAAAGAAAAATACATCTATTTCTCCATTGAATTGATGTGTACACAGTCTTAACTTACAGTTTATTACATCTCTCTCAGCTATTTGAAATTGATGTTGGTTTTACAACTCTAAAGGTTTTTTTGTAGATTTTAGTAGAGGTTTTACATTACCAGGTGTAGAAGAAAGAAAAGATGTCCAAGTTTTTCTTAAGGGGAAAAAAAAAGAGAGAGAAAGGAATGGGGAAGGGCAGAAAAATCTGTATAGTCAAAACTGCTGACTATGTAATTTTAAAAAGTTTTTCTTAGAAACACATGATGTAATATAATTAGAAGTAACCCCTAGCAGTATCCTACTCATACGTAGTGTATTTGGTAGCGTTTTATTTTTTTGCAAATTTGGTGCGTGTTTATGGAGCAAAGAAGAATTTCTTTCAAATTACTAGGAAAAGGTGTTTATTTATCTCTTTAGCAACTGGCAGTTAGAGATATGGATGTATTTGGTTGATCTGGTGTCAGTGAAAACAGTATTGTTTATGCCTGAGATTTTCAGGATCCCTTGCAGTTAAAGTGTCATGTAAGTCAGAATCTTAGAAGAGATGAAATAGTTTCTGCTTCAAAAAGGTCTGCTTTTTACAATAAATTATAAGTAGATGAAATATGACTTCATACAAACGTTTTGATGCTTGTTTTGTAGATGATGTTCTGGCACCGACTATAGAGAACGGAAATTTTCCCCACCAAGTACCTAACTTCCATAAGTGTGACATTTGTTTGCTGTCTTTTCCAAAAGAGACACAGTTCCAGCGCCATATGAGGGATCATGAGCAAAATGACAAGGTATGAATTTTCGTAGACAGAACCTGTGTATGTTGATATTTTCATATACTGTCAAGTAAAGCTAACATAGTTTCCATTTTTTTAAATCGTACTGCTAATAATTACTACTTGGGGACCTCAGAGTTTTGCAAAGTTTCTTTTTTATGTTTTCTCATGTTTGCTTTGAGACAGGCCCTTACTTTGATGCTGTTTAGTTAGATGGCTGTTTCCAGATCAGAAGTTTTTAATTTTAGCCTTTTTCTTTGATTTATAAAATACTCAGGTAGATGAGAAAGTGTATGGGTTTCTTTCAGTTGAACTTGTGAAGTGATTCTACATATTAGTAATAAAAAGAAAATAATACTTAAATTGATTGACCAGACCTCACTAGTAAACTAATTTCATATGTATGTATTAGTCAGTATGTTAATGTCATCACTTTGGCTGCTTCCAAATCAAATTTGGGAAAGAATGAGAAAAATATAAATATGTGACTAAGACTGGACTGACTTCTTAAATGAAACTTTTGGCACAAGTTGCAGCTGTAATATGAAGCATTTAATTTCTTTTCCCTGCTTTCTATTTCACAAAGCTCAAACTACTTACGTGTGAAACTGTTTTTATTGGGTTTTGAGGTAGTTGTACATACTGATTAATTTTTACAAAATGTAGCACTTTGAGATAATTGATGTATACAAAGAGCAACTTACATCAGTTTCAGTGTTGTAAAGTTGATAGAGTTAAAACCATGCTATTGCACACTTATGTAGGAGCCTTTATATCCAGAAGTCAAGGTGCTCTTTAAGAATGATTGTGCAAATATCAACTGAAGAGCAGTCAATCCTAGTATAAACTGTTTTGATTATTAATTTTGCTTAAGGAGATTTCATAGAATCATAGAATATCCTGAGTTGGAAGTGATCCACAAGGATCTCTGTGTTCAGCTCCTGGCCCTGCAGAGGACCATCCCCAAGAGTCACACCATGTGCCTGAGAGTATTGTCCAAATGCTTCTTGAACTCTGTCAGGCTCGGTGCAGTGACCACTGCCCTGGGGAGCCTGTTCCAGTGCCCAACCACCCACTGGGTGAATAACTGTGGTGGTCACAGTTAAAGGTTAAAGTAGGAAAACGTGTTTCTGTCTCTTGCTCACTGCTCTTGTCCTGATAACTTCACTCTACTCAGACAGTCCTAGTTTTGTATCTCTGATTTCTTTATTTCTCCTGCTTTTTTTCCCCCATATGCTCTTGAAATGCTGTATTTGTATTTTCAGTAGTGAGATGCAAAGGAGATAAAATAATTAAGATTGGTATTATTAAGAATCATTATCATAGAGGTAGGTACTTTAACTGCTCTTTTTTTTATTATTTTTAATATTTTGGTTTGTATGGTTATTTGTGCCACCCGGGGTATATGTAACATATGGAAAGACTGAATTTTGTCTTTATTTTTGTTATTTTAACAAACAGCCTCACCGATGTGACCAGTGTCCAATGTCATTTAATGTTGAATTCAACTTGACACTTCATAAATGTACTCACAATGGCGAAGATCCTACATGTCCTGTGTGCAACAAGAAATTCTCCAGAGTGGCCAGTCTGAAAGCTCATATAATGCTACATGAGAAAGAGGAGGTAATTCATTAAACTTCATAATTTAATTTTTGAAAACAACCACTGTCATAATGGTTGTATTTAATCCCTTACCAATATGCCTTAGATTGGAGGATTGAATAAATTACTTGGTTCAGGGGAAATATAAAACTTTTATTGGGAAGTCTGTTTTAATAATAGCTACAAAAATTAATATACTGAATATAATTAAGTGTTCCCACCCTGCCGTTGTTAACAAAGAGAATCTCTGGATGTTTGATAGGTAACATCATATTATATATAAACATTAAGTAATTGGCTGTTTACAAAATACTTTTATTTTGAAGGTATTTCTGTGACGACATTTACATTGGTAAGCCCAAGTGTATTAATCTGGGTGATCGTCTTTGATGGCAGGTGTTATGGTGAGGCACTCTCACCATTTATAGAAATAGATGAAGCTGTTCGCTTGTCTACAAGTCCCACCTCCATTTCTGAGTTTACTTAAGAGTAGTACTTCGTGTTCCTTTCCCTTGGAAAATGGAAAATTTAATTTTCCATTTTTATAGGGCTTTGGTTAAATTCTTATAAACAGTTAATACGTAGTAGTATTGCACATTTTATAGTCATTGCTGCATTATTACAGTTTCCAGAGTTGATTGCACTGCCCAAAATACCAAGTTTTCAATCAAGTAAATGCCTCTTCTCTCTGTAAAGGATTTTTTAAAATTACACTTCGTATTGGAGAATTGGAGCTGAGTCGAGTATGCACTTTTATCATCAGGCTTCTGATCATAAACATAACAGTGGTATGTTTCTCCATGCCAGCTGCAGACAGCTTACAGCAGTTTTGACCACTAAGTTTGGGATAATAGGCCTGTTTGCACTTTCCTAATCCAGGCAGGGGATGCCATGTGTAGAGGTTGTACTCCTTCTTTAATCATGTTTTAGTTCATGTTTTGTCATGTACACAGCCAAGTTAAGTGGACTTGAATACAATTTTGCTGCATGTTAATGTGTCTATAATGGTACATGGCTTAATGCATATTATTAAGAAAACTTGATTTTTTAATTGCTAAAAACATCAGAATGAGGAAACTAAGCATCAAGAAAGTGATCTTTCCGTGCACTTCAGCAGCTCTGATTTTGATACTTGGTGCAGATGTCAGAAGAATAGACTGTATGATGCCTTCTAATTTAAAATTCAATCTGCAGCTTGAAAATTAAATTTATAAAAATATGAACACCTTTCAATTGCTAATGAATGCATTCTTATAATACCCAATAATTTCGTGATAAAACAGAGATGAATGTCAACAATTCACAGAGAACTGCAGGAATAACTTTCACCGTAGTTATGCCCAGGACCTGTAGGAGATAAGGAATTTGAACTTGAAGCAGAGGGTATTGATGATGGCACTAGCTGTCATTCAAGCATTTTTATAATGTGCATGGTAAGAAGTTACCAGTGGAGTGCGTTCTCCCTCCTGTTCGCTATTCTTCCTTTTGCTGTTAGAAGGATTAAAAATCTGAAAATAGAGCGAAGGTAGAGGTTGGTGCACAAGCTGCAATTTAATAACTTCAGCCTTGTTTTGTGCTGCGTCAGGCAGCTTTATCTTCAGATAAATGCAGAAGGGCAAGAACAAGAAATTAGTGTGATTAGCTTTTTGAGCTCTCCAGTTAAATTTGGGAGAGTGTGCCTCTCTGTGAAACTTGATTGATTGCTCCTGTGAGAGTTTCTGGAAGGAATTTTCTGGGCTATTGAAATCGAGCTTGCAAGAGACTATTTTATCCTCACATTCTTTGGTGATTTGTGTGTGATGAACTGGTGTAAGGAAAAAAACCACATTTGAAATTCCTCACTAGTTTGGGGTAGCTTTCTCTTGAGAAGTCATTAAGAACGTACCTTGTGTAAATATGCCCAATCTTGTGCAGGATTCTTGATTTTGTCCCTTTCATCAGTGGAAACATGCAATGGTTCTCACTGCTACTTTTTGACCTGGTGATGCAGGAATACTGAATAAAAAACTGAAAAAAAAAATTTATTGCATTAAAATTGCTAGTATGTCTTCTACTTTACAATGATCTTGCTTTCCTACATCAAATTCCACAGTACTGGGTAGAAACAGGTAGACTTTCATTATCTCAAATACTTCATCTTAGGCGATCCTTTTGTTTGTGGAAGTTGCTTATTTGAATATGTGTATTAGCAACTTACTGTCATGCCTATATGTGTCTGAAAAATGCTGAGAAGCGATTGAAAAATGGAATTTTTAGGTCCATGAGCTTGGTAGAGTATGCATTATAAGCTTCCCTTCATATAATTGCCCCCCACTTTTATGAAAGGATCATCATAAACTAAATTTGTCATGTAAGAACAATATTTTTCAGTAACAAGTGTTCTTATTCAGATTTGAGTATATGTCCATTTGACTTCGATTCTTCCTCTGAATTTCAGAGAAATAACAACACTTTTGCATTAAACATGAGAAATATAATTTCTCTTCTAAATAATGTGGAATATTAACGTAACTGGTAAATGGTTTGTTTAATATTGCTATAAAATTTCTGGATTATCTGTCAGGAATATTTTGTGTCCCTATTGATTTCTGTCAGCTTGTCTGTGAAGGTAGCTTAAGAATATTCAGTACTAATTGTGGTGGGATTACTATTTAAAAGTGACAATCTATATCTAAAATTGTGAAATTCCTGAATGTACGGTTAAGATGCTTGTGGGTAGAAAGTAGTATTTGTTACAAATGTTTCTGTAGACCATAGCGTAATGGCACTGAGGTAAGTTTTTGTGTGTGTCTCTAACCAGCCTACCAAGGGAATAGGTAGTGATGATGGTACTGAAGTGTTTATTTCTGCTGCTGTATGAACTTTTTTCAGAATTCAGTTTCAGTGGAGTTTCTTATAAATATTAATATGATCTTGCAGTGATTATTGTTCATGATATTATAGGACTCATAAACCTTTTTTAGTTGTTTACTTTTATTGCTGCTTGCTTCCAGCTGCCAGTGTCCACAGAAGGATACATTGACTTGCTTGAGCAAAGCTTGTACATGTGTACCGCTGTATGGGAATATTTTTAAAAATCAGCATCTATTATCTCTTTCAGAATCTTATCTGTTCAGAGTGTGGAGATGAATTCACTTTACAGAGTCAGCTGTCCATACACATGGAAGAACATCGTCAAGAATTGACAGGCAGTAGGATCCACAGCTGCAAATCTTGCAAAAAGGAATTTGAAACTTCCTCACAGTTAAAGGAGCATATGAAAACTCACTATAAAATAAGGTGACAATCATGGGATTGTAACAAAATGAGCAGATGTTACTTTTATGGTGATAGCTGGGAAAAGCAGGAGTAGCGTTTGCAGTCAGCAAAGTACCGGGATCTGTGCACATAATTTCTTTTCTTTGATATGCTGTTATGAAACGGCATTTGCTTTTTAAAACTTTGCTAAAGTGGGCAGTTATTTTTGGAGGCCTTTTTCTTTCCCTGTTTTTGTATTTAGGCACACGTACTAAGGATAGTTCATCTGCTAGCTATTTGTAAACATGAGTTAAGTTTTTCTGATGCAAAGTGATTTTTGAAGTGTGCTTATGATTTTAAAGGCTAATAGCGATGCATTGAAACAAATGTATATTAATTTTACATAGCCTTTATTATAATGACAAAAGTTCTCATGATTGCCTTCTGCAAAGATATGTTGTTCATTGCAGTTTAATCGTTTTTTGCAAGTGGTCCTCATCACAATCTCCCATGAGTTTCTTGTAAATCTGAAAAAGCACAAAATGAAGGGAAAAAAGAGGCCTGATAAATGCTTGTTCTCATATTTGGTGCCTGTTTGTTGTGTCATTTCTTTCAGCTCTCTAGTTTAACTTTACTTTTAGGAATATGAGAATATTTTTTAAGTTAGAAGGAAGAAGAACTTACTTCTGTTGGTTTAATTTCCCTTAAGAAAGCCTAAAGACTTGACAGGTGATCTCTCTCTTTTAATCTCTCCTCTGTTCCTATAAAAAACAGATGGGGAAAGTTATGTATTTAAAAACAAGGAATACTGGCTATTTACAGTATTTACTGTCTATTTCTTTTTATTAGCAGATGATACAGGTTCGAAGATCTTAATAGTTGTGTTCCAGAAGGGTGAAAAAAGTATTGTAGATTTCCATTTGTGAACAGAAATTTGAGGGTGTGAAGTATCAAGTTATGTTTGTATTGGGTTATATAAATGTACATTATTACATACATAAAGCATTCTCATTGTGGACATCTGCATAGAGATGTTAGGATGAATAAATAAAGAACAGAGGAGTGAACGTGATGATTGTGATTTTGAGACAGTATTATGCGTGCCACATGCTAACAGACACCCAAGTGCTTCATGATAATTTTTTAAATTTTTCTTAGTGTGGATTACTTCTAGATTTAGACCTTCCTTATGTGAGATTCATCTTATTTATCAGTTCAAATGAGACACGTGTTGCAGTTGTATTCAATAACCTACTCTCTGTAATGGTGCTGTGCTGCCCTTTAACCAGCAGTACCAAATACAGCCCATGTATGTGAGCAGAGTTAATGACTTGATTCGGTGTTCCCACTCCAGTTCATCGCAAAGCTAATGACCTTCTGTGTTTCATGCAAAAGTATTTTGAAAGGAAAAATGTGGAAATTTGGATTTTATTGTTGTATATGAAAAGATAAAAATTAATAAATTTTGAAAAATCAATATTTGATCTAACATGGTTATGTAGAGTATATTTAAAGTCAAAGACATACATCAATTTGACTACTTTTTTCGGTGTAAAATAAGCTTCAGAGACTTTTTAGGATTTAAAATTACGAAGAACCTTGTCCCCTTAAGTTTTGGTTTTTTTCATAGAGTGGGTGTACTTTAATTGCCAAAAAGGTAATTGTTCTCTGAATTGTTTTTATGAAAGACTATTATGAAGTTTTGAAATTTGAATTTAATACTAATTTAAATTTAGTATCTGGCTTTTGCTAAAAAGAAAATGATCATTCTGACTCTAAATGATTAAGTACTTTAGGAGCTGATCTGATCTTTAAGGATTGTCCCTACAATTGCCTCCAACTTGGATATTATTTTCTTTATTAATGTGCTGCAGGTATAGTTGAGATACATTGCTCATCAGAGAGTGTACTCTGGCAATCAGTCCAGAGTCGATCTGTCCTGAAGTGAAAAGAAGAGGTTGTGACATCTGTTCTCTCTTCTTCTCTTCAATCTTCACTTTTTTCTGGATATTTCACTAAAATGGAGTAGATACAATGAATATGTAAAATTAAAATATATTACCCACACTGCTAATTCTGTGAGGGTATGAAAGGACTTTTAAATACATGTAATTTTTTTTTTTTAAGGAATTGGAAAGGAAAAGGTGCCTTCCTTTAAATATGTGCAGAATATCTATGTTCTCCTAGAGTAGAAAAATGCAGCATTTGAGTAGCATTTCTTGTGTTATGCACACACTATTATTTCCCTGCTATTTTTTTTTCTGTTATACAACTTGTCTTTCAGTGTGGTGGTGTTTTGCACTTTTGCTGCACATTCTTTCAGGTATTCAGAGAAACACCAGGTATTTAAATTTGTTTACTATCAGCTAGCAGTAAGCAGTACTGACAAGTTGGATTAATGTTCCTCAGGCACTGTGGAAGATATGGAATACTCTCGATCCTATGCTGGTTTACCCACTGCCTTCTGCTTTTTGCCTATTTAGCTGAGTTGTTGTGATGGTCTGCAAAATCCAGGTTTTTCTTTTCTTTTTTTTCCAGTCAGTTTTCCACATTGCTGTTGACATTTCTCAGCAGTAATTTAAACTAGTTAGTTTGATTTTGTAGAGAAATGAATTTTAGGGATTTATATCATCTTTTACAGTGGTTCTGAGCAGAGTGTGATTTGTATTTGAGGGGCAGGGGTAAATATTTGGATTGTTAAATTCTTGCTCTTACTGGACTTTAGCAAGTGTATTGGTACTCAAGTTCATCAGATTTTCATATTCTAGTTAAGAATAAAGGACTTGCTGTGTTCAGGCAAAACACCGTGAAAATAGTGTTTATGAAGTCACTGTATACTTCTGGCAGAATCTACCCTGAAAATGTCTTGAGAGCACCTCTAAGATGTATCAGTTTTTATTACACAAATAACTAAAATTCTTGGTGCATGCAGGTACTTAGAAAGAGCTGTTTGCATTGTTCTTTTAGTGTCATTATAGATCTTGGTTTTTCACTGTTGCAGTTGATGGTGTATTGTTTAAAGTTTTCACTGTATTAAAAATGATGGGGTAAAATAAACTTCATCAAAATAATGCTGCTTTTTTTTTTTTTTTTTTTTTTTTAATGACAGAGTATCAAATACCAGGTCTTATAACAGAAACATTGATAGAAGTGGGTTTACCTATTCCTGTCCTCACTGTGGAAAGACTTTCCAGAAACCGAGTCAGTTAACACGACATGTTAGAATACACACAGGTAAGGCCGTGGAAGCAATCGTTTTAATATGCATTTGTTTTGAAAAATTCAGTTAACCTGTGAAATCTATTTTTTTTCCTCGCTGTTGGGACTTGAAATCCTATCAATATATTTGACTCATTAGATGCTGTTACCTGTTGGTTTAAAATAAACCTTACATAATTACTTTGCTTAGGAATTTTACATGCTTTTTAAATGTCTAGACTTAGATAATTAGAAAGAGGTAAAAAAAAATTCAAGTACTTTATAGGTTTCATTTATTACGAAGTGCTGATTTTGGTATTTAAAGTTTCAGTGGGCCCTAAAATTAGAATCCTTAGATAATGGCCAGTCATCTACTGTGAACAAGATCTTACATAATCTAGCAAACAGGTTTTAAGATTTCCAATCCCACAAAGAGTAGAAGTACATGAGAATTAATAATACTACTAAAATAGTGCTGTTCCATTTACTTTAGAATTGATTTATTTAAAATTACAAAATGAGCTTGGGAGGTGATAAGCCTAGTGGCAATTTTGGTAATTAAAGAAGTGCAGGTGACTGTTCAAATTTGCAGAATGAATAGCAATAGTTTTTGCTCGGTTGCTCTCATAAATATGTGCATGTGTAACCCTTAATTGAAATAGTTGAAAAATGCCAAGCATAAAATGATATAAAAGTTTTTGAGGTTTACATATGACTAAGAGAATAGTTTTTAAGTTTCAACCAGCTATACATAGCAGGAGTTTGGCTTTAAATAAAACCTTTGTTGAAGATGTTCCAGTAATGTGCAATATGTATGTATTTTCATATATATTGAATAAATTGCTGTTTGTCTGGTTCTAGCTAGTGCAATTATGTAAGTGTGTAGTGTTGTTTGTATTAGCAGTCTGTTCAGGCAGTGCTGTGATGAATTGCCATTTGCTAGAATGGCTTAGTTTACCACGGGAGAAATAAAAATACCATTGTGTGACTCTTAAGAATCTTCTTAAGTTCTACAGATCCAGTTATAGAACAGTAACACAAGAGGTCACCCTTGTACCTGCTTAAAAAAAATTGCTTTAAAGTAACACCCAAAAAAAGGTCAGTGAAAATTAATTGTGTATTTTACAGTCTTGACTCTATTTGATACATTATTTTAGCTTATTCTAATCAAACTTAAAGAATATTGTAATAGTTGGTTGAAGACACTTCTTTAAAGTTTTGAAAAGTTGAAGGACATTCATGTTTTTTTGGAAGAATAAAAAGGCATTTCTCTACTGGGAAGCCAGAGACAGAAAATGAAGCCCTAGTCTGCACATGATAGTAGATCATTTTAAGTTTCAAGTAGCTAGCAAATACTCATTTAATTTGTGAAGTATGTTATTATTCTAAACCTGCAGACAATCTGTCTGGCATTCAGTTGCTTGAGGTGCTGTAAGTATGTAGGAAAGAGCAACTCTACTGTAAATAATTTAGAATCCACAGGTCTTTAATTGTTGAAAGAGCCTGTCTGTGCTACATGTGCAGCCTTACATTAGTATCTTAATTGCAGTACTTTTTTTATTCATAGCTAGTCATTTCAAGAACTTAGACCCTTTTGGGGAAAAAATCTCAGGGACTGCAATTCCCATTTTAATAACTAAGTAATGAGCCTATTGTTCCCCCTCTCTTATTAAGTTATACTTGAGAAGTACAGAAATTCCACATTTTCACAATAGAATTAAGATTTAGTTTTTATAATGAGATTTACTTAAATAGGCGAACTTAACCTGAAGGAATACTTCTGTGTCCACCAGCAGCTCTTAGTGAAAGTCCAGTAGGAATTTTGTCACTGTATTTCAAGATGTGAATCAGTGTTCCTTGTTTTAATCTATAAAAATATATAAAATATATAGTTAAATATAAAATTTACAGTTAAAACCTGCAGATCTTAAAGCATCTTCAGTAAGCAGCAGAACTGAAAATACACATTCCTTCAGTGAGTTTTAAGTTTGTAACCTATTTCAAAAAATAGTTGCTTTTATTCCAGACAGTGTGAATTTAATTAAGAATTAATAAGTTTAAAGTAGATGTAATTACAACTATATAATTGGAAGTCTAATGAATATAAAAATATTCATTAGAACTGCTTTAATGCGCATAGTATTTAGATCATGGTAGTCCTTCCTGGTGTAGCAGACATAATGTAGAGAATGCTCATAATGTTTTTGCTAAAGAATTTTGCAAAGGCAAAGTGTTAAATGTTTCCAGGGTCTTGGTGTCACCACAGCTAAACTACTTCATTAAAAGTAAAAAAGTAATACTGAGTTCATAGTGGAAGTTCCCAGTACTCAATTAAGACACATTTTTAAGAAACTGAAATTTATTCTTAGCATCTGTATGTTTAAAATATGTAGCTTTGTAATCTGCTTATGCCATTCTCTTATGTTCTGTCAGTTAAAATTTCTGTGGAGTTTTTCCTACCTAATCTGTGAACATACAAATAACTGGAATAGAGCGCAGCATTGAGAGCACCAAAATCAGAAAATCATGGCAGAGCATTCCTGTAACAATATTGCGTGGTTTTTCTTTAATGTTCAGTAGCAGTATGAATATTCAAAGTTTTAAAATTATTTTCTGAGCAGGATTGTATGATACCTGATAAAATATTTTATTGCATATTTTCAGAAAATGGTTGTAAAGAATGAATGGCTGTTTATTGGGTAGTGGAAATCATAGTAGGCAATCTTCTGCTGTGTTGCTGTAAGAGTTTTTGATTTTTAAAATAAATAAAAGGTTAAATTTTTAACTATTATTTGTTTATTGCTGTCCATTTCTCTCTCGTCCCTCTGTTTGTTTCAGTGCAGATATATGCATTTTGTAGGATTTGGTGTACAAGAATGATATATGAGGGTTTGTTCTCTTCCCCTTTTTTTTTTTACCTCAGTGATTTTACATAGCAGCTTCTGAGATCTTCCAAACCACAAATTGAGAGAAGGTGTTCTAAATAATTGCTTCATGTAGATTTTCTTGATTTTACTCATTTTAACCAATGATGATCAGGTAGGTCACAAAACTTTTGCAAGGCTACATTTTCATCAGAGTAAGTGCTCAGGTTGGTAGTTGAGGTAAAACAATTTCATTGTCAAAACCTGCTAATAACATACGTTTGTGTGTATATACAGATGTCTATAGGCAATATTTTATTTCATCTGATACAGTGTTTCATTTAAACACAGGGAACTGCTAACACTTACTTAAATGTCCTTACCCTTCCTCTTCCTCCTCTTCATTTTTCCTTGCAGGTGAAAGACCTTTCAAATGCAGCGAGTGTGGGAAAGCCTTTAACCAGAAGGGAGCACTGCAGACCCACATGATCAAGCACACGGGGGAGAAGCCCCACGCTTGTGCCTTTTGTCCTGCAGCCTTTTCCCAGAAAGGCAACCTGCAGTCACACATACAGAGAGTTCATTCAGAGGTAAATGCAGTAATTGTCAAGCCCTCAGTGCTGACATATGTCTTATTTAATTGTTGATGTTTCTACGTGCTCTGGTGCTGTCTGCAGCCAGTGTAGATTTACTGCTGTAGTATAGATTTTAGTTTGCTGGTTTTACCAGCACACTTTCCTAAAATGACTTGATCTGAATAAATGTATACTTAGGAGAAGTAGCAAAACCTTCATTTGGGATTGTCTTTTCAGGACATGGATAGATTAGTAAGTAGTGGGTTTGGGTGTACCTGTGTATAACCTGGGAGAATGAGGGCTAGAATCAGGTGAAAGTAAGGCAAAAGCACTGAAGCAGAAAATGGTGAAAAATTTCAGGGCCAAGGAGCAACCCACTAACTCCATCATCGAGCTTACTTGCCATTTGTCTTTGAAGTATATGTTTTGCAGCCTTTTTCAGAGGTTTTTTGGTTACAGGTAGAAGAAAATTCCAGAAAAAGATTAAAAAAAAATTGTCTCAGACCTCTTTATGCCTATTTTTTTTTTCTTTTTGGTGGACAGTTTTTACGGTTCAGAAGGTACTCCTATGATAAAGTAATACAGTCTTCTGAGCAACATGGGTTATGCAACTTTGTTCAGTAATTTAGTTGCTTATTATAGTGATTTGTGGCTGGAAATACCCATAGTAAGACACCTAGTTTTGATTTGGAAGATATGAAATGATAGGGGCAGCTTTTTTGCCTTTTTTTTTTCTGCATGGAGAGTATCATCTCTATTCTCACTCTTCTACTTACTCTGTCTAAGATTTGCTTTCTTGTTTTCCACTTTTGTGTTACAGTGGTAGATAATTTCTGGATTTTTTTACTAAGGATCTTTTTAGCATATAGTGGATTAAATAGTATAACTTCAAGTCCTGTGTCCAGTTCTGGGTCCTTCAAATCAGGAAGGATATTGGGGTGGAGCTGCAGGAACTGGGATTGTTTAGCCTGAGGGAAAAGAGGCTCAGGGAGGAAGGTACCACTCTGTACAACTATCTGAAAGGAGGTTGTAGCCAGCTGGGGTTAGTCTCTTCTGTCAGGCAGCTAGCAATAGAAGAGGACATAGGCTCAAGTTGTGCCAGGCGAGGTTTAGGTTGACACTGGGAAGAATTTAATCACAGAAAGGATAATTAGATATTGAAATAGGCTGCCCAAAGAGGTGTTGGAGTCACCATCCCTGGAGGTGTTTAAGGGAAGACTGGACATGGCACTCATGTCTACTAGTTGACAGGGTGGTCTTCAGTCATAGGTTGGACTTGAGGATCTCAGATGTCCTTTCCAACCTAATCGATTCTGTGATTCTGTAACTGTGTGTGACTAGTTGCTTTCACAGTTTACAGCTCCCTATATGTGATAGCTTTTGCTACAAAAAAAATACACCAGCATTTATTTGATAAATTACATTGATTTTTTTCAATATTACAAGATTGTTAGAGAGGAAGTAAAAAGTATTTTTCACTTTTTTCTGTTACTCAGTTTTTCTGTAAAAAAGAAACAAGCTGTGGGATAGGGTACTTTAAATAAAATTCTACCTCTTGATCGCATCTTATGCTACATTTTGCTGTCCTGAGCCTACATTTTAGTTACTCCTTTGGGTAACTTATTGTTTTCTTTCTTGCTGCTGCTGTATTTTCTTCAAGCCTGCATGAAAGTCTGTGAATTCTTTGTTTTCTCCTGAGACAGTTAGAAAATAACATTACAAGAGATAATGAATTATGGATTGGTTCTCATTTCATAAAGCACTGTTTAGTTGCAGCAGTATTCTATTAGTTGATATCTCTTTTTGAAAGTCTTGTTAGGAGTTTAGTGTAAAAAATTACAGAATACCATACTATATTGTAAGTACTGCACTGTGGGGTTTTTTTAATACTTTGTTGCTCCCTCTACATTGCAAGTGCTACACTGTTACTTCTGTGATGACTAAGGAGGGGAAATGAAGAGGGTTGAAATCTGAAAATTTAGCTGCTTTAATTACCTTAAACCCTGAAAGTCCCAAACAAATTGCTGCTGATCACTTTCTTCTTCTTTGTGTTCAGTCCAAACTACTTAACAAACTTCCCTGTCCTTCACTGTGTTGTTTTTGTCAGCATTTTTTTCTCTTTGTACTTCCAAGCATCCATTTGTATTATGTACAGTGTTTAATCTTCAGGCACATCTTAACTGATAAAGTTGCATTTCAGTTTTGCTTCCAAGTGTGGAATATTAGGAAATTGTAAAGAGGGAAAAGTCTGTAGCCTGATTTGCCGGATGACATTTGTTTTACCATCCGGTGCTTCCCAATGTTGAGAAGTGGTAGTAGGCAATTATAGTCATGCATGTACATTACAATTGATTTGATTTCCAAGATATACCAGACTGAAAAATGAAAAATATATTTGGTAAATGTAGGGAACATTTACTTAAATTTTTTTGTGTTTTATGTTTTTAAGGTGAAGAATGGTCCTACATACAACTGTACAGAATGTAGCTGTGTCTTCAAAAGCTTGGGTAGTTTAAATACACATATCAGCAAAATGCACATGGGTGGTCCACAGAATTCTGCAAGTGCTTCAACAGATGTATCTCATGTTACAGCGGTAAGCTTTGCTTGGTATATTATGAAAAAGGCCTTTGAGAGTTTCGTTAGATTTGTATCTTAATTCCAGTAATTTTTCAGATAGGTTAGAACTTCCAGAACTGTAGTTGTCTTTTTTTTCAAGTTTTGTGTGATTTCGGGTATGAATTTGCAGGATTAAGTATTGGGAGAATGTAAATCGACCAAGTATATGCAAAACAGGATTTACAATTTGAGGTTTTGGTCGAAAATACAACAGTTTAATTCTACAACTAAGTAAAATATAATTCTGGTGCTTACAGATTATGTTAGCCTCCCAGATAACATAAAAATAAGGTGAAAGTTTTACTGTAATAATGAAATTTAGAACTAATGAAGTAATGTATTCGTCTCAATTAATTTTCAGAAATTGGTTATATAATTCTAGTCTGTATAAACACATATGGATGCTTCTATGCATTTCCAGTAATTTTTTTTAAATGTTAGCTTCTTATGTGGCAGATTATAAAGGAAAACCGTAGCTTTAATGGAAGCACTGAAGATTATTCTTTCTTTACCAAGATGCAACAAGTAAAATTCAGAAAATGCTCCTGGTTTCGTAAGACTGTTCTGTTTTTTAAGCCAGTGCATATTTAATTTATCATAGTACTCTTTTTTTTACCCCCTTCGAGTAGAACTCCCTTTTCTACTTTTATTCCCCTCTATTTTGCCTAATTTTCGCTCTTATGTTTAATGTTCAATGGATGATGAGCAAGACCAGACTTTGAAGAGGAGGCTTAAAATTTGAAGTCTTGAATTCGTTATGCAGCTGTATCTTGTTGAAAACAACTGTCTAGTAATGTTGTTTGGAGAACCATTTTTTTTAGATGTTATTTCTTTCTTCATGTTAATTCATAAACAAAAGACTAATGTGTCCTATTTGCTTGCAAGTATGTATCTTCTCTAGGTCTTTTTGTGCATTTCTACATTCACAAGCCCAATCCTAAAAGCAAGATAGAAAAGAATTCTTTCATACTACCTTATGTTTGTTTTCCCTGGCCAGCTCTGCTCTTAATGTTTTGGTTTGCTTATGTATTTTGCATTTGTATAGCATAATGATATTACAGTAGTGTGCTATTATCTTTGCTGCATGCATACTTCTCTGCTTCCGTGAAAGAGTATAGCAAATAATAACAAATACGCCTCCATGAAATAGTATAAGCAAAAGAGAGAGGAGGGAGAAAAAGATTTTCTCAAAAAGAGGTTTCAAGGTGTTTAACGAGGAAGAGGAGAGATAATAAATGACATGTCAGTTGCATATTGGAGAGGATTATGGTTTTTATTTACAACTTTCTATCTGAAACTGCAGATAATTATTTGTATTTTTTAATTACTTTAGAAAGTTGGTACATTATTAAGTTAGCACTAGCATTCTTCTGTTAGGACTGACCTTCATTCTCCTCAAAACTTGCAGATCTGCTTTAACAACAAATCTCCAGAATAATAATTCTGTTCTGAAGTTTGTGATTAGGCTCTGTCATCTGTTGTTGTGTACCTGGGGATAAGCAATGATTACATCCTTACTAAGTACACATTCCAAAACCTGAAGTTTCCTGAATTGCTGTGCAACCAATGAATGCACTCTTCTGTGGTACACGAGTGTACCTTGTAAATGTGGTTACTGTAAAACTGTTATTTGTCTTGTGCTGCATCAGGACTTAGAGCTGGTATTGGTTTCTGTAAGTTGTGCTTATTTAATGTATTTAAACTATGAAGCAGTCAGTGATTTTATGTGCTTTTGTTTTTCTCACATCGTCTCATTTTTTTGGGACAATGAACTGTGCTGCTTTTCTGTATTATATTAGCCGTGTTTTCTTTTTGATAAAGGCTTCATCTATTTTGTTTTCATTTCTTTTTAGGATTCTGTCACCCAGCCTTTAACAACATCACCTGCTAATCTTTTGCAACCTGTTGATAACAAATGGAAGAATGTAAGTGTAATGTTTTTGTCACATTTTTCTGTCAGGACTAGAAGTGGGAGAAACTTCACAGAATTTTGTAGATTTCCTTTTAACTGGTGCAAAAGGATAAGCAGTGATCCCTTGTGTTAAGTTGATCAGCTAATATGTGAAGGGAAGCTCCTTGGTGAATGCAACTGGTTATATAGAGATGGGACAGCTCTTGAATGAATTATATTCCCACATTTTTTTACACACTCATGGTTTTGCATATAGTTCTATTCAATAGCTCTTCAAAATGGAGGCAAAAACTCTTCTGTATGAAAAGGTCAGAGGAGAGTAAGAACTCTTAAAAATACTGGGTTGTCCTGTCCCTCTGCCTTCACTTTGCAGGGATACCATGGTATGGTTTGGGTGGAGAGGGAAGGAGCTATCTTCATAATGATTGAGCTGGTTGGAATTGGGCAGCAGCGGAACTGTGGGGTTCAGGAGAAGCCGTGGAGCTGGGGAAGGAGGTATGAGTTGGGAGCAGTGAATCCCATTGCCCTCTCCTCCCTGAATTGCCTGAAACTGCCAAGCAGCTTTCCAGCCAGTCTGTCCCCAGGAGGTGACAGTACATGAGGTTATTGTGATCCAAGTGAGGGACCTGGCACTTGGTCTTGTTGAACCTCATACAGCTGGCTTCTGTCCATTGATCTGGCCTGTCCAGCATTGTCTATTCTCTGTATTTCCTTCTGGCAGTTTTTGCTGTTTTCACTTGTCTGTTTATATTGTTCACTATCCATGAACTGTATTCAAACACAGAAGGAATCAGAGTCATCAAAATTCTTAAAATACGCTATGATGTATTTTATTATTGAAGAGATTCAAGGTGCCTTGCCCAACAGATAAAATACTTAAGGGTATCCTCTATTTTGAAGAAGAGGGCCAAATCTGTAATGTCTTTAATAGAGAAGAGAAAAAAAGTTTTGAGGGTTGAGGCTAGACAAATTGACACTTTGAAATAAAGTATGGAATTTTAGTGTGAGTAATTTACCCTTGGAGCCACATGTTCAAGTTCAGTAGCTACAGAAAAGGTTACCACAATAACCTACTTGATTTAAAGAACTGCTCTAATTTTTGTACGGTTACTATATTTGAAGGAATAATTCCTCAGAGCAGTCATGCAGTCTTTGTTACACAGCAGATCAGACAAACCAAGGGTCATCACAAGGTCCACTATTCCAGTTGAACAACTCTGGAATTTTGGAGCAGGAATAAAACACTGCATTCTCTATGCTATCATTGAAATCAAGTGTTGAAATGAGACCTAGAAAGGGACTTCTGAAACTTTTTATAATGAACAGCATATCTGAATAGTAAAGGTAACAAACTTTGTGTGTGTGTATATGTGTATATTATTATTCAGAAAATGTAACCTCCATGAGATTTTATGTAAACTACTGTATAATACCCAGAACACACTGGCCGAATACATGTAATGCTGTAATTTTCATGTCAAAGATGTTGCTGAGCAGTTCCTTCATTAACAATTATTTTTTTCTCTTGCTAAGGCCTAGGAAAGATTTCTATACACTTTTAGTGTAGGCATCCTGCTCTTCCTAAGAACTTCCCTGCATTCTGTTTCAAAAAAAATAAATTATCTCTATAAAGAGCTGTTACATTCTTTAGCAAACTGTTTTGCTTACGTTCCAGTTTATTGCAATGAAAATGGCATATAGTGTGCTTTATTTTGAAAAATACATACTGAAATATTCATAACACTTTTGCTAAATTGGAATCTGAAGAGATGGAGTCTTTCCATCTGTCCCACTGGTGAGGTGAAAAAAAGAACTAATGGTTAAATCAGCATGCAAGAGAAATGAGATAAGGATTTGTTTTATATCATCTCATGAGAAGGCATTAAGAATTCATCCTCAAATTTGCAAGACATGACTCGAGTCAAGCCAGTGTTTCTTAATATATTTCATTGTAACCATCCTCGACTACAGTGACTGTCAATTGTCTAATGTAATGTGTCAGTATAAAGAAAATCGCAGGAGTTTTCAGATTAGGAAGAAATACTACACATGTGAAGCCTAAGATTATTGTTTGCTAAAAATGGTCTGAAAGAAGATACCATTTTGTATCTGTGTGTATGTGTGTGGTTGCATGTGCACCTGGAAATGATTATTTTAGAGAACAGAAGTGAATATGAGAAGCAAATAACCAGTGTGTTCTAGGGTACTGAATTATGGTTGTAACCATTGTATGAATTTACATTTCTCTTTTCTACAGTAAAACAAATTATTGAAAGCATTTGCTTCAGTAATTGTATACTTAGGCAATGTATTTGTAATAAGGAAGAGAAGTTTATAAATGAAGGCAAACAGGAGTCTTTATTTCCAATTTTAAAAATAAATACCAAGGTTTTATATCATCTTTTTTTCTTCATATTTTTTTGCTAAAGTAGCCTAAGATACAATTAATCATATAAAAGATTAAAAAATTAGATTTTTAAACTTCAAGGTTTTTTTAGTATTTTGACAGACCCTGATGTCTTTTTAACTGTTTGAGTATAAAGAGATTCTTTAAAAGCTAAGAGATTTCAGAGGTTGAAAGTTGAAGAGGAAAAGTTGGTAGTTTGTTCTGAAAGGTTTTGATGTAACAACACAAATAATTTCATACAAAAAAAAATCCCAACTAATAGAAAGTTATTTTTTCCTGAGGACCTGCTTGATATAAATGTGAACTTTAAAAAGATAACCATGTTAGTGATGTTTATTTGTTTTCTAGTTACTTTTCATGTCACCTCTACATGCAGGATTCTGTAATTGATCCCTGTGTTTTGTGAACTTGTTGAAGGTTCAGTAGTTACAATAAATGTAGTTCAAGCTGTGAGCCTATAATTTCAAGCGTGGGAAGAACTCCAAAAAGCAATTCTTTATTGGAGTGAGCAAACCTCGAGTGACAGCTCTGTATAATTCTTCTGTCTTATACAAGTAGACATCTTGGTAGTGGACAGGTAACACACAACTTAGATAAGGGAGCTGGACAGGTGAGTTCATATACTTTTCATCTTCCTTTACAAATATACTGCTGTGTATTTCAGGCAACACATTTTCGGTCTCCACTTCTTCAACAGACAGAAAACCAGGTGTCTCCAGCTGCTGCTCACCAGGGTCAGCAGGCTGTCACTGATGTCATTCAGCAGCTGCTTGAGTTATCAGAACCAGGTCCTGTAGAAAGTAACCAGCCTCAACAACCTGGTCAACAGCTCAACATTGCAGTGGGAATCAGCAGAGATATTTTGCAGGTAAAAGCGCTGTGTGAGAACAGCTTTACATTTCAGTGTTTCAGTGGTTTCTTTCTCATATTTCAGTGAAATTGATTTTTAGTATTGTCTTAGTTCAAGGGAGAACTAAGATATCTGTGTTGGCCAAGAAATAATCCCTCTCCCTTAAATTTAGAAAAACAGAACTTTAATTAGAAAAATATATATATATGAAAGGATAATGGTTCTTAACCACAATACACACACACACACATATATATATATCCAGAAAAGAACCAAACAACAACAGTTTGTAATAAACCCCTCCCCCCCAAACGACAAAGCAAACAGTTAAAGGATCTTCTGGCTGCCTCCCCCTCCCCCCCCCCCAAAAAAAGGAGGGGGGGTGCAATTATCTCTACGGACAGCAGATGGCGATGTTGCGCCTCAGCCACTGGCTTCTCTCTCCGGGGTTGTAGTTATATTTATGGACAGCAGGTGGCGATGTCGTGCCTGAATGGCTGGGCTCTCCCTCTGGGGTGATGGCAGGCAGTTCCCAGGTCAGCTCCCTTGAGAAAATGGGAAAGCAAAGCAGCAACAATCCTGTCTCCGCAGGGGCAGGAAATGGGGGCTCCCTCTCTCCTCTTTTCCTCATGGCAACCTTTGTGGTGTTCACAATCGCCCACGGATGAAAACAGTCAAGCTGGAGAAGGGAAAAAAAGAACACAATCCAGTACCCAGTGATGCCGGGATCGGAGCGTGTGTCCCCCGTCCTCCTCACTCTGCCGCGAGCTCAGCTCCTGACCTGCGCAGAAAGCCAGAAACACCAACCCCTTCCCCCACCCGAGCCTGTCTTTCCTCCCCCTGCCAGCCTGGGGAGAGATCAGAACAAAAGGCTCTGGCAAAAGCAGTTAACATCAGGATATGCACATCCATTGTGCTCTTTGTTAACCGTCTTTACCGACACTAAGGCGTTGGCTCCAAGCTTTTTTGGAAGGAATTCCAACTGAGGTTTGAAACTGTAACAAGTATTTTCAATTAGAGCATTCTTCATGCATTTCTAAACAGTTTTATCAGTCAAGAAAGAATTGTGAAGGTCTATTGAATGGGTGTGGAATGCACCAAGATTTTTTGTATAATAATAAAAAAGAAAGGTTATAAATATTGATTATATGGCCTAGAAGAAAGTTTTAAGTGCACACACCCATATATGGATATTTTTATTGATCCCTTTAACGGTTTTTTTCTGTTGCCTAGAAGCAGCTTGTAGCATGTCCTTTGGTTGTGCCATGCTTAAACCATGATGATGTTTAAGAGGGGAAAAATATTTTTATGTGGCTAAAATGTATACATGACCTTTACCCTGTTCTCATTAATAAGGGCTATTTGAATATTTCCTATTTGTGCAAGATTTTTTTTCCCGAGGTCAGTCAGTGTTTTTCCTAACCTGTTGTGTTCTGTCCTTGATACACCTGGCAGTAGGAGATGCTATGTAACAGAAGATATGCAGTACAGGAATTCAACTGTGTGTGCTTATTCTGCAGCCTGCACCACATAAAGGCAAAAACAGAATGGGACAAGGCAGAGAATAATACTCATTAGTATTAGTGGTAGCCTGCTAACCTTTAAGCTGTCTTTTCATATCTGGTCTTTGAAGTACCATTTAAATTTCTTTTTGAAAGACCCAAATGTTACATGTGCAGGTTCACCATGTTACCTGTGCTGAGTTCTGGAATGTCTGGAATGTAATGTGTAGTTGCATAAAGTAACAACATGATGCATAACTATTATCCTGATAGCTATTTGGAAAAAAAAAAAAATCCTGAAAGGCAGCTGCTGGCAAATGTGTAAGTGCAGGAAATCCAACTTTTAACAGTCAGAAGTCAGTGTTGTGTAGTAAATGTGTTTGCAGGTTTGAAATTCTGTGAGAATATTTAATTATTTTAATTATATTTGCCTTATATCTTTCAAGAAGTTGTTTGAGAAGAGTCGAGGTAACTGTGGGATGTTTCTTTCTTGATCTTGAAGTTTTTTTGTTCTTTTTTAGCAAGCGTTAGAGAACAGTGGATTGTCTTCAATTCCTGTCTCTGCACATTCTACTGACTGCAGCCAGGCTAAGACTGCTGGGCCCCAGGATCAGAACCCAGATGTCCCAACTCTCTCAAATCATCAGGCCGATTCTAATAATGCAGAACAAGATAAGGAGCAAGAGAGTACAGATAAACTGGACAAAAAAGAAAAGAAGTTTATTAAGAAAAAGTCACCATTTTTGCCTGGTAATGTTGCCACTGCTTTCTACTTTTTGTATTGTAAAGACTGTAGTATTTATGGGTGTGCTTATGGCTCTATAAAGTGATTCCTCAAAATGTATTGTGGATCAGTTATGGACTTTCTTTGCTCTTACCAAAACCGCAGTGTAAGATACGAACAACAGTATCTATAATTCATACTGATACAAAACCATGTCAGAATGGCATTAAGTGAAAGTACACTGCTAAGTCTTTTGGATTTAGATCAGAAGAGGACAAAAAAGAGTGTGTGAATCTTTTTTCCTCTCTTTCCCATCGTTCTTCTCTGAGAAGGACTGGGTTTTCATTGTGTGTCCCAGAGCAGAGAGTTCTTGCAAGCACTATTCTTCCTCTTCATAAGTGAGGCCCTGCAGAGGTGTAAGTGCAGTACTGCAGCCTCCTGCAGATTGTCACTGATCTTCCCATGTAGGCAAGGATGAAGGTTGGCAATGGATAATACTTCATGTCACCTGTCTCTGGAATCACAGTACTGATGTGATATTATCACCATAAATACATGTTAATATTCTGTCTTCCTACTGTGTTGTGTATATGTAAGCCTGGGTTTTGTCTCTGGGTGCTTGAATGCAATTTCCGTTTCAAGGTTGCTCAGGCTTTATGGCTGCTGAAAGTGATTTATTCCAAGTAAAGCCATCATACTTTAGTGGCTTGCCTGGTAGAGGCGACACTATAATAAGCAGCCTTTGAGTTCTGAATGCAGTATATTTAGAGGTATATTGAGGTTGCTTTTTCTTTTGCAAGGGGTGGAGAAATTGATCCAAAGTCAAAACCTTATCTTGTTCAGCATAACTGTGGTTAAAATCAACATTCTTGTTTTCCTCTAGTAGTAAGTATTTTGTTACTTGTGTGTAACCATAATTACTCTCTACCACTGACTGCAAATAAAAAGGTCACTGCTGTATGGTCAAATACAACCACCTTTGTTTTTTGATAAAGTAGCATGACCTCAGTGTATTGATATGGTTTGCAGAAAAAACCCACTATGTGAACAGATTTAAATGAGCAAATATCTGATATTGAACAGCATATATGAATGAAAAATTCTTGATAGGATTTAGAAGGTTCTTTCTTTTCTCTTTTTTTTTTTTTTTTTTTTTTTTTTTGTGAAAAAACCCATCCTGTTGCCTTAGGAAAGGGCTTAGGGTTCTTGGATCATAAAACAGGTCTTGTGAAAAAAGCAGCTTAAATTGTAAATTTATCAGAAAGACTTGTTATGCAATTTTTGTTCCTTTTAGAGTTTACAAAACATAATTTCAGTCTGGATTTGCAGACGAGAGAGTCATGCAAAGTATCTCCTCCAGTCAGATAAGTGTTTAGTACTTAAAATAATTTGGTGCATTTACTGTTGAGGACTTAGACATTGTTGGATAATTTTGTGTTGGATATGGTATTTATAAGTTAACTGGTATATTATTTTGCATTGCAGCTACATTCTGCCTTTTTAAGTGGCATAAAATTTGCATTGTTTGAATTTCAAGAGGATTCTCTTGGGTTTTGTTTTTGTCATTCCACCCATCACCACTTTTGTGAAGTAGAATATATCTGATAGAGAAGTTACTCATCTACCAAGCATTGTGATTACATTTATTTCACAAAATATTTTTGTGGTTTGATTACTTTGTAAAACTGTATCAGTGTAGTGGGATTTTTGAAGAATTGTTAAAACGTTTAAAGTGCATTCTTTTCAATATTCATTATTTTAGGTTCTATACGTGAAGAAAATGGAATAAGGTGGCATGTTTGTCCCTATTGCTCTAAAGAATTTAAAAAACCAAGTGATCTAGTGCGCCACATTCGCATTCATACCCATGAGAGGCCGTTCAAGTGTCCTCAGTGTTTCCGCGCCTTTGCCGTTAAAAGTACTCTAACAGCACACATAAAAACACACACGGGCATTAAAGCTTTCAAGTGCCAGTTTTGTATGAAAAGCTTTTCCACCTCAGGGAGTTTAAAAGTTCACATTCGTCTACATACAGGTAAGGCCTCAAAATTACTTTTCTTATTTTCTACAATGGGGGTGAGACCTTGAATGAAAAAAGACAATGTGAAATATATAAGTTGTAGACATGTCTTATGTCATTGTTATCTATCAGAAAATGTATAATTTTTAGTGTCTTATATGATGAGTAATTTTTTTGTCATAACTTTCTAGTGTCTCATGGCTTTGAAACGTGCTCTTACAAAAGCCATGGACATTTGGTTTTCTGGAGATGAGTCAGCTGTTGTTCTGTTTTAATATCACTAGAGTGTATTTGATTGTGCTTTTTAAAGGGTCATACTCTAACAATTTGAGTTCTGATTTTACTTAACCCCAGTCATCTTTTGTATTTACTCTGCATCTTCCCTCACCTTTTTTTGATAATTTCACTGTATCACTCAGTACTCTTTGGTTACTTCTGATTTTGTCTTCAACATTAAAGGGGTGTTGTTTCATGTTTTCACCAACTTACATTGCATATCCTAAAATTCCTCGGTTCGTATGGTCTGTGTTCACATCATATGTGATGCCTTCAGCACCTGTTTTTCTATGGTTGAACCATCCTCTCCATAGAGAAAAACGAGTCTTCTGGTTTTGGTGGTTTTCTGATTGTTTTCCTCTTCTTTCTTTGTTCATACAGCTAAATAATGTTTCAGCAAGATAAGCTCATAAATGCACTGCTCCTTCCTTGCATTCCTGTTTATGTAATTACCTTTTGCAAAAGTATCATTAATCAGCTAGGTACACTTGTTGTTTGATGTGTTTTATAGTTTGATGCACTTAATCCATGAAGTATCAATGTTTGATTTACCTGCAGAAAGTTTTTCATTTTGCTTTTTTGTAAACTTGCAAACCAGCATTTTTTTTGTTCTTGTTTAAGTCAACCTTCCTTTATAGAAGATTTCAGACTCATTCAGAGTGGCAGAAGCACTAGGTGGCTTGGAAAATAGGTAGTCTGTTGTTTATGGAACTGCTCTGTGGTTTCATATGATGTTATAGTTATTGTATTGTGAAGAGTGGTTCATTCCTGTACATTTTTTCCATCTGTGATTTTATCGAGCTTTCTTCGTAAGACCCAGTCATGTTTCCTAGCGTTCCAAGTCCAAGATTTTCCCTTGAACAAAAGCTGAAAGTTGTTCAGCTTTGCCTGTCTCTGTAACTTGCCAAGTTCTTCAGTATCCTTTTCAAGAAGAGATTTCTACTGGGTTTTGCATTACAGAAGTCTTTCTTTGATGGTTCCGGTTGGAATGCTTTTTTGACTGCCATCAAACAGCGTTGACGTTTTCAGAGACTGATCTTGAATATCTTTAACTAAGTCACATCACTGTTTCTCTGTTTTATCCTATTATATAACACATTTGACTGTGGTGTTTGCTGATTCCTTTTTCTCATAGTTTTTTAAAAGTTTTTTTGGAAGGACTTTTACCTCCTATCTGCAGTTCTTAGGATAGCCTCTAGAACCTTTGAAAATTGCTGTCACTTTTGCATCATTTAGTTTCGTGATTACTTGCCTTAAGTGATGTGTTTCAATCAATTATCAGTTAAGCAATTTGTTATTTTTGATTGGGTTTTATGGATTCTTTTGAAAACCTATTTAACAAGTAAACACTGGGATAGAAAATAACAAAGCAAATACAGAAAACAGAATCAGTATTCTAAAACTGCATTTCTGGGTCGATGGAAATAAAATCCCAAACTAATCTGTTTTTCATCTTTTGCAGGTGTTAGGCCTTTTGCTTGTCCTCACTGTGACAAAAAGTTTAGAACATCGGGCCATCGGAAAACTCATATCACTTCACATTTTAAACATACTGAACTAAGAAAGCTGCGACATCAGCGTAAACCTGCAAAAGTTCGAGTAGGAAAGTCTAGTGGTCCAGTACCAGACATTCCTTTGCAAGAGCCCATACTCATAACTGATTTAGGTAAAGAGCGAGTAAATCTATAGTCCCTTGAAATTTGGATTTCACAGGAATATAAAGGTCACAGTTCAATCAAGCAAATACATTCAGAGCTTACTCATAAAGGCGCACTGAAATAAGTAATCAGAAAGAATCAAGCTTCAGAAAAATGCTATATTTTATAGTTTGCTTGCACTAGAATTAATAAGAGTATTTTTCATTCACAATGAAATTGTATAATCCTTACCGGAAAAAAATATGTGCACGTTTGCATTAGGAGAGGAGTTTAACTGTTATTAGACTGTTGGTATAGAAGATGACAGTTCATGACCTAGATTCTTCTTAACATGATCATGTTTATTCAGATTACAGATACTAATGAGTCACTGTGTTCTGTGATTTTAGAGAGTTTGTTATAATTATGACCTCAGCTGAATTAGTGGTAATCATTAGTGGTCATATTTCAAAAAAGGGCAGCAAAATTCTTGAACGTGCTATGGAGAATTCATACAGTTATTTTAATTCGGCTGTAGAATAATTGTCACAACATTATGTAAAACCACTTTTTGGGAGAAGGTAAGTTGTTGTACAGCCCAATCAAGACAATATTGTTGTCCAGTAGAGGTCAATGTAGTAGGCGAGGTATTTACTCCTAGTGTTTGACTCACCAGTCTGCTAACCCCTGCCTTGTCTGTTGTGTACTCATCTTTGTAGTAGAATCTAACATGGGTAGTGTCTTTAGCGTACATTGATAAGATCTTTACCACACTTTAGAAATCCTTTTTCTGCTTCCACAAATTACTGAAAGGAAGAGTAGGGGTTATTTTGGCATCAGTTTTAAGAAATTTAAATTTTTGGGGTGGAAGAAAAACTTAGCTGACAGCTTCAGGCACTTAGATCATTATATATTTCTTGAGTGAACCCTGGAACCTGATATAGTCCTTTTTCCTGATTTTGAAGAAAAAACACACTTCAGTACGATTAAGATCTGTACAGTGAAAGCCTGGTTTTGCAAGAAGATGAATATTAACAAGAAATACTATAAAAGTTGTTTCCTACAGATGCTGATAACACATATCACTAATATTAGGATGTTCAATGTAAAAATAAGAAATTCTACTGTTTGTCTAGATGTCATGTTTTTTCAACCCCTGACAACATTTCCACATTTCTACATCCCCCCCCGCCAAAAAAACCCCAACTGAAGTCTTTTAGAGGTGTCAAGAACCTAGTATTGTTACTCTGTAATAAGTGTTAATCTTTGAATGGCACCTTTGTTAATACAGATTTTGCTTCTTAAAATAGTCTTTCTAAAATCCTATGAAAAAAAGTTTGCAAATTATACTCTGCCAGTTTCAATGTTTGTTTCATTTTGCTTCATTAGTTTATGATATTCAATGATTAGGAAATGCAAAAAAAAACCCTTCAATTTTTTCAAGAGTTTACTACACTTCCAAAGATGGAACTAATGGGAGGGAAATGACCTTTTTTCAGAATGTTCCCATTTGGAACTATTTTGCTGACTCACTGCATCCAAAGTAGCACCAAATTCAACTATTTCAACAGTTTGGAGAAATATTTCATTTATCTGAGTTGAACAGGTTAAGTAAATAGCTTGGAAGTGTTTTATTAGAAATTAGTTATTTATATATATTAGTTTTTTTCTGTTTTATTATGTATCTTACTAGAAATTTCTGTAGACCAGAACTATTGTAACCTGGAATATCCTAACAAGTTTGTCAGCTCTCATTCATTCAAGGAGTTTATTGAATTATTCTGATCTTATATGATCAAAAATAGCAGAGCAAATACCTGTCCTGTGGAGTTCCTTCTAATTTGTTCCTTCTGATTTTGGGATGACTTGTGTCATCTTCTGTATACTACTATTAATGAGAGAAGAATAATAGAAGTAATTTTAAAAGTAGAGTTGTGGTTTTGGTGGTTTTTATGGTTTGGGGTTTTGTTTTGGGGGTGGTTGTTGGAATTTTTTGGGAGTGGTTTTGGTTTATTTTCTTTGGGTTTTTTTAACAGAACATGTTTTTACTGAGATAAGTGAGTTAGTTGGGGAAGGTGAAGGAGGTTTTGGCATTTACATATATATAAGAATATATATATGTATAACATCCATATAAAAACATTTTCAAGTCTGAGACAGATATAGTTCTTTTCTATCGTTGCCATCTCTTCTCAAAATTGAGAGAATTCTCCTCTTTTCAGTTACATTTGGGATTTAGCAGAAACCTTTTAGGCTTTCCTTTATGAATACGAAACATAAGTTAGATGAAGCAGTCTGAAGAGGAAAATTCAGTATGGATGCCTTTTGTAGTGAATATTTAGGACCATTTATGGGATCTTTTTGCGTATTTGTTGAAACTTTGCATCATTCCATCAGCCATTGTATTATTAGTATTGGGATGGGTACTTTTGAGTTCACGGTTGCGTGGATGATGGTGAGTTGGTTTACTTGAGAAGTCTGCTATTATCCCCATTCATGGGATGTCATGTTATTTGGGATTACACCTTTCTCTTGATTGCTTCTGAGACAGCCTACCACGCTAACAGTTCATTGGAACTTAGAATGGTTTGGGTTGGAAGGGACCTTAAAGATGACTTAGTTCCAACCCCCTGCCATGGGCAGGGACACCTTCCACTAGACCAGCTTGACCCTGTACAACCTGATCTTGAACATTTCCAGGGATGGGGCATCCATAGGGAAGCACTTCTTCCTAACATCTAATCTAAAACTGTCCTCCTTCAGCTTAAAGTCATTACCCCTTGTCATATCACTGCATGCCCTTTTAAAAAGTCCCTACCCGTTTCTCTTGTCTGGCCCGCTTTAGGTACTGGAAGGCTGCTATAAAGTCTTCCCAAAGCCTGCTTTTCTACAAACTGAACAAGTCCAGCTCTCTCAGCCTGGACATTGAGTGGCAGGAACTTTTAAGTGAATTTCCAAACTGACGCTTCACTGACTTCAGGGACCAGTGTATAAAAAGCATTTGTTTAAAAAACATTGGTTTGAGGTTTTGGGGTGGGTTTTTTTCAATAGATTTTTGGAGGTACTCAGAGAGTTAGCGAGATTGACTGATCAGCCAAAGTAGATGTACAAATACAACAGTTCTTAATGGACTTTTATCCTTTAAGTAAAGGCAAGTAAGCATGTTGTTTTATAATTTTCATAAAATGCATATTGAGTATTTGTTAAGTTGTAGTGTTTATCTGGGATAGATTGATTAAATATTAGTTGAGTGAAGTCGAGCCTGGAAGAAGAAGATACAGGATCAGCAGTGAATTTGTAGCTGTCAATTTTTTTTAAATTTAATGCTTGTTTTGGACATGGACTCTAATGAGGTAGCCCTGTGGATCAAAGAAGAGCTCACTAAAATAGCATGTGCAGTATAATATGTATAATGCTAAGTAGATGTATGCATAATGTTTAAATAAGTGCTGAAAACATGCAGATTTTCTTTATATTTTTGGATACTAAAAGTTTAGTCATGCTTTCTTTTCAAATGCTAGCTCTTCAGACTGCTGCAGCCTTGGAATAACTTTACCAATTAATTTTTCCTTTTTGTGTGTGTGTGTGTTTATGTGTGCAGGTCTTATCCAGCCAATCCCAAGGAATAGCCAGGTCTTCCAAAATTATTTTAACAGTAATTTTGTGAATAATGCAGAGAGACCATACAAATGTTTTTATTGCCATCGAGCCTATAAAAAATCTTGTCATCTTAAACAACACATCAGGTAAAATAAACACAATGAAGAAAGGAAATATATGTAATAAGAAGCTTATGGAAAAGCATGAAATTTATATAGTATTCACTGAAAAGACTTTGTTTTTTTACCATGTCTTAAACAGTGAACCAATGATAACTTTTTTTCTGTTAAAGTTGGAGGAGACTTTAGACTAATTCATACCTATGTGCAGTCCTGCCAGTGCAAGTGTTCAGTGTGCGTTTTGTTTTGTTAACACATGGACTCTCTTTTTCCTAAATGGTATAGAAAACAGCAAACATTTTCTGTGCATTCTTGTGGTAATTTTATAACTGTATACTCCAAACTGTCTGCTTTGTATGTAACTCTTATTTTTTGAGAAGGAAATTAGCTTTTTATTCTGTGTACAAAACCTAAGGGAGTTTGAACTTACATTGTAACCAAGTAAATATTCTTGGGGACTGTTTGCTTAAGTTCCATGTAGTCAGTGTTTCTACAACTCCATGACCTCGTGGTTGTAACAAAAATTTAGGCTGGAGGAGAACCAGTGGAGGTAACTAATCCAACCTTGTTTTGAAAAGAAAGGGTAGCCTCCAAATGGGATTAAATTGGCATTTTCCAGACAGTGAGCATTGATGTTTAGTCAAGTTATGAAACAGTGCTCTCTGATTTTATAAACTGAATAACTGGAAGAGGAAAATGTAAAAACCCACCAAAGATGATTACTAGTATCTGCGGAAAGATTCTATGCAAGCTGGTAGCCATCCGCTTGTTTCTGCAATGTAAGCTCAGTACTGCTTTCTTCCTTTGTCTAACTCAAATCATGGTAAGTTCCTCAAACTCTCCTTACAAATAAAAGTTCTGTATTTGTAGGTTCTCAGACTGCCTTGGTTTTTATATGTTGTCTTAACAGGAGGAAGGGAAGCCTTACAATATCACGTTTTCTTTTGTAATTGTAGATTTCTCACTGTCTTTTGTAGACACAATCAAGCTGGACTGATTTAAATCAAAGTAATTTTTAATTATACTGAAAATGCAAATATGTGATGGGAGTACCATTCACCTGCTGCTGTGCTTCTTTGATTAATCTTTGCAAGAGCGCTGAGTGAAGCGTGGCTTTGTTTGGGGTTTCTCTTTTTCCATGTTTGTTCTTTGTAAATTGACACTGCTGTAATTAAACTGCTAGACTTGATACTTGTCTGGTAAGTCTGTCCTCATGGAGTAGTGCTGATCATTGCTTACAAGGCTTGTTTCCCTCTCTGAAACAGAGGCAGATTTGTAGTAGGGGTATTTTCAGTAGAGCAGTGACCGAACAGTGTGTCACCTTATTCAAAGGCATACCAAGGAAGGGTTGGGATGCCCTACCACTGTTTTTTATAGTGTGTATTAGTAGCAAAACAGTAACTGCACTCCATTTTTTTAACCTGTCCTTCAGTCTGTTTTATATGTCACTGTAATTCTAAAGGGAAGGTCCTCTAGCACCTCTGGAAGGAAGGATATAGTGAGTGCTGTATACTTTGATAGTATAAATGCGAGTTTTTCCCCACTTGAATATTTTTTTCACATGGCATTATGATAGACCAGTTGTACTGTACTTTGTTCAGAAGGTATTCAGAACGGACACTGTTCTTTTCCCAGAAGTTTTATTATTAAATGTAGTAGTATATAATACAAGGAGAAGTGTATCTTTTTCTCCAAACTTTTGTGGACAGTTTTGTAGCTGAATTGAGGAAAATACACGTGAATGATAACATACTAGTTTGAAGAACTATTATACCATCTGGTATGGAAGAATTAAACCCAAGTGTTTTAATGGAGACAAAGTATGATCAGAAAAGGAGATTTGACTATAGAACGTAATTAAAACTAGTCAGACAGTATTGCTTCTAGCCCTGACAAGTTGTTTGTTACTTAATATAGTTAATTCCTGCATTTTAACTGAGGCTTCTTCCATCCGTACAGCTGTCACTCTTGTTTTTCTCAGTTTGAAATTTAGGCCTTTAATAACTTTGTAAAGCAAACTGTTAAATCTAATTTTAACTTCTGCTTTCTCTTAAAAAGGTCGCATACTGGTGAAAAGCCATTTAAGTGCTCTCAGTGTGGAAGAGGTTTTGTGTCAGCTGGAGTTCTGAAAGCACATATTAGAACACACACTGGATTGAAAGCTTTCAAGTGTGTTGTATGCAATGGGGCCTTCACTACTGGTGGTAGCCTCAGGCGACATATGGGGATCCATAATGATCTTCGACCATATATGTGTCCATATTGTCAAAAAACATTCAAGACATCACTAAACTGTAAAAAACACATGAAGACTCATAGGTATGTTTTCAATTTTTACATGAATCCTTCAGTGTAGTTCAGTAGCTATTTCTTAAAGATACTTGGAAAGGCAGCTTTGCTATGTAGCAAATGCAAATATTTGAATATAGATGCTTATTTATGGGTAGCAAGCACTTAGGTACCTTTGAAGGTATAGTAAATTATGGCATATAATAAAAATAAAAAATTGGTCACATAAATAGTGAGGATAAGTGTCTAACAAACCATTAAAAGGCTTTCTTACCTTTCTTTGCAGATATGAACTTGCACAGCAACTTCAGCAGAATCAGCAGTCTTCTTCAATAGATGATTCTACAGTAGATCAGCAGAGCATTCATGTTTCTACACAGATGCAAGTGGAGATTCAAAGTGATGAGCTACAGCAGTCAGAAGCTGTTGCAACAGATCAGCAGGCTATTTTAGAGTTAGATCAGCAGCCAGTAGTAGGCACAGAAGAAACAGCACTAGAACAACAGTTGGCTGATCAGCCTTTAGAGCAAGATGAGGGTGTGTATTTGATATACAATAAGGTTTATAATTAGTTAAGTTTACAAGTTCTCAAGTAACTCTTTCTTGACAAATTTCAGTGCTTTTTCAGGACAATGCAAGTAAACAACTAGAAAAAAATACATGGAGTAAAGGCTAACTACTTAAAGTATATTGTGCAGTTTCATTCATTGCTGTTCAGGTTTACTGTTAAAATATAAAAAGATTGATTAAGATTTGCACCCTTTTATTGTAGCAAACAAAACTACTAAACAAACATAAGAAAAATAATACAAAACTTGACCACATCAGCTCTGTTATTAATAAAAAACACTTCCATGTAGTGTACTTAGAAAGTAATACCTGTGTTTTGAGGTGAGAGAATATGAAATATTTCATGTACTTTATTCATAATAGTGGAACAAAGTATTTTGGTTTTGCTTACTTGGCTGTTTTTCGTGGTCTAATGAGTTATCAAGTACAACAGGGGAATATAAATAAAGTTTATTATAAGCCAAGATTTAAATACCTGTTCAGGTAGTAAATTTTTAATTTATTTTTAATGCAGTAAAAATGCAGATGACTGTTAAGTATAGGGGGTTGGAAACAACTGAAATATCCAGTTAATTGCATCTTCTTTTCTTGATACTTTTCCACTCCCACCTTCCCCCCTTTCCTTCCCCATTTCAGATAGATTTGTGACTTCCCAGCATGCTTTACAGGAAAACATCACTCAGTTTGAACAACAGGCTATAACACAGCAGCCATTTGATCAACAGGGCTTATCACAAGGTAAGTAATGAATAAAGGTTTTAAAAGTAATTTTTATAAATCTGGCTTTATGGCGTAGTTATGATAAAGCATTTCTAAAGTGAGCATCTGCAGTTAAAGTAACTGCAATGCAGAGGGCTTGCAAAAAATTACTGTTTTGAGGCTCTACTTGATAGAATATTTTGAATGCTTAAGTGTAAATAGATTTTGCTTTTATGAGCCCATGTCTAGTCATTATAGTATGGGGTTTATAGTCAGACATTTCATATTCTTTCTTTGATTGTGTTTTAAATTGTGGCAGTAAGCAGTTTACGAAAGTTACCCCATAAATATGAATGCTCATAACCTGAAATGATCAGAGACACAGTAAGATTTGACTGAGCAGCTGTCAGCATTCGTTTTGGAAAGACTGCAATATATAGTAATGTAAAAATCATACTTTCACCTATCCACAGCAGTTTCCTTTTGTATTTTATAGAACAATGCAAGTAACAAGATACTGTAAGCATTTGAGAACTGTTTTTCCCTATAAAATACAGAGAAATATCCATAAGGCTTATGTAGCCTGCAAATAATGAAGAAATAACTGCCTTTCTTTGCTTTTCACAGCTGGATTTCTTGAATTATTGCTTAATATGAAGCTACTAATTTTGTTTGGGCTTGTCTTGGGATTTTTTTGGGGGTGGTTTTTTTGTTGTTGAAGAGGGGGTGGTGCAATTCCTGACATGGAGAATGTTGGAGGGGTTTTCATTTGTTTTGGTTGAGAAGCATACTTCACTGTCTGACCAGCTGATCTCTTTTTGCATGTTTCTGACTCCAGGATATAACTTTATGTAACTGGCATAGAGTAATTGGTATTCCATCTGCACAAACTTACCTGTTCTTAGTTCTATTACCTTTCGGTTGTATAGTGTCTTTTGTAAAAACTTAATTGACTGTGATAAGTTTCATGACACTGTGAGAAGTAGTATAATTTGCTGATTTTAATTCTCTAGGTTGCGCTGCTTTGTATGTAAAGAGAAAAAAATGAAAGTCTCCACCTTTATTAAACAAGAATGATGCAGGTCCTCTAAAATCCTATGATTATTTTGATTGGTTACCTTTTACAGTTTTTCAAACCAGTGAAAAGAGACTACAGAAAAGAAGTGCAGCCTTTCACTCTGTGTTTCGCTGAAGAGTGGTGGTGTGTTTTATTGGTTTTTTTAATGGCTCCTTTGAATTTGAAAATCTAACATGTAAATCTTGGTTTGTTATTTAAACTGCAGTTTCTATGTATACGTGTCTTCTCCATTAAATAAATACTGAATGATTTCTTGGGGAGGGGAGAGACTCTTCTAGAACTCACAAAACAATTCTTTCATCATCAGAAATCTAGACTGATCATCGTTTCATTGTAGAATTGGTACAGAGAATCAGAACATTTGTGGTGTGGGCTTTTTAAAGTCTCATTTGTATAAGATGTCTCCTATTCTACTTGGAATCTCATCCACAGATTCCCAACTCTTTGAAGTTTCCTTGAAGATCCTGGAGCCCTTCAAAATTTTTGAATTTCAGGTAGGTAAGCATTTGCGCGGATGCATGCGTTAAATTGGTCGACCCTCTCCCTATGTCTGCATCTGTGCTTCATGCTCTTAATTTCTTTTTCCTATCAGCTAGGCAGAACATTTGAGCTTAAAACACTGTCTTTCTTATCCTTGATATTTATAGGCTGTATTCTTGTTAAAATATTTTCGTTCAGTGTTTATTAATAAAACAACATAGGAGTTTTAAAAAGATCTTTGATAGGTTTTTTGATTTTTCTTTTTCTCTTTTTAAGAAAAAAAAAATCTTAACATTTCAGACAGTTGAGTCTGGTTTCTAGGTCTGCACAGACCTGCCAGAACTTTGTTTCTTCTTTCAAGTTTGTTTGTAATACTTCTATTGAATTCTGGTTTGTTCAGATAGGTTTTCTTCTTGATATGTTTTCTTCTTGATACGTTTTCTTCTTCATATGTTCAGACTTGTAAAGAAGTGCAGATCCTATGAGGGTGTTGCTGTGTCATAATCTATGATTCATTTGAGCTGGATTTGAAGACTGAGGAAAAGGACTTGCGTTCTTGGTAGTTTATTTGTTCAGCCATCTTCATTTGAAGACGATTTAGTGATGTCAGAACAACCGTGTTTCTTTTATATGAAATTGGTTTTGGGTTATTGAATATCATCTGTCACCAAATGTGTTTTCATATAAATTGCATCACCTTTTCTTCCTTTAATGTCTCCCTGTAAGCATGGTTGAATAATAATTCAAATAGTGGTGATAGGTGAGTGATCTTGAAAACCTACAAAAAGTCCAAATGCTGTTATTCTGTAGCCCATAAAAATATACCCTTGCCACCAGACTGCTGTTTTGCTTTCCTAAGAATTCATCTGCACTCTCAGGACTTGGAATTCTGATTTTTCAGTAACTATTTATACATTGATTCCAGTCAGTACTGTTAGGCTGGTTGCAAAAGTTGCCTAAGAAGGAAACATTTAATTGCTAAGTACTGATCCCTGCTGAGATGCATATGTGCATGTAGATATTTGTAATGTTAGAATTCAAATGATCCGTCGGTAAAGACTTGGAAGTTTTGTCTAAATTGAAATATTGTATTTGCTACAAACTCTCATACCGTTGTTTTCTCATTATCATGTGCAAGACACATCTTTCCACTGGTGAACTGATTCCCAGGGTATTCTATTTTTCAACATGTTTTGTTAATATAGAAGACAGTAGGTTGGATGATGTCCTAAAGCCAAAAAACCCCAAGCAGCATAAATGGTTAACTTAAAAATGCTAAATCCAATTCCAACTTCAGAAGGCTTTGAGTAAGAAACTGCCCTTATTATACGGAGCTTAAGATAGTCTCTGTTCTTTGAAGATTGATCAAAAGCTTCCAGGAAACAATATATAGTGACGAGAACAAGAGCAGGAAATAAAAGTTATGAAATTTATTTCTCTCTCAGACTTAATGTCTGATTTTTGGTGTTTGCTGGTGTGGGTTTTTTAATGCTGTTCTGTAGAAATAGTGTGGTTGTAGCAAATGCCTTTAGCATTTTCAAAGTTGTCAGATCCTTTGAGTGGAAATTGAGCTTCGTGTTAGGTATTGAGCAAAATGGGGATGCATCATATACATTCTTGTTACAGCTCTGGTTTATATTTATTTCTGAACTACTTTCAGAAGTAGTATTTCTTTTTTCAGTTTGTCCTCAAATACCTCTACATTCAGAACTTTTCTTCTGACCATTTTGTTGCATGTTCCTGGGAAATATTTCAGGATGTCAATAATTGCTTTTATTTAAATGCTGTGAAGCAAAACAGGTCATGGTATAGTAAGTTATTTTTTCCTTCTTAGCTAGTAAGATTTACCTGCTGATTAAAAAAAAATAGTTCATGTTTTTTAGATAGCTTTTTGTTAGTACATATAATAGTTATGCCCCTTTTTTTTTATGTAGAGCATGGAAGTGACGTCACCTTGCTTCAGTTTCCTGAGTTTTGTTTTTTTTGTATTCTCATCCAATATAGTGGGAATGCCTTTTTCTAAATGATAAAGGTACTTCTAAAATTTATTTGAAAAGTATAAATTAGCAGCCCTCTTATCACCGCAAAACTTTTCATTACTGTTCTTCAGGCTGCTTTTGTTTTTTGTCATTTCTCTTAAAGTAATTGAGGTGCAAGGTTCTTCTTGCTGAATCTTTTTTTCTTGTGATCTTGGTAGTTCTAGGAGACAAAATAATATACAAATTGAAGTGGTAGGTTTGGTGACAAGTGATGGCCTGACAGATAACGCTTTCAAGATTTGTTTATATTTGTGAGTTCTCATTATGTGGTGTAAGCAATGGCATACAAGTAGGGTTTTATCCTCTACTGATTACAGTATTCTTCTGCTGTGGAAAGTGTCTTTTGGGAAAATTTCTGCTTAAACTTAACACATCCAGGTTTTTGTTATACTGTAATTCAAAATATTCTTTAAGCATTGCTTTTTGGCCTTTGATGCTGTGATCATCTGATGTGGGTTTGTTTCTACCCTTTTTTCATAATCTTCACCCTTTTTGTCCACTAAAGGCAAACTGCACAGAAGTACTGAAATTGTTGCCCACACCACTGGTACTTGTGGTTTCATTTTTTTCCACATTACACTGTGGGTTGTTTTTTAATATTAGAAGTATTAGGGCTTAGATGGATTGATAAAAGGACATCTCTAATAGCATTAAAAAACACTGCAGTTTGAGCTATATGTCCCTGGCTCTGAATCACTGATGCTATCATTTCATTCATTCATTTAGAAAAGGAGGTGATTAAGATCTGGTGTTTCAGGAGAACAAAACCAAATAAAAATTTCAGGTCTTTATACTGGAAATGTGAATAAAAATATGTTTATTTTTTACTTTGCAGTTTGCCTTTGAGAGGCTCTACTTTACTATTATCTAAAGAGTGGGAATATGTGGAGGAGATCCAAAGTAGGAGAAAATGGGGTTACTTTATCAGAAACTGGAGTTCTCCTATTGGGTCATCTCCTCCACTCACCCGCCATCCTCCCCACTGAGCTTTGCATCCTTGTGATCGGCTTCCAGTGTAGTTAAGGGAGCGTGGTACCAACGTGGATAAAGGGAGATGGGTCAACCTGTTTGACACATGCATGCTTACATACAAGAAATTCAAAATTTCCATGGCTCTAAGGTAATTGTGGCACTCCGAAGAAACTTCAAACAGTGTTTTTCTGTGGAGGAGATTTTCCAATAGAATTCCAGCTAATGGTAAGTAACCCTATTATGCATATTACATAGACTCCAGAAACATTTGTGTGTTTTGACTCTCAACAGTGATGAGTACAAGTATTACTATATAGTAATACTACTTAATGTCTTTTGAAGGTAGTCTTCAGAAAAGTGTGGTGTTATTCAGAGTCCAATTCAGTGTATTTTCCAGGTTTGTGACTGTTTAATTTCTGGCAGGTTTTACAGTGAATGACAGCTACAATCAACAGACTCAATTTCCAGCTGTACAGCAGCTGCAGGACTCAAGCACACTTGAATCTCAGGCTCTTTCAACGAGTTACCATCCACCAGCCCTTCTTCAGGTTCCAAATACAGACACTATTAATGTAGTAAGTACTGCTAGAAGGCAGGATTCATTGTTCTCTATTCAGTGGTTTCTTTGCACCATTTCATTGATGATTAAGTAAAATGAGAAGTCAAAAAAGTTTCAGGATTTCTTTTCTGGATTGCAAATATTTAACAACTGGAAAATATAAGGGTGCAGAGAGAATAAGTGACCTGGTTACATGTTTCTAAGGAATTTTGTTTTGATGTTCTAGAATTAAAAAAGGGTATAATGCTATACAGTTGGATTGTAATGTTAAACTAAAAAAGACTGTCTTCCATCCTACTTCTTTGATTTGTATAGATATATAGGCTCAATCGATTAAAAAACATTACAAATGTGTAGTGACCATTCATGGAGCTTGTATATTGCAGTTCTCATCTCGTTAAATTTGTAGAAGAGCTCAGTTGCTAAAAATACAGTTTAAATATAACTTTTTATGACAGTAGCAGTACCTAGCATGAAGATCATGTGTCATAATGTATTTACCATGATGATCTGCATGAGTTATTTTCTCTTCAAGCTTGTTTGCGAGATGCAAGTGTCAGAGAATTGAGGTGGGGTTTACAATCTGGAAGATTTTGAGTAATTTCAGCCTACAGGCTTTGGAGTTTCCTTCTCTTCAAATCTAAAAGATGCTGTTGTTCTTAAGGCTTATTGGAATGCTTACTGGATTATTCTGTGATGACTTTTGCTTACAGGAATGTTCAGAAAGTAGTGAGGTCTGTCAGCAACGCTGTACTTTGCTGCTCAGTGTTTCAAATGGGTGCTCTAGTTTTAAACTTAATTACTCCCAGCACTAGAAAATCTGGGCAACTTAGACATGTTTTTGTGTAGATTCAGAGAAATGTTATGTGTACCACATTGTGTATTTATTCCGATACAGTAGGCGAACATTTTGGTGCTTTCCTTCTCACTGTGAAAGTGAGGTATCATACAGAACTCTTAATTTCTTGTCAAAATTTATGAAAGCAGAAGTTTGATTACTTGTATGGACTGTAAATGCTGTAATTTTTTCTTGCCTATTTCTGTGAGTTTATTTCAGTATTATGTTATTGAAATTTACTTGAGGCTTTGATTTTCAGACTACTCGCTTGATTCAAGATCAGTCACCGCAAGAAGAACTTGAATTGCATACTCAACGGCCTCATTTTCTTGAGGATAATGAAGATCAGAGTAGGCGTTCGTATAGGTATGTTATACTTTTAGTTCTGTTACAGAATTTCCTGAATCTTTCATGACTAGTAATTATATACAACTAGTGAAAACAATTTTCTTCTAATAGATGTGAATATTGCAACAAGGGGTTTAAGAAATCCAGCCATTTGAAACAACATGTGCGATCACATACTGGTGAGAAACCTTATAAATGCCAACTCTGTGGACGTGGTTTTGTTTCCTCAGGAGTTCTTAAGTCACATGAGAAGACTCACACAGGTAACTGAGTGTCCCAGCTCTATATTAGCTTAGCCCATGTGTGGGTTTTGTAAATGTCCTGTGTAAGCAAACTTAAGCACATAGCATGCTACTTAATTGTTTCTGTTACTTTAAGGAGTTAAAGCATTCAGCTGTAGCATTTGCAATACCTCCTTCACAACTAATGGCAGCCTTACCAGGCACATGGCAACTCACATGAGCATGAAGCCTTACAAGTGCCCATTCTGTGATGAAAGCTTTCGAACAACTGTTCACTGCAAAAAACATATGAAAAAACATCAGGCAGTCTCCTCAGCTGTAGCAGCAGCTACAGATACAGGAGGGGGAGGTAAATTATTTCATTTTTACTTTTACATAAGAAATACAGATGTTTTGGTGGATTACATGAATGCTGTAACAGTAATATTACAAAATAGCCTTCCAGCATGGGTAACGTCTGATGTCCTGAGCTGCTACAATTGCTGTGTTATATAAATTGTTTAAAGAAATCAGTTTTCCAGGACCTGACCAGTGTATTCAAGGTATTGTACGTGACATAGTTACTTTAGTATGTCAATGAAGTAGAACATTTTTTGTCCTAAATTACTTATACCCATATTAGTTATTGTAAAAATAAGAATTAGAAAATCTGCCTTTTTTTTTTAAATGAAGTACAGACATGAGTAGTTAGACCTCTGAAAGAGATTGAAGTCCAAACATGTAATGTCATGGCCATGTATTTAATAATAAACCCGTCTATTTTTTGTAATTTCAGCTGACAGATTAAACTAAACAGACACATGTTTTTTGGTTTGGTTTGATTTTTTGTTTTGCCTTTTTTTTTCTTAAAAGTTGCATGTGTTGAAGATGATGAAGAAAACTCTGAAAGAACTTCCAGAAAATCTCGTCCTGGTGTCATAACTTTTACAGAAGAAGAAACAGCAGAACTGGCAAAGATTAGGCCTCAAGAAAGTGCCACTGTCTCAGAAAAAGTTCTTGTCCAGTCTGCTGCAGAGAAAGACAGAATTAGTGAGATCAAAGATAAGCAAGCAGAACTGGAAGCAGAACCCAAATATGCCAATTGTTGTAGTTACTGTCCCAAAAGCTTTAAAAAACCCAGTGATTTAGTGAGGTAAGGAATGGGAAAGTTTTGTGTGTTTTTTAACTTGCTAAATTGTTCACCAGAAACTTCAGCAATAAAGTTTCATTTAACTCTTTATACCTAAGTTGAAATTTGACTCATATTTACATAAATTTTCTTTTTCACAATAGTTTAAAAATATTGTCACAATATAAACTACGTATTCTGACTATGGCTAACCCAGCCTTTTCATATTCATTTTCCTACAGTATTGAAATTAGTATTATGAGGTTTATAAATAAATAATTTTTATTGCTATAAGACTTGCATATAAAAATATGTAAAAATCAGTTAAAAAAAGGCAAATACTTAAATCTTCTTTATTTGTTCTGGTTAGTGTAATGTTAGTATAAGTTTTTAATTAATTCTAAAATCGGTAAAGTAGAAAATATTTTTGCAAACTGACATAAAGTAGAAATTCACTTCTACGTGTGTTCTGGAATTATTAGGCATGTTCGTATCCATACTGGAGAGAAGCCTTATAAGTGTGAAGAATGTGGAAAAAGTTTCACTGTAAAATCCACTCTGGATTGTCATGTTAAAACACACACAGGTCAGTAAGATTTTGAATGTCTGTGTTTAGAAACTAACCAGCTGCTTTAAGTACAGATTTTGCAAGGAATGGTATGTTTCACTGTGATCTCATATAGGGCACTATGAATGGCAGCATTAGGTGAAATTTGCTACTTATAGCATCATCAAATGAAACATATTAGGACATTTTGAATAAACTGTATTATTACAGCCTTCTGTATTTTTAGGCTTCTAAAGCAGTCATAGACTTAGCTCCTGTAAACACTATGTATGTAAGTATCCATAATACTTTCATGACAAATCTTATGTAGCATTGCAATGATAAATGATTTTCCTGAGCTAGAAGATAGAGTTGAGGGATTTTATAACATTAAGCTAGAGAAAAAAAATTACAAATGTTAATGTTTGTGCTGCTAAGTAAATTGAAAAATAGGAATTAAAAAAAAAATAATTAAACGTTCAGCTCTTTGAATCATGCCAGTTGAGTATAAACCTAATATCTATAATATTTAGGTTTTTACAGTGGTTCATTTTATTCCTGAGAGGCATCTGATTTTAATAGTTTTTTCAACCCCATTTTTGCATGAGTCAAAAAACCCCTCTAAATCATTCATACTTGTTTTCTTCTTACCGTTGAATTTCTGTAATAAACCCAATCCTGAACTAATTAATTTCTAAAACTGGCTACGGTTTGATTACGCTTCATTATTACCTCTTTTCAAAAATACAAAAAACAAGATAGAAAGCTTCTAATGCTTTTTGAGGGGAAATAATGAGAAATTGTTTTCCCTTTTTATTTCTTCAAGCTTTTTATGTTTGTACAGACTTCTTGGTAATATAAAATGGAGCTTCATAAGTTATTATTTCAACATTCCTAACGGATTTTCCCAGCCTGTTGTTCATTCTCTCTATATATTACATAATAGTACTGTTTTGACTAGCTTTTGTCCTTGGTCAGGTTCTTTAAGCACTTCTTTGCTGACTTCCAGCCTTGTGAAAATTGTTCATATAAACCTTTTGTTTTACATCTTACAACTATTTTTCTTTAGTTCATGAAAAGACTATCCTTTCATCCCGTGACAGAATTTTTTCTAAGATCTTTTCATATAAAACTAGTGTTAAAGTCCAAAAAAACAGATACAGTCTTGTCAGTGAAAATCTAGGCATCTTCAAAGAGCATTCCTAAATTTCTGAGGCCTAATTTTCATTACTAAACCCACATCACTTTTTCCCTATTGTAATTCATTTTGTCTTGTGGGAGGTGTTTCTGATTTGAGCCTGGATCCCTTTCCAGAGGGCTGTTTTACTCTGGGCAACACCGACACATAGTAGTCCATTAGTTTTATACTGAGACATGCCCATTTTATTGAAATGAACAGTAACAAAAATTTTACAGTGTCATTGTCTGGAACTCCTTTAACAGTAGTTGAGTTTGAAAAGCTACTGTGCTCCTCACCTGTAAATGAAAGTTGCCTGGATAGGAACCTACCAGATTTCATCTGTAATAAACATTGATGCTAGTTTGAGGTTTTACGGGAAGTAAAGGCCTGGCTCGACATTTTTCAATGAGATATATGGTTCTCTGGCTGAGCAGTTCGTTCCTACATCCTGATGTAGCATATAGTGGGATAACGGAAGTCACACATTATTGCATTTCTGTCTTCCTTGCTTTTCTAATTTCCTGATTATGTAACAGTTCTTGTTAACATGTTACTTGGGTAGCCAGTAGAATGGTGTAATAGCAGATGCACTTAATTTTACTATACTTGGAAGCAGTGCCAATTTAGTGTTTGTCATTCCTCTGTGACTTTACATCTGAATTTGTGATCATCTTCCCTCCAGGTTTCTTTTGGGGACAGTAATACCAAACAACTGAAAGTACAAGTTTTAGTTTACCCACCTTCTATTTTTCTTTTCAGATTCCTAGTATTTTCACAAAAAGCTCAAGAGTTAGGTCATAATCTCAGTGAATATTTAAATAACAGGACTTCAGATGTTCAGTTTGTTCTTTCCTGCTTACTTTTTTTCCTTCTCTCTCACTTCTATTTTTTTGCCTTTCGCATTCTCTCAGTGGATGAAGTTTTTTATTTAGTGGGAAAGACTGCTGGATGGCTTCCTCAGTGGCACTTTGAACATGGTAGACAACTTTGTTGCAGCCCAGATTGCCATTGTCTTACTGGTATTACTTACTCATGGGATTGAGCTCTTCTCCATTATTTGAAACAGAGCATTGTCACGGGTTTTCTTCATTTTGATGAACAAAAAGTAACAACAGCGCTAGGGTTGTATAATCTAAATCTATAATTTGAAGTAGGATGAATTGTAATTCATTAATTTGATGAGAGATTCTTTTATGTAAATGGAAATTAGAACTCAATCGTAGGCACACATTAGGTTTGTGATTTCTTTACAAAATGTGTTGATTTCTTTTCCTGGTTTACCTAGGAAGCAATATTATCCTATAAGGCTTGGGAGTTGCAGAAGTTATAGTGAGTTTTCAGTTGCAGTGGCATGTTTTCTGCCAGATATTTACATTATGGTTTTTGTGAATTGTACACTTGTGGGTTTGGTTAATGAAATAAACACTGTAGTTTGCTGTTACTTGTGGAACATTAAAAATTCCAGCTGAGATCAATGATATTTTTTAGATGTTACGTGATATGACAAGAGAGAGGACAAAGAGGACTGTATATGTACAGGCCAGATTTCTGTACTTCTAGATTACTTTGAGGGGTTAGTATTTTATTTTAGGACATTATCTCACTTCAGTTTATTAATTTCCTACTTGTAATCCATTAATACTAGTCTGTATTGAGGCAGTATTGAAAAAGAACAATAAAGCTGCTGGAATTAAAAAGGAAATAAATTGCTAAGTAAGTAGAAACCAAATGCTGAAGAGGTTGAGACAAAACTTAATTCTCTGGTTTATGAGGTGTGTAGTTGGAACAACTGGATTAGCCGGGAAGGTCAGATGAGGAGGAGGAAAACAGAGGCATCAAGGTGAACAAAGGAGATTCTGCGTGTAAGCATTCAGAGAATATTGGATTCTAATAATAGGAAAAAAATAATATGCCCTTTATTGAGATCCTTAATTCATTTGAAAAGCAGCCAAACTTATAAAGTCCAGTTATTTCAAACGTATTCTGCTCAAATCAGAATCTCTTCGTTTTTTTGTTAAATGGATGATTTAGTGCTAACAATCTTTTTAGAGGTTTTATCACTTACTTTTCTGGTTTTGATACTTTTCCAGGCCAGAAGCTCTTCTGTTGTCATGTGTGCAGTAATTCTTTTTCTACAAAAGGGAGTCTAAAAGTCCACATGCGTCTGCATACAGGAGCAAAGCCCTTCAAATGTCCACACTGTGATTTACGGTTTCGTACTTCAGGGCGCAGAAAAACCCACATACAGTGTCATTATAAACCAGAGACAAAGAAAGTTAAGAAGCCTGTTGCACGTACTTCGAATGAGGGACTACAACCAGTCAGTCTTCTTAATTCATCCTCAGCAGACCCTAATGTTTTCATCATGAATAACTCTGTTTTGACAAGTCAGTTTGATCAGAATTTACTTCAACAAGGACTTGTGGGCCAGGCTATTCTGCCTGCTTCAGTGTCAGGTAAAAATGGATGACGTGGTGGTGGTGATGTTGAGATCAAGTTCTGAACTTTCCTTTCCTTTCTGTTAGAGTGCAGAAAGTTATGCCAAACACTACTTGCCAGACAGGTAAGAGTTGTACTGAATTCATGGTTCGATGCACACTGGTGACGTAAATAGAAATTTATAAATTTAAGAATGAAGGGGAAAATGTATACAGTTCACCTAAAAAGATCTCTTCACTTCTACTGTGGTGTTGCATTGCAGTGAGGAAGAAAATAGTACCTGGAGTACTCATATTGTTTTTAATAGTACTCTGTTGCCTTTTTTTAAAAAGAAGAGAAGAAAAACTGTTTCTCTACACTGCTTATTTACATGAATAACGAAGAGTGTTTTAAGTGCACATTCTCTGCTGTACATGTGCTGTACATAGTCCAAAATAAAAAGAAAAAAAACACACACACTAAAAGAAAACCAAGCAAAAAAACCCAAAAAAACAAAAAAAACCCAACAAACAAAACAAGAAAACATTTCAGCAGTGCAAAAATCTATTAGTGTGTAGGCGTGTAGGTTAAATAGTTAAATGTTTAGGATGTGAAGTCTTACCAATTGTCAGTGACTACAGCTGCATTAGCACATTAAATGTGCCACAGACCGTTCTTTGACTTTGAGGCCAACTGGCACAGAATACCCAGTGCTTCATGTTGCAGGAGAATGACCTTTTGATAATGATCCTTGCTAACTTCTAAATTATTTTCAGGTGTTGTCTATATAAGTGCTCACCAACACACTGTTTGTGTAAGTGCTCAAGTAAACTTGGGACAGGGACAATTATAAGAGAGGTTATATATATATATAATATATATATATGTCTGGAAATGTGACCTGGTACTGTTAAATGTACTATTTAAATTGTGCATCTTGGACTGTCTGTCATTTCTGAAAGGGAGACTTTGATTTTCTGTGCTTCTTTATCACTTTTTTCAGTACATGTCTGCTTTTGCGGGAGTGCCCACAAATTCAGAGTATTTTACCAGTCTCATATTTAACTATAGCCGTTCGAGCTTACCTGATTTGACCTAAACTGTTGTCTGAAATCAACAGATTGTTGGTTGTTCAGAAAATAACTGATGTTATTTGACAGGCAGAGTTAGTGATAAATTTGTGATTAAAAACTGACAGATGTTTACTTGGATTTTTGATTGAATACAGTAAGGAGGAATCTTTAGCGTGTTCAGATGTCCTTCTTAAATTGGTTTTGCCCAGAGCAGGTATTTTTTGAGTGCATTATATAGCAGATTTATTGTACTAAAGAGTAAAAGGAAATGATAGATGTTTTTGAAGCATCAACCAAATGAAACTGATTGATCACACTCAAAGTGTTCGGAAAAGAAGGTATGTTAAACACAAGATGACTTTTTCCTTGTATTCTCTCACGATCTTTTGTAAAGGTGGTCTATTCAGCTCTTGAAATTAGAACATTTCAAAGTTCTAAAGATTTCTGGATTTCAAATACTAACATACCTTTATTTCCATTCACGTAAGTACGTAGGATGAATTTCGACACTTTGATATTGAACATTTGTGGTGTGCAAAATGTGGCAGTAGCTTTCATGTGTATATTTAGGGTCAGAACATAAGTATTATGTGTGAGTGCTGCTTTGTTTAGGTGTGGCACACTGTCCAAGGAAATTTGCACCAAATTTCTCCAGCTTTCCAAAGCTACTCTGGAGTCATTCTTGTTTTGTAAGATGCTAGGCAGTACTTAAATAGTAATCTTTAAATCACACAGAATTTATGAAGCTTTAAAACAGGCAATCATCTACTTAAAATTATTTTTCTTGGCATAAATAAATCTGTGTCTGTGTAGCTTTTGTATTGATTTAATTTATAAAAATAAACAAGCTAAAAGAGGTAGTCAGTAATGATAAATAAAAACATTATAATATAACTGTTTTCTTTGGTAGCTGGAGGTGACTTAACTGTGTCCTTGACAGATGGTAGCTTGGCCACTCTTGAAGGAATACAGCTGCAACTTGCTGCTAATCTGGTTGGACAAAATGTTCAAATTTCTGGAATAGATGCCACTAGTATTAACAACATAACATTACAGGTAGGTTGCTTACACTTTCTTGCTTTTAATTTAATGGAGTTACTTTGAGGGCTGAAGAAAGTTTAAGGAGCATACATAATTCTGGAAGAGTTCTCTTGAGTGAGACACTTGGCTGTATGAGTTGTACAATGTTAGAAGACTTAAAAAATAGATGCACAGTGGGGTATTTTTCTTTTGGTTTCTTTTTTTTAATTTTTCCCCCCTCCAGTATTTTGGCAGATTGCTTTAAAATATGTATTTTTTTCCTACTTGTAGAGTATTTTAGGCTTCCACCCAGCCCACAAAAGGCATCCCCCACCCCCTCCCCCCAAAACAAACCCAAATTGTTGCAGGATGCTCTTTTCTAAACATAAGACACCTCTGTAACTTTGTAAGCTTTTAATAGTTGGATGCAAAATTTAAATTCCTATTGAGCTTGTAAAAGGAACAACAGAAAAAAGTGAGATGATTACATTTAAAAGTGTGGATTTGAAAGATGTGGAACAATGGTTTTCAGGAATTTGGTTGTGTTTGATCAATTTCACAGAATCATTGAGGTTCGAGGAGACCTATGGAGGTCACCAGGTACAACCCCAGGGTTAGGGAAGGGACATCTGCAGACTTGCATTGAGTTGCTCAGAGTCTCTCTGCTGAAGGAGTTCTTAGTGTAAAATGAAGACGTTTTAATTTTGTTTTGCTCAATCACTAAATGTCCACAAAGAGCAAAATGTCTGTCTTTAGACTCTAGAGAGCAGCTGTTGGATTTTGAATGGGGGCCTTAATGAGCCCTAGGAGCTGAAAAATAGATGATTTCTGATATCACTCCTCTCTGCTCCATGTCTTTTCACTTTCAATGGCTTGAAGACAATGATAAGCATTACATGCACGAATAAGACCTTACAGAAGACCAGCAGTGTGCGTACCTGGTGCCTTGCATGCTGATGTGTAACTGTCATCATGATTTCTGAGACATTGCTGAGGGAAGAATCTACACATGAATCCAAATAGACTGGATACTTGGTGACTTCGGAGACTGGCTATATACAGACACAATAAATTTAGATTTAAAATGGTTAATTATAAAGTTTAAGATCTATATATGCTCTATATGCAATAATTATGAATTAATAATTATTCTGGATTTATGTTAAGAATATTCATTTAACCTATCTTTTTTAACTTCAGATTGATTGTTGAAAACTTGTTTTTCAGATTGATCCAAGTATTCTGCAGCAGACGTTGCAGCAGAGTAATTTACTTACTCAGCAGCTTACTGGAGATCCCAATATGGCTCCACAGAATCCTTCCCTCCAGGCAACAGAAAATGCAGTGCCAGCTAATGTGGTTATTCAGCCCATATCAGGCCTGTCTTTGCAGCCCACAGTAACATCATCTGCTAACATGACAATAGGATCTCTGTCTGAGCAGGAGTCTGTGCTGACAACTAGCACGAACGGTGAGCAGTGTTAATTGTACTTTTAATTTTTTTGTTATGTTTATGGTATTATCCACAGTGAGAAAATGTCTGCCCCTGCCCCACCAAATACCTCATTTAATAAAATAAACATGCAATACTTGCATGAGTATGTTCAACAAATTTTACAGCTTTGTGTTACTCTTTTTTTAATGTATTTTTTTCAGAAGGTGGATTAGAGAGTGCCTTTATATTAGATACTAGAAAAAAATTCTTTCCTGTGAGGGTGGTGAGGAATTAGAACAGATTGCCCCGAGAAGGTGTGGATGCCCTATCCCTGGCAATGTTCAAGGCTAGGCTGGATGGAGCTCTGAGCAACCTGGTCTAGTGGAAGCTGTCCCTGTCCACAGCAGGGGGGTTGGAGCTAGGTGATCTTTAAGGTCTTTAAGGTCTATTCCAACCCAGGCCATTCTGTGATTCTGTATAATCCAAATATTTAACAACTTCCATGGTCTTGAGAAAAATACAAAGTCTTTGTTCTGAAAATCTTGACTACAGAGGAAAAAATTGGATGTGAGAACAATTTATTCTTTAGAATGCAAGTTCTAATATTTGCCCTTGGCTGCATCATTTATTGTAGTTCAGAAAATAATGTATTAATTGCTTTAAAAAGTTGTGTCTATTATAATGAAAGGATCTTCATGGTATTTTTTTTTGTACTACCACTTAAATTTAGGTGCACAGGACATTTCTCAAGTCATGACTTCACAGGGTATGGTGTCATCTTCAAATGGACAACATGAGATAATGTTGACCATAAATAATTCCAGTTTGAGTCAAGTTCTAGCTCATGCTTCAGGCTCTACTAATGCAACCTCCTCAGGAAGTCCTCAAGAAATCACCCTTACCATATCTGGTTGGTATTTTTAAAAATCTTTGATGGTACCAGATCTCCATTTTATAAGGTAACATTTGAGGATATTTTCACAGTTCACAGCTTTCCCATGGTGTACTTTTTGTATTCATCAACTTTAAAAGATATTCCCCAGATCTGCTGTTGAAAACCAAACACGTTTGCTTTGTGGACGTGTTAGGTGATTCCCAATTTTATTTATAGCCTCAGTTAACAGATGTTTATCTTTGTGGTAAAGTCCACATAACCAGTTCATACTTCCTTTCTGTGCCTCACTTGGCATAGGACAAGTCCTGGGTAGCACTGGGATGGGAACAAGCAGGGCAGGCATTGCAGATGAGTTTATTTAATCTGGTTTTCTTTTAGTATCTGTGGAACCATGTTAAAGAAGTATTCTGGTCATTCTTTGATGTATATTACTCAGTCTTTATAATATGTAGTTAATACGTCAAGTTTCTCTAAATAAATTCAGACCAACTTTCTTTCTGCCTCTAAGAGACTGATCCTATATACACTACAAATGTCTGTTTCCCCTAAAAGATAGTTTGTATTTTGTGTAATAATATTTCTTTAATAGATTTAGTATAATATTCAATGCACTTTTCTTACCTTTTCTTTATTTTTTTTCTGTTTTTCTTTTTTCATGTTCTGCTACATGTTTAGTGTTTTTAAGGGTCATGACAGTAATGTCTGTGGTCTCTTTCTGCTTGATAATGGATGTTCACTGATCTAAGAAAAATGGCATATAGGTGTCCAACAATTGATAGAATTGGTTTTCAGCGTCTGTGTTTCAGTTTTTATGTTCTATGTTTGTAGACCATCAAACAAAATTAACACTATTTTGAGTCATGTTTTTACAATACATATTCAGTGCAATTCATTATCCATATATTAGATTAAAAAAGTCACATTTAAACCTTTGGCCTTTAGTTTGCTGGATTTGTATTGGTTTATGAAGTTGTTGCCTTGAATCTAGATAAGTAAGATCCATATTTGTCTAAATATTAATAATCTCAGGTACATGTTAGTATCTGTATTAGAAACTTGTTGCACCTCTGCATAAAAATCTGCATTTGTAGAAGTTAATTTTCTATTTTGCTTGTATTTTCTACTTTTATTATTTTATAATCTATTGTTTATAGTTCTAAGAACAGTAGCAGAAGAATGTTGAGACATTTCCAGTTATAATAGAACTTATTTCTATTCAGGCCAAGATCTTATTCAGCATAATTCTGGAGGCAGTGATCTGAATACTGGCCTAAGGCTGACAGCGCCGACCATCAGCAGTCAGACTACAGGTGCTACATTAACTATAAGCAATGACCAGCTTCTTTCTCAGGGCCCTTCACTAAATGCTCCAGGTATGCATACACTGATTTTTCTAATTAAAAGTAATAGCATTTTGTGAAAAAAATAAACATTAGACTGAGTAACTAAATATTAAATGGTATAAGCTTGCACATTATGATTCAGGAACTACAGGACTTTGTGTGTTTTCTCACAGGCTTTAAATTGTTATGTCATTTAAAATGAACTTTATTCCACATAGTAAGAAGAAAATGAAAACCAGAAGACATATCTTAAATTAGCACTTAAAGGCAGATACAGGAGTACTGAAAGACTATTTTTGTAAATTGGAGGACAAAGAAATCTGGTGCATTTGCTGCATCTGTGATAAAATATCAAAGTTGCTCCATAGTATTCAAATTTTGAGTTTTTAAATACGCACATGAATTGTGTGCACACAAACACCTGTGTGTACAATATTATGTTCATCAGGCTACATTTAGATGTAATTTTTCTAATTTCGTCATCTGAGACTTGCATTTTTGATACTTGATTAGGTGTTTAAGCAATTTTGTTGATTCCAAAATAGGAAGTCCTAGCAAATGAGAAATAGAAATTGAGTTCACTTAAAATAAGTTTGCAGCTAAGAGTTTATGCAGGTAACAGGGTTTTTTTGTTTGCCATTTTGCATATATTCCAGAACTTAATACAACAGGTGGAACAAACCTTCCTTCAACAACACCCATATCTCAGTCTGCAGTTTCTGCTCAGAATTTGGTAATGTCTTCATCAGGAGTTGGAGGAGATGGTAGTGTCACTTTGACTCTTTCTGACACTCAGGGAATGTTGTCAGGTGGTCTTGATGCAGTTACACTTAATATCACTTCACAGGTAAGACATGCTTTTCTGAACTGACAGAAATACTGATGCTACTGTCTTACAGGGCAAGAATTGGAGATTTTGCTTAGAAAATAATCTTGTCCTGTAAATACATAATATTTGAAAATTCAGTTAACCCTCCTTTCCGCCCACCGTGTGTGCATACTGGCATCTAGAAATGTGAACTGTCTGAACAGAAGCACAGATAAATTTTAAGGGTTGTTTTTTTCAATGAACAGATAAGTTTTAGTGTTTTAGTGATAAACTGTGTACTTCATCATCACTATTCAATAATATAGCCTAGCACTCCTAAAAATATTAATTACTATTTCTTAATATGGTAATTTTTTCTTCCTTGTGAATGTGAGAGTTGAAAAGCAGTTCCAATAGTTCCTTTCACAGCAAATAACAGGACAGAATTGATTATCTTTAATAACAGGTGGTATTATAAGAAATTTATAAAAATAGTTCTGTATGGACTATCATCTCCCCAGTAGCTTTACCATTAATTTCATTTTTATCATAGTTTGAGATTTTTGTGGTTGGATAAAAAGGCAAAGATGCATTGACAAATACAGTCTTTAGAGTGGGAAGATTAAAAAAAAATATTAAAAGACTAGAAAATGAAAATTTAGAGTCATTGTGTAGTTGAAGTATCAGCGTAGATGAAAATATATGTGACTACAGCTAGCTGTTTAAATGTATTATTCTACTTATTTTTGGTTTTTCTTCTCCCCTCTTTGACACCTCTTTGACAGGGTCAGCAGTTCCCTGCTATACTCACAGATTCCAGTCTCACTAGCCAAAGTGGATCAGGCTCCCAGCAAGTCATATTGGTAAGCCATGCACCCCATTCAGCACCTGCCAACTCTGATGAAGTAACATATCAGGTACGTACTATATTTATATATCTTTTGTGGATAAAGGACATTATTTAATCAAATGCTGTAGTAATTCCTTTATAACCTGAGTCATGGAGGCTGATGTCATTCCCAAGTTAAGAGTATGAGGAAGAGGTTCTCTGACTTCCTAGTCACCCAGATTCTGTTCTGAGTTGAAAAACACATGTGTGTATATATTGTGTATATATATATATACAAGAAAGAAATCCAGTTAATAGTGCATTTCTTTCTGCAAATTACGTAACCGTGCTCTCAACACAGACTACTACAAAAATTTCTAAGTAAGTTGGTATTTTGATAATTAAAACAGGCAAAGTTTAGAGCTGTGGGAGAAAAGTAGCACCTGTTGGTACGCTTTTTCCATTGTCTTTTTGTAACTAAACTGTTAATAGTGGTGCAACATAAAGTATTTTCAGCTTTGTATGCATTTGAATCTCAATAGAAACTTTTACATATGTAAGATAGAATTAATATTAGAAAAGTAGTTCAGACTTTTCTTCTTTAAGGCAAAATGAATGTTTTCAACCAGTCCGCTAATGCGAGCTTTAAAACAGGAGAAATGGGAGAGGCAGATGGTGACCCACAATCAAGTGAAGAAGTGGTGGACTGTACTGGCAAGCAGAGAGCAAGATATGGGCAAGTTGTGGCTGATACAGGCAGAAGAAACCTCAAAAGCGATAAGGACTGAAGGGAGGGGGTCCACCTGAAGTGTATGTTTATGAATAAGGTGCTGAGATGATAGCTTTAGAGAAGAAACTTCAATACTCTTCTTGGAAAAATGTTCACAACTGGTTGTCTCCCTGAAGTCCCTGCATGTAGCAAGGAATACCAGCAGGAGGAACTAGAGGCCTGCATGTAGTTGCAGGGCTGCAACCTCATTGGAATCAGAGAGTGAAGGTGCTACAGCTCATACAATTAAAACACTACCATGCCTGGATTCAGGATCTTTAGGAAGGATGGACTGGCAAGACAGCAGCAGGAATGGAGCTCTGCCTGGATGGTGAACCGAGACCTTATGGGTAAAGACTGACAAGCAGACCAAAATGGGTGACACTTTGTGAATATTAGCCATCTGCTACAGGTCACCTTATTGGGAAGAAATGGAAGATGAGGCTTTCATCTTGGCCTTGCAGCCTACCCTGGCTGACTCTTCTTGAGCAGTCTCTTTTTGAGATGACCTTAAGAGGTACTTTACACCTAAAGCAGTCTGTGATTTGTAGTCCCTGATCCACTAAGGTCTACTGGAAGGGCAACAAGCAGGCACGAGGAATCTAGAAAATCTCTGGAGTGCATTGATAATAACTTCTTGATACCAGTGACTGAGAAGCCAGCAAGTGAACGTGCTCTTCTGGGCCTGGTAATTGTAAACGCAGAAGAACTGATTGGAAATATGGAGGTCAGGGGCATATTTTGTTGCAGTGACCATGGCATTGTGGAGCTCAGGATACTGAGGGAAGGACACATGGCAAATAGCAAGATCACAACCTGGCCATCAGGAATGCAGGCAGAGTGATCTGCTTATGTGGTGGGTTTATCTTGCTGAGTGCTGGGTATCCACTGAAGCTTCTCTATCGCTACCCTTCCTCAAGGATAGAGAAAGTAAAATGAAATGAAACCGGGGAGAGAAAATAAAATGAGAAAGTCTTGATAAGAACAGGGAAAGATCATTCACCAGTTACCGTTACAGGCAAAACAGTCACAACTTAGGGAAAGTTAATTTAATTGATTACCAATCAAATCAAAGTAGAATTAATGAGAAATAAAAATTAAATCTTAAAACACCTTCCTTCCACCCCTCCCTTTTTCTTGGGCTTAACTTTACTCCTGATTTTCTCTACACCTTCCGTACTCCCCAGTGGTGCAGAGGGATGAGGAATGGTGCTGCGATCAGTTTATCATATGTTGTCTCTGCCACTCCTTCCTCCTCAGGAGTAGGACTCTCCTCACACTCCTTCCCATGCTCTAGCATGGGCTCCTTTTTCCATGGGGCCACAGGTCCTGCCAGGAGTCCCACAGGGACTTCCCACAGGGACTTCCCACAGGGTCACAGCCTTCTTTGGGCATTCAGCTGCTCTGGCATAGGGTCCTCCATGGGCTGCAGGTGGATCTCTGCTGCACTGTGGGCCTCCATGGGCTGAGGAGGAATCTGCCCTAGTGCCTGGAGCACCTCCTCCCCCACATTCTTCACTGACCTTGGTGTCTGCAGAGATGTTCCTCTTGTATATCCTCACTCTTCTCTCCAGCTGCAGTTGCTGTTGTGCAGCAACTTTTTTCCCTTCTTACACACATTATCCCAGAGGCACTATCGCTGTCACTGTTGGGCTCAGCCCTGGTCAGTGGTGGCTCCATCCTGGAGCCAGCTGGCATTGGCTTCATTGGACATGGGGGAAGCTTCTGGCAGCTTCTCACAGAAGCCTGGAGAGAAGGAGAACCAGGAGAGCGGTTTGATTTTAGATGTTGTCCTCCTTCAAGCTCAAGAGTTGTCAGTTCCAATGTGTAGGAAGATAAAGGCAACAGGAGGCCAGCATGGAGGAACAGGAATCTTCTGACAAAACCTGGACATAAAAAAAGAAACATATGTAACTGGAAGCAGGACCAGGTGACCTTGAAGAAGCACATTGAAGAAGACGGGGATGAGTTTGAGAAACCCAAAGCTCACCTGGAGCTGAATCTGAAAGTGATGTAAAATGTAACAAGATAGAATTTTACAAGTGTATCAGCAGCAAATGGAAGATTAGTTGACTAATGGAAGATTAGATACTGATTTGGGCAGAGGATGTGGTGATGGAAAAGCTAATATTCTGATCGTCTCTTCTATCTTCGTTTTTACTGGTAAGATTTGTCTTCTAAAATCCCACATCACCAAGCTCAGTGGTAGAGGGTGTTGCATTGAGTGTGTACCCTTAGCAGAGGAGAATCATACACAAGTCCGTTAGTGATGGGATACACTCATGACTGCTCCGGGATCTGACTGATGTTTTAATGAGGCTACTGTCTATTATCTTCAAAATGTTATGATGATTGTGAGAAGTTCCCAAAGACTGGAAGAAAGCAAAAGGTGCTCCTGCCTTCAGCAATGGCAGGGTGGAGAATAAACACATGAAAGACAAGAAGGTTATTGGAAGTAGTCAGCAAAGGTTTATGAAGAGGAAATCATGCCTAGCTGAATTGAGAACCTTCCACAATGAGTTGGCTGGCTCAGTGGATGGAGAGGAGCAGTAGATACAGTGTGTCTTGACTTTAGTCAGGCTTTTGGTGTTTTTTCCCTATAATTTCCTGGTAGACCAGCTGATGAGGCATGGGTGTAAATATACATAAATACCTGATGGAAGGGACTAAAGCAGGTAGAGCCAGGCTTGTCTCAGTCATACCCAGTGTATGACAATTGGCAAGAGCCAATTGGCAGAAATTAAAATAATTTCATCAGAGCATAAAGAAACCCTTTTGTACTATGAGCATGGTTAAACCCTAGAATAGGTTGTCCAGAGAGCTTACAGAGTCTTCAACCTTGGTGACATTCAAAACATGTTTGGACATGGCTCTAGGGACATTAGACTTGGTGATCTTGGGCCACCTCTTCCAATTTGAGCTATTCTGTATTTCTGATAATACCTTGTGTATATGATTTTTTTACATTTGCATATGTTTGTGAGTATGAGTTTTTAATTTCAGTATTCAAATATGTATGAATATGGATGTTTTAAAATTTAACATGAGCAGATTTTCTTATTCCTCTGAATTTAAAACTGGATTTTGTGTCTCAAGATATATATGCTTTCATGAATCAGGGTGTCATTTCATAAGGCTTATCGTATTGTGTTATCGTATCACTTGTAAAGTATGACTGTGTCTGAATAGCACTGTTACAATAACTCGAAATGTAAATTCTATGTGATGTGTTTTATTTAATCATGGTGACTACCACATTTCACACTTTTCCTGAGAGCATCCAACTAGTTGGAAACAAACACACACACAGGTGTGTTTTTTTTTTCTTTCAACATGCTTTATAGTGCATCTTTATTTCTAGTATGGATAATATTCTATACTATGTTCTATATCTTTTCAAGTTTAATTTATCCTGGATAATTATTTAGAGTACTACTTCCTTCATTTGTTGATTTCTATGTTAGCGTATTTAAGGTTCTTCTGTATGAAGTTGAACAAATTTTGTGCTAAATTATTTGAAAAAAGTGAAATTTTTTCAAACATTTCTCATTAATTAAAACAAACCAAAAATGCAGGACCACACCATCCAAATTCTGTCAATTTTTCATTGTGTTTCAGTGCTTCTGGAGGCAAGACTTTGCTTATGAAAATAGAATCGTCAATAAAGAAGTTATCTGTAAAAGCAGAGACAGTTTCTTTTCTGCCTGAAACATTTTTGGCTTTGAATTGTTTTTTGTGAGAAATGTGAGAATCATCTGAGATGTTGTTCAGGAGTATGAAACTGCATATAGAAAAATACTGTTACAAATAGATTCTATATATAGTTAAAATTACTGTAATTTTCTTAAAATACATATATCTGTTACTCTTAAGAGCAGTGAAATAGAAATTCATATTTACATGCAAGTTATGTATGTAAATACTTCCTTAGTGTTTGTAAGTTGCTTGCAAGTACTCTCCAAAGATGGGTCATGTTGAGGTAGATTCTGAAAAATAAATCAATGTTGTGGATATACCTATGAATTTATCTAACAGTGTTTTTGTAAATTGTTGTAGGTGGCAGAGGTTTCCCCTAATGTAACTAAAAGCAGTCAAGCAGAAAAAGAAAGTCGCGGGCACCAGTGTTTTGAGTGTAGTCAAACCTTTTATTCCGTGACCATGTTGACACACCATTGTAAAGAGGTTCATGGCAAGGAACGAATACATGTTTGCCACATCTGCAATAAGGCCTTTAAGCGAGCAACACATCTCAAGGTATTTGGTAATAACAGTTGATTGTTTTGTTAACTCCTGGCTTTGGACTTTTTGTGATGTTAACAAAAGGTACCTATTAGCGCTTTGTCTTTGCTTTCCTTTTACAGTGTGAGAGGTGTGCATCTGAGAGAGGGAGTCTAAATGATAATGTATACACAGATAGAGAACTCTCTTCTGGATCACGGAGAGGATTTTAATGCGTATATTGACTACAGAATGAAAAATGTCATGGAAGTAGTAGTGCCAGGAAAAGTTTTCACTTTCTTTATTTGTTTATGAATATCATCACTGCTAATCCTGATTTCCAGATAATCTTTTGGAATCTCAGGAAGCTATCTGCTTTGCATTCTTTTTGAATTGTAGATGCTCTGTCTTGTGAGTACAAGTAACATCTGTAGAGGAAGAGTTGGTTTTAAAATATCCTTATATTATTGCTGTTGTCCAGTGATATTTTGTGTGTTGTTTTCTCTAGACGATTAACAACCTGGCACATTGAAGTCTTTTAAAAAAGTTAATGATCTATGTAAGTTCTTAATTGGATTATAGAATGTTTCTGTTAGCAATATTGGGCTGTACTAGAAAAGTGCTATGTGCAGGCCGGTATTCTATCTCTGAGAAAAACTAAGTGGAAGTGATTTGAAGAAGATCTTTAGGAAAAGAGCAAACATATAACTTGGCCAGAATTTTGCCAGCTTCCCAGAATTTATAGCAGGAAATTGCTGGAGCCAAAGGCAATGTATTTGGATTACGATTTCCTTTAATTTCAATACCATATTTTAAGGAAATATGTTCCCTTTGTGAAGTTCACCCCCTTGGAGTGATGATGTCCGTCAACCAGACTATCAGACCTTGGGGAAACGATCATAAAATGTGTTGTTTTGAAACTTCTAGTTTAGAAGAAGTGTTACCGGAAAAAATCCAGTATGGATACTTGTTTTCCTTAAGTAATGATACCAAACCCCAAATACCAGGCTCTGCAATTTTTCTTAGAACTGGCTGTTGTTATATTTATTTTTCATAATTAAAGCTTGATTTCTATTACATACTGGGTCCAGGTTAAAGATATTGCAAGATATCTTCCTACCCTGGTATGTCCCTTGGATTATTATCCATCATTGATTTTTCAGGTAGGCAGAGGTGAAGTTGCAGGAAGAAGTTCACGGGCAGTAACAGGAGACTTCATGGCCTTGGAACAACTTTTTAAGGTGTCAGAAGGACAAGTAGTTTTCTATCCTTCCAGTTGCAGGGAATGATGAAGGAAGAGATGGCAGATTAATAACTGTCTCTGAGACTGGCATCACCAGCAAAATGTTGGGTTTTTTGATCATGGATTGTTCTACATGCAGGCCTGCTGTAGATGGGCTCCAGTTGTCTCAAAGGGGTAAAAGGATCTTTGTTGAGGAGTTATCAGGGCTCATTGAAAGAGCTTTAAGCTAGACTTTTAGGAGGAAAGGGATACAACCAGACTCGCTGGAGATAAGCCTGTGGGCAGCTCACTGAGGGATCAAGTACAAGTGAGGCCCTTTGGTCTGCTCCACAATGTGCTGAGTACACTGGAGCGTGTTTGAAATATCCCTGTACCAGTGCGCACAGCACCACAGCCATTGCATTGGAGGGAGGGGAAATGGTCAGTGTCCTGCTACACCACTGAGGCACAAGTCCATAGGGCAGGATGGAATCTACGCATGGGCGCTAAGGAACCTGTCAGAAGAGTTTTCCAAGCCACTTTCAATCTTTTATGAGCAGTCCTGGCTAATCAAGGACATACCAGTTGATTGGAGGTTAGCAAATGTGATCCTCATCTACAGGAAGGGCTGTAAGTAGGATCCAGGAAACTACAGGCATGCCACTCTGATCTCAGTGCCAGGAAAAGTTATGGATTAACTCATCTTGAGTGCTATCATGTGGCACATGCTGAACAGCCACGGGATCAGGCACAGCCAGCATGGGTTTATGAAAGGCGGGGCCTCCTTGAGTAACCTGGTTTCTCTCTGTGACAAGGTGACTCAGTGGATGAGGGAAAGGCTGTGAATGTTGTCTACCTGGACTTCACTAAAGGCTTTGACACCATTTCCCACAGCATTCTTCTGGAGAAACTAGCTTCCCGTAGCTTGCATGGGTGCACTGTTGACTGGGAAAAAACTCCCAGAGAGTGGTGGTGAATGGGCTTAAATCCAGCTGGCTGCCAGTCACAAGGGGTTCCCCAGGGCTCAGTATTGGGACAAGGTCTATTTAATATCTTAATCAATGATCTGGACAAGGGACCTGAGTGCACTCTCAGAAATTTTGCAGAGGACACCAACTTGTGTGGGAGTGTTGATCTGCAGGAGGGCAGGAAGACTACAGAGGGATCTGGACTGACTGGATTGATGCATCAAGGCCGTTGGTGAGGTTCAGTAAGGCAAAGTGCTGGGTCCTGCACTTGGATCACAGCAATGCTACAAGCTGGGCTGTGAAGAGTGGCTGTGAAGCAGCCCAGTGGAAAAGGACCTAAGTGTACTGATTAACAACAGTTGAACATGAGCCAGCAGTGTGCCCAGGTGGCCAGGAAGGCCAATGACATCCTGGCTTGTGTCAGAAATAGTGTGGCCAGCAGGACCAGGGCAGGAAATTCCTGGAGCCAAAGGCAATGTATTTGTATTACAATTTCCTTTAATTTCAGCACTGAAATTAAAGCACTGGGTGAGGTCGCACCTCAAATCCTGTGTTCAGTTTTGGGTCCCTGACTACAAGAAAGACATTAAGGTGCTGAAGCATGTCTAGGGAAGGGCCACAGAGCTGAAGGGTCTCAAGTACAGGTCTTGTGAGGAGTGGCTGTGGGAGCTGGAGTTGTTTAGCCTGGAGAAAAGGAAGGTCAGGAGAGATCTTACCTCTCTCTACAACTACCTGAAAGGAGGGTGTAGGCAGATGGGGGCCTGCCACTTCTCCCAGGTAACGGGCAATAGGACAAGAGGAAGTTACCTCAGTTGTGCCGGGGGAGGTTTAGATTAGATAAAACAGGGGAAGTGATTGAGTCACCAGCTCTGAAGGTATTTAAAAAACATGCAGATGTGGTATTGTGGACAGTGGCTTAGCAGATGTAGTTTAGTGGTAGACTTGACAGTGCTTGGTTAATGGTAGGCTTTGATCTTATGGGTCTTAAAGGACAGTTCTGTTTACCACTGGACCATCATATACTAAAGCAAACTTCACATATTATCAGATTGTTTTCTTCATTAGGGTGTTCCAGAGTGTCAGCTGTGAGCAGCCTTTAACAGGAAATTGAACAAAGATAGATGTAACCACGGGTTTTGGCCTAGCATTTTGGGAAGGGTTCACTGATCTTTTACTCATGGTCTTCATTTTATACTGATGGTATTCTGGAGATCACCAAAAATATTAAGGGCATTGCCAAACTTCAGGCTTTTCAGAAAATCCAAGGAAGAGGTAAGGGTATCAGTCTTTAGATGCAAGTTCCTAATTCCATGTGTTTTTTTCCAAAAGTACCAGTACCAGCAGTTTCACAAACATCCACAAGGAAGTCTTTTTTAGAGATTATGTATGAACACCCCTACCACCACACTACTTACCCCCAGTGTCAAAAATTTTCTGTCCAGTGACTTCAGTTCCCCTTCTGGTCTGGGTGACTGTCCTGATTTTGTATCTTCAGAGAGGAGGATGTTAAGACATGCACAGTGACTAAACTGTCTAATTCTCTATCAGTATATAGTGGAATATCTGCAAGTTGACTGTAGTTAGTAAATAAAGCACAGACGTGATTCTAAGATGAAAATAAAATGGCATTATCATCTTATTAAAACAATGGAAGGAAACGAACTATATTGCCACACTTTCGGAGGTGGTTACAATTAGTGTTTCATGATAGGTGGGGTGTAGGAATGACATACCAGTGCATGTGTGAGGGGACAAGGGCCCTTTCAAAGAAGGTTTCCTGTTATTTTCTAATTAGATAATGCTTGTTTGGAAACCCAAGATAATTTCTCTCTGAAGAATATAAGAATTACAAATAAACTTGTAAAATGTGACATGAACAATCAATGAAATGTTTATAATGTATGTCTATAAAGACAGAAAAAATGTCTGTGAAGAAAGAGATTCTTGCACTTCAGAGCACTGTGTTCCCATGAACTCTTTTCAGAAGTATATATTACAGGAAAAGCATAAGTGATTGATAGATCAGTGGAACTGAATTGCATCACAGACTGTTCAGAGAAAGTTGACAGAAAGTTTTTTGGTAGCTATCTGGATGCTATCTTGATTACTTTCAAGTAGACAATGGGATGAGGGGTTGCTGGGTTTGGAAGTTGGGATTTTTGGAGGATTTTGGGGTGGGTGTTTTGCGGTGGAAGAAAGATGCAGCCAGTTTCAGATAATTTTTCTGGAGTAGGTCATAGTTTGCTTCCACCATGTCCAAGTTTTAGGAGGTAATAAATAAGATAAAAGCAATAGATTTTCTTCATTTCCACATAAGCTGTGGTTTATGAATCTCTGATTTTTTTTAAAAGACCTTACATTATTTCCCTATAATACTATATTATTATAATTACTATGATAATAATATTCTTCCCTATAACAGTCTCGCTGATTTTCCAGTGTAAACAAACTCTGCAGATACCGTTTGCTTCAGCTTGTGGAGTGAGGAATAGGACTGCATAGACATCAAGAAGGCTTATTGTTTAGGTATAGTAAAGATTAATTAATAGTTTAGTCTGTAATGAATAGACTAGAAAAGAATATCCACACACATTTTAGAAAGTGGTTAAGTGTTTTCAATACTGTTTCACAAACAGTTCTTGATTAGGTTTTCTAAGTTAAATATATTGGTATTGTTTTCTTTTGTAATTTGAATTCTATCTTGAAATTAATAAATATATTTAAATTAAAAAAAATTAATAGATAAAAATAAGATAATCTTCTAATTTTTTTGCAAAACTTCTGGTTCCAGTATTAATTCCAGTGAATTAAAACCACTGAAGTTAGAACTGTTACTAATGCTTCTTCATGAAGGTAAAAACATGTCATATCCTCATTCTGCTGTCTGACCTATAGGGACTTTAGTGATTATATTTTCTCTCTCTTTTTTTTTTTATTAAGAGTTCATTGTGAAGTGGTTCTATTTGCATCTTGACACTGCGTGGCTGCGTGTGTGTATGTTGACATAATCCCCTTGGAGGCCTGTACAATGGTACTCATTCAGGTGCTGAGGAATACCTGTGTATCAGACAAGGAAGGAGATGGATACTGTAGAGGAGGGGGCAGAAAGGCCTGTATTAACTTAAAATGCATGGTTGTCAAAATACCTCTTTGGAGGTGAACAAAGCATTTCAAGAGCTCTGGTTTGGTTTATTTTACTTTGCTTCAGATAATTAGTGAAGGGACTAATGTATGTATAAAAAGCAAGACAGTTATTGATGGAGTTTTTCAGAAATGTAAAGATACTGATGTGTCAGCCTTACCAGCAGTTGATATACAAAAGTAATCTGTCATTTAAAAGAAAAAAAATGTAGGTTTCCATTTTCTTCCAGCTTGTCTGCTGATTATTAAGATCTTCTGCTTTTGTCTTCTGGGTGTGAATATATTTTTATGTTAAATACTGACTTTTTTTAAATAGTCTGAAACGTATCTTTTTTTTCTATACTGGCTTAGGAACACATGCAAACCCATCAGGCTGGACCTTCACTGAGTTCTCAGAAGCCTAGAGTGTTTAAGTGTGATACTTGTGAAAAAGCTTTTGCTAAGCCAAGTCAGCTGGAGAGACATAGTCGCATTCACACAGGTAACACCAGGAATTATTTTTACCTCGCAGGATTTTCTTATGAATATATGGGTGTTATATTTGGAGTCCTTGCTTAGGCTTTCAGATAACTGCATTTAAATATCAACTTAAGCTTAAGAAAACCCCAAGTAATTTTCTAACCCAAGATGTTTGGCAGTTAAAAGGAGGAACAGAAGTCATGAAATCTCATCATGCTTCACTAAGCTTATCTTTTATTTTGGAACTGGCAGTACTGCAGTGGTACATGTGAATGCATGAGCTCGTATGTAAAAGTTTGCCAGTCTTTGAAACAGATTAATAAGAGCGTATTTTAAGGCATTGTTTAAAGTGATGTAAAGACACTGGATATGATCATCTTCAAGCATATAGAAGAATCTGCAACTGTAGAGTAGGTGTGCCCGGTGGTGTCAAACATGGGGCAGACTTGACTGCTGTATGCAGTGCTTCAAAGTTTAAATGATGGTTTCCTTAAGTGCAGAAAAGTCACATTGGTAAACTGATTTTTTTGCACCTCTATTAAGTTAATTCCTTAAATGATAAATTGAAGAGGAAAGATAATAATGATTTAGTGCTTATGTAAGTGTTCTGACATTTAATTTGGAATTCTTATTTTCGATATGGAAGCATAGCACTGTTTGGACAAGGTCTCAAGGAAAAAGATCATGTCTGCTTTGTTTCTATGTCATCTAATGATTTTTACTGAATTCTGAATTGTATTTTAATGTTGAAATTAAAAATTATTAAATACATTTTTCTCTTTTGTAAGGGGAACGGCCATTTCAGTGTACACTGTGTGAAAAGGCATTTAACCAGAAGAGTGCTCTTAAAGTCCACATGAAAAGGCACACAGGAGAGAGACCTTATAAATGTGATTACTGTGCAATGGGGTTTACACAGAAAAGCAACATGAAACTGCATATGAAACGGGCTCATGGTTACACTGGTACGTAGCATAGTGGTATTACTGGTGAGTGCAGGAAGCCACGTGCTTTATCAGGAAAGGACAAAATACTTCCCTTAAGTTATTGAGGAATGAAGCAGCACTAATAGCCAAAGACCACAGCTGATGATGCAACCCAAAAATCAGGTTGAAACAGCAATTGTTTGCTGTTTATGGTTCCTTGTTTTTTTATGTGCAGCTCTCTGTACAGAAATACAGAGTTCAGAAACTATACCAGGAAAACAGTTGGTGGTATTAGTTTGGGTTTTCTTTAATCTTTCCAAGACTGTCTAATAAATTTGCAATATCTGAGGTAGTTGTGTAATACCTTTCCCAGCATGATTCCTTTATTCTCAAGTGCTTTTTTTGCATTTCTCTTACACTATACATCAGATCATACTCACTTGCCCTTTTCTCTTGAACCCTGGTAGGTCCCGTACAAGAGCCTGCTAGTCACCAAGAACAAGAAGGGGAAGATATTAGTCGTGCTCTGAATTTAGAAGAAGTGGTACAAGAATCTTCAAACGAATGGCAAAGTATAGGCAACGTTTTTCGATGACATCTTAAACTTTAAAAGCTAAAGATGTTTTTGGGACTCAAGTTTTACAGTTAAAGCTTCAAGCATTGAAAATGCTAACAATAGAATAATATATTTTATTTTTTCTAATTAATTACAAAGATTACCCAAAAGATGAATTCATTTTTTTAATGAAGAATATTGGGAAAACATCATTTAATCTGTGCTAAGTTGTCTGTGAATCAGTGAACTCAGGTAATAATGTATACAGTTTCAGCTTCGAATTCACAGCCAGTATAATACCTATTTACAAATAAACTGGAACTTTTTATCAGACTAGAGTGATTCCCATTTTTAATGGACGTGAAGAATAACTTCATGGGAAAATCATGAAACTGTCGATAAGCTTTCTTTTTTATGTATTTAAAGAAATCATTGAGGTTGGAAACAAAATGTTGCAGAGCTGATGCATGCATGCAGTATGAAGTAGTGGGGGTTTGCCTTTATTTTCTTTTTACATGGCACAGGAAAATGCTGTATTGCTGTTTAAACATTATTTTTTTAGTACATTTTGAGAATTCATTGAAAAAAATAAAATACCATGATCTCATGGCTTTTATTGAGTCAAACTCTTGAGAAGGGAGCATGTTCATTTCCATTCCAACCATAGAGGCAGATAGTTGTTAGTTTTTAACAGTAAAAGTCTGAGGTTTTGAACTCAGCAATAATTATTTCAAAGGAATTCAAACAAGAAGAGGTTCCAATGAAAGCCTCTTCTGTTGTTTGCTGTATTGGATCACCAGGTACATATCTCAGTATCTGTGGAAAACACAGCCATATATTAAATCTGTGAAGTAAACGTACGATTTTGTGTTAGCAGTGAGGAAGTTTGATGCACATATGTCAGCTATATTATACAGTGTTCCCCAGTGCTGTAAACAGTTATCATTTTAAATCTGTAAATTCCTTATTATTTTCTTTGTGAATTTTGGAAATATGTTACTTTTATTTGTTGCTTAAGTCATTGTTTCAGCAAAACTACCTAGTTGACTATGTAATGCTTTCAAAGGTGCCACTTGTTAAGTATATTCATAACAAAGAAACACTGGAGTAAAAACATAGTTGTCATTTAGACATTCCAAAGACAGAAGTTTTTTTTCTTATTTTTGCCTTGTTCTTTTAAACTTTATTTATATGTTACATATATATAGATATATATATGTGTGCTTGTATATGTATATATATATTTAAAGTTATATGAGCCTCTGTGTGGCTGATCAGTATATTTTGTAAATACTAATCCCCATTGCAAGAAAATCATCTGTTTGGTTGCCACAAGTACTTCTCAATCAGTGGTGGATATGTTGTACTATAATACAGAGCTGGATTTTAATTTACCTTCTCAAAGAGAATTGTTCGCAGACCCAAAAAGCCCTTTTCTGTAAATATTGTCTATACTTTGTCTATGAAATAAATTAGTTATTTCAGATTGCTAAAGCAAGAAATTGCTGTTGGTTTTGATAGGGCATCTCTTAATTCTTTTGTTAACTGTTCGGCATATGTATATAAGTAATATAGTTGGTGACATGAAAATAACACTTTTGTTATGTGGAATATTTAATTCAAAAACATGCTAAATAATATTACTCTTTTCCAAAATCTGTTTTGTGTATTTTTTAAGCATATGATTCTGGATTTTAGGAGGCTCTAAAAACTGTTTACCAGAAGTGCCTGTCTGAATATTAGGTGTAAAGAAAAGACATAAAGTTCTTCCAGCGGTGCCCTCTCTTCCAGTCAGCCTATAAGTGTTTCAGCTCTTTAAGAAAGATACTATATTTTACAGTTGTCTGGCCTCATGGCATAGCACCCTGTTTATCTGTAATAATATAGTAAAATAATACAGTTCTGTGTTGCATGTATGTATCAAACCTTTTCCCTTTTATTTCAGGGAATACTATATAAATGCAAATCAAAGTTGGGTGAAGTTGATTTGCTGTATAGAAGTTGATGGTTTCCAGAGATTGCAAAATCCAGTTTGACAGAAGATGATTTATAACTGGTCACATCCAGATACAAACCCATCGTTCATAATGGGAATGTTATTCCATAAAAGTTGAAAGCATTTAGTCTGCTCTAGCTGGGATTGCTTTGCCAGCAAGTAAAACCTGGTAGTAGTTCGTACCTGACGAGCCCATGAAAAAGATGGAGGGTGACTTTTTACAAGAGCGTGTAATGACAGGATGAGGGGGAATGGCTTTAAACTGAAAGACAATAGGTTTGCATTAGATGTTAGAAAGAAATTCTTTACTATGACGGTGGTGAGGTACTGGAACAGGTTGCCCAGCGAAGTTGTGGATGCCTCATCCCTGCAAGTGTTCAATGCCAGGTTGGGATGCAGATCTGAGCAAGCTGGCCTAGTGGAATGTGTCCCTGCCTATGGCAGGGGGGCTGAAAGAGATGATCTTTGGGGTCCCTTTCAAACCAAACCATTCTGTGATTCTATGATTCTTGGTGAGCACATGCTAAAAGCAGATCTTTTGAGTAAAATGACGGCGTTTTCAAATGGTCACTTATCAAGGTGAACAGAGGTTTGTCTAGCCCAAGTTCCCTGGTAAGATTGAGTTGGAGGTTTTCAAAGCAGTGTATATGGTGATGTTCAGTACAAATACAGACACAGTAACCGATCTGTTGGTATTTTCAAAAGCAGTGTTGAAGTAGATGCATTATTTAAGGAATGAAAAGAACTCTTGTTCTGAGGCCTGCTTGAAGAGTCACGTTGTGTAGTGGGTAAGTGAACAGTGCATAGCAACACCTCCATTCTTTCTAGTTTGATATAGTAGTAGGCTTATGCTAGCCTCAGGCTTTTTGGCTTGTGTCTGCTCAGAATTCCTTCTGGTTTATGTCCATTCCTTCAGTACATGAAATTACCCAGTCCTAATACTGGTTATACGTTCCTGTTTCAGGAAAAATCCTTTGGTTACAAATCAAATCACCATTTAAACAGCTGGTTTTCAGGAAAACTAGTAGTGAGTAATTAAAAGAATAAATTTCATTCTAAGTTTTAATCGGTTTCGAGAGACTGATGTTGGTAAAATAATGCTTTCAAGTACTCTACCTGTTTTTCTACGGGAAGTAAATCCAAAAAATTCACTTTCAGCCTCTGAGATAGATGACTCTGGGGGAAACGAGTGATGAAGGCAAGGAAGAAACTTTGGATAAATTCTGTCGTTCTGTAGTGCAGTATTTTGAAGGATGTATTTCTTGTGGTTTTTTACCTTAAAAATTCTTTCCCATTTTTGAAGGCTATTTGTGCCACACTTGTTCATGAAGAGCAGGATTTCATTGCCTATTCATAGACATTTTATGCCTTGGAATATCCCCCGACCTGTAGCTGCCATTCCACAGTCAATGGCTTCCCATAAGTCTTGTGTCCTATTGGCAGCCCTCTGGGCCATGCTAAACCACCAGCAATGTCACTAGAAGCCTGTGTGCAGGCAACTGGGTCCCAAGGTGTAATTTTCTAGTACCTGAACATTATTCATGAACTGTGGGAGGCCTTCATATATATGACCTTTACCTTTGTAAAAAACAAAACTGGCCCAAGTTTCAAGTTGATTACTTTATTTCAATAATGAATATTTTTAAAAGCTGTGTTCCTATAAGAACAATACGTATTCAAATTAAATCAACTATTACGTTGCAGAGTACACATCTGAATGAAGCTACAATAGAAAAATACACATAACCAATGTAGGTAAAAGAAGATGTAATATGTGTGTGTATGCTTAATAATTTTGGCAGTGTTGTTTTCTTTAGTCTCTATGTATTTTCTATCATCTCATCTTCCATTGCTTCATATTAATGGACACTGATTTAAACCTACAATAGATTTAGATGTGAAATGTAATTAACATATATATTTATAGGTAACTTCTACTGGGCACTTAGTAGGAATGCAGTTTCAACCTAGGAAGCACTCACTGTAGTCTACAATGCACAGGCTAAAACTAAAAAATTAAAATAATTAATCAGACACTTAGATGACAGCTTGAAGAAATTGTAAGTTTAAGTAATAAAACAGTGCAATTCAGAAGAGCCTTTTATTTCCCTAAGTGTGGTTGGAAATACAATTGCCACACATTCATCTTAGTAATTTGTGAACAATTAATATCTAAATCTAACTGAGCTACAGTTTATTTCTACGAGGCAACTACAGTACAACAGTTAAATGTTCACAGTAGTTTACTATGAATTTGCTTTGGTGCACTGCTCTTAATAGGCATCCAGGTGTTACTCAGGCAAAAGATGAGCCAATCATATACAACACTGCTGCAATACCAAGAGAAAGATTTGAAATTCTAACATGAGATGTGCAGGACTATCTGAGATACCAGTACTGAAGGGCTTTCTTTCAGAAATTAGACTTTTTTGTTTATATGTTTATTTTCTTATTTACTGTACTGCAAAATCAGTGCTGTTGCAGCAGAATTTATGTGAAGCACCGGTGACATCCAGTGCAATCTTAGATGTTTCTCTGGGAATATCCCTTGTTTCGTAACATTAGTCTAACTCAAATTTGAAATCCTCTTTCTCTCCCTCATCTTCTCTTAATTCTAATGGTTGGGATGCGATGAGCAATTCATGGCGTGGAAAGAATTTCCTTATTGCTATTGCTCTGCATCATTGATTCTACAACATCTGCCCCCTCCCCCATTTCACATACCTTGAACTCCCAATGTTTGTTAAACCTTTCCATGACTGCCTAATCCTGTTATGAAAATAAATTATTCTGTGAGTGAGAGAAGGAAGATTAAAAAAAAAAAAAAAAGAACAAAACAAAATAAAAAAACTATTTGGATAAACAGTCCTTACAACTTCTGCACATGTCGGGTTTTTTGTTTTTAACAGCAGCGTCTCAAAAATTCATTAACAGCAGTGCTCAGTGTCCAAGATATTATAGTTCTTTATTTGTAATTCTGATGTTCACTAAAACGAAACCAGAAGATTTGAGCTCAGATTAAGTGCTTGGGAGAAATAATGGAGTCCAGCATACAGTTAGGGCATCCTGAAGAAGAACAAGTAAAGTCAGAGATCTTGTTACTTCACATAAAATAAGGAAAACATCTAGTAAAGCTACTTTTTGTGTTTCTTTCATTCAACTGTTGGTCAGGGATTGCCAATAGAAGTTTGTATAATCTACTGCATGCAGAACCTAATTGGCATTAAGTAATAGATTGCATCTATCTAGGTAATTGTGGCAGCTGTTATTAATTTTAAGGCAGTTACACTGTGAAGCAGAGTACAAGATCCTTGGATGGCATCTTGGAGCTTCAGCGCCTAGCAATTGGTGAACCAGACCGTGATCCAGGTCGGGATCCAGAGCTTCCCTGTGGAGGGAAGAACAGAGTTGGGTTAATTAATGTGTATTTGGGGCTACACATTGAAAAACATCTCTCTGGAGTAAGTACAACAAAATTTTAAATACTATCTAGTGAAAACAGCCTGTAGTTGCCTCTAGTATATTGCTAAATATTTACTGGAATTTACACTTCAAAAAGATGATTGCTTTTCATATATTGTCACATAGGATTAATTTACTCTCATTAAATCTTTCATACAGGGCTAGACAGTCTCTTATGAATTACTTGTAAGTGCATGTTCTTGCTCAGGCCTTCCTAATGAAAACAATCTATTTGCTTGTACATTATGGAAAATTCCATTTTTATGGCTCCCTCTAACTGTGTGTATACTTTTTAAAACAAACAACAAAACAAAAATGTTCAAACCTTGCATATGAGATGTAATAGTCTCACATCTGAAAGAACTGAAATGTAATAATTTCATTCTGCAATGTTCATTAGTGTAAATTCTCAGTGTTGTTATATCAACATGAGACTGATCTGGGAAGCTCAGATGCAGATACAGGAAAAAGCTAATAAAAGATAAAAAAGCTGAAACTTGGCCTATTTTTACAGATAAAAAACCCCCACCAAAATAGGAGAATAAAATTGTGACAATTCATAAATATGCAATTGAGAAAAGAAGCAGTTTTATACCAAAGATGAGCCAAGCTGAAATTTTGGTATTTCATGTTTTGGAACTTTAGCCTAACTGGATATGTTGTCCATTAGCTCTAGCAACTGTTCTAGGCAGATCTTGAAAAATGCACTTAAGACCACAAATATGAGATGGTGTGGTAATTTTACTGTAATCAGGTGATGACTGAACTTAAAAAGAAAAAAACTAAAAAAAAAAGGCATGTGTGTACTTTGAAACTTTTTTTGTATTTTCACCTTTCAGTGCTGCCTCCTTAGTTTTATAGAAATGTCTCAAGTGGAATTCAGTCTAATTCATCATGTAATTGGCTTTTTTCCTTTCAAAGAAACCTTAGAGAATGGATAACTTGTTTATTGTAAGGACTGTAGAATTATATAAAGAAAGAGTTGCTAATGCCTCCTGCTGTAAACAATGGATCTAAATCAAATGGGCCTTAATAGAACTCTGATATGAATTTCAAAAGTTATAACGGCTGGGAAAAAGATGTCTAAAAAATTAAACAGATATATATACATCTCAGATATATATAAATCCAAGCTAAAATAGCTGTAATGATTATGCAAAAAGAATATTAAATTTTATGAGAGATCATTAATGGGTATTTTCAGATATGCAAATGACATTTTACAAATAGTGTTAGTATATAGCAACGGACTTGTTGATGTATCCAAGCTCCACTAAAAACTACAAGTGCCTGACATAAAAATTACATTTAAAAGGTGTTTGATTTTTACCTCTGCCTTTGAAGAGCCCATTCCTTTTCTTAAATTCCAACATAAGAATTCTTACTACCTCCTTGAAGTTTTCAAGGTGTCACTCGGTGCAGCATTTATTTGAAAAAACTCTACAATGAAAGATGCATAACCTAAATCGTGTAAGAGACAAGAGTGTGGCTTTTGCTACAGGAGAAGGTGCTGTTATGTCTCCTGTTGCAGAGAGGAGTAGTAAGAGTCTAAGATTGGGATCTCTGACCTTCTGACTTGAAATTAAAATGACTGCTGATTGCTTTGTTCATGTGCAAGTAGTACAGTAGGTAATTTGTTATGAGTGAATGCTTTACTACCTTTGAGGGACAATACAGTCTTCCTGACAGTACCTGCCAGTGGATATGATGTGCTTTTCACATGTCTGTTTCCTGACATAGAATATGAAAAATCCTCATGACTGACCTTTCTTCTTACTGTGGTCAAGTAAGGGTGACCACACACTTTAATCTGGATTAAAGATAATCTGATCACATGTTTATTTTCCATATGACACAGTTTTCCAATTTGCCTAGGTGGTGTCGCAACTTGCTGTACTGACATATTGTAGGAATTCTCCCACCTGGGGTGGGAACAAGCAGGGACTGATCAAGTTGTTACTGCATCTCAACCATGTGTATGTGTCCAGCACTGCCCTGTACTGTCATTCTGCAGTTGATCTGTTCACTTTCATTTTCACTATTCTAAATAATTTAGCAGCAATGAGCTGTGCCACCTCATTTGTCTTACATATTTTGTGTCATTTCTGCGTTCAGTAACAACATTGGTCCTGGTGCAGATCGCTGTGGGACTTTTTGGACTTACCTTCTTTCCTGATGGCAACCAACTGTGCATTTTTACCCTTGTTTCCTATCATGTAAGTAGTTACTAAGCCATGAAATAACCTTCTGGTTTATCCATGCAGATCTAGTTCCTCCAGAAGCTTTAAGAAAATGTGGCTGTTTCAAACATGGCAGGTTCTGGAGAAGTTTGCCTTCTCTTTTCCTTGAACTCAATTTTTCTGTACTTAGAGTAAGTTCAATTGTACTTTACCAGTTTAAAGATTCTGGAAAGAGTGCCCTGGCCCTCATGATAGGATCCCTTATGTCCCTTGTGAGCAGATTTATGCTCATAGAATTTTCCGCTTCCGTATCCTGGCTTGTGTCCTTCACCACCCTGCAAAGAAAGATTTTCATGTATATTACAAATTATCACATGCATCTTGTAATCTTTGAGGTCCCTGAAATTTAATACTCAAATGAGGAATTTGGAGGTTGTTGGAATAAAACAATCTTTTATATAAAACAAGTGAAGGAACGAGTTAGGAAATTATCTGAATAGACTCAAATCTGAGGGAAACATCAATCTGTAAAAAATGACTTAATAATCAAAAAATGAATACTCAGAACATTAACCTGCATGTCAAAACTTAAAAGTTTTTAATTTCTAAAGTTCTAAGATGTCAAACGTATCAGCTAATTTATGTTGTTCTGGTAATGAAAGAAATGCTTAACAGCTTGAAGACTTTGATACTTTGTCTCAGAAGGGCAGTAATTTACATGCCATCATTTATAAAATCAAACCTGTGGTAGAGAAGTAGAAGTTAATTAGTTCTGAGATAACTGTGGGAAGAACTTGCAACTGTTTAGGCAGATCACTTCTTACTGACGGGGGTTGCAAGGAAAGGTGGGACAAAATACTTGGATTAGTGACAGTTTTGCAGACTTTACTGTGTAAGAGCAGTTGGAACTGTGGAGTAATCACCTATCTCGGCCCACCCTCCCTCCCATTTTTGTCCATCCCAGGAAAAAAAAAAAAGCATAGATGAGTCTTCTAGGAGTCTTAAAACAGAGCTTTGTCATGCAGTGGATTTTGCTCCCTTTGTGCTAAAGCAAAAGAAATTATTGCTGCAAGGGCTGTCAAATTGCTGGATAAGAGCAAGCAACACAATTACCATCTTAAAGTGCTGTGGAAGGAGGGAGGAAAGTGGAACAGAAAAAGGAAAACAGCAAAATTGAGACAAAACAAAATTATCACGTTGCTGTGTAGCAGCATGAGGCAATGGAGCAAGATATGCTTTGGCCTGGTAAATAAAATGGCTGTTACTGAAAGCACATTTGTCACCTACCCAGCTAAATCTGGTGAGGGATAATCCTCTTCCCTGTACATGCAAGAAATAGAAACAATGACATGGTGATCACTATGGAACGTAGCATCGGTGTGTGCCATACACAGAAGAAGATGAAAAGGCAGCAAAAATTATTAAATAATTGCCAGATAATGAGGCAGGGGTTGAAAACAAGAGTCTGTACAGTCATTTCATGAAGGAAAAAAAGTGCAAAATTCCTTATTGTAATTACAAGAACTGACTTCGCTAGCCATGGTTTGCCAGTATTAGGTACTTCAAAAGCCAACTGAGTTTAGTAAATACAAGGACAGTTCCTGATGGGTGAGACTTGTTTGAAAGCATTACCTACTGTTAGTTTATTACATAAAGCAATCACAGCATGAATGGAATATAAAAATCCCGAAGTGTGGCTTTGGTTTGTCATGCCTCAAGTCAGGAAGTGCATAAGGAAGAGAGCCATGACTTCTGTGTCTTAGGCCCTTGTTTTAAATTATTCCAAATGATACCTGTAGATTTTTACTTAGCACCATTAAAGACAATGAATGAGGCTCACAGTTGAATTAATATGAGTTAGTCCGTAAATGAACATGGCTTGAGCCCCTGAAAACCACTTACCTTTGCTTGCATTGGAGGAGGTGTACGGGGTGAGACCTAAAAACCAATACAAAAAAAGTTGTAACACAAAGGCAAAAATAAATGTAGGAAATCATCAAGCCTTTTGCATATTATCCATGAGTTAAAATGATAAGCTCCCTTGCTGTCTTAGGCTTTGCCTAGAACCAACTAGATTTATATCTGTCTTTAAACAGTAATAGTTCCTGAATACTGCTAGTGTTGAACACACAAAGCCAAAACCTGTATATGGTGAAGCTGTATAATTGACATAATTGCTGAAGTTTGACTATGCTAAAGGAGGGTTCACATGGTTATTTTGGTAGCATTACAATACTGTTTGTGTTCCTAGGTAAAAATTAGTTTTGTATTTGAATGGCATAATGACCTCAAAGGCACAGTACAATTAATGAGCCTCAAAGTAAAGGGTAATGATTGGGGAGTGTTTAGTTGCTGGTGGACCCTAAAGAAAGTATTTTATTTTAGTGCATAACAAGAGGAGGAGAGACTTACAATGTTCTTGAAGAAGTGGACTACAGGGTTGTCATCAACAGGCCGGCCATGCTGAGATCTCTGGGGGATGGACCCAACGTGGTGGCTGACCCTGGCCACATGTATATCCTGAAAAACACAATAGGCGTGTTGCTGAGTCAGCTGGGAAGGACAGGTTATCAGTGACGGTATGAAGAGGCGTTTTCACCAGGAATGAAAAGAAGAGAAAAATGCCTTGGAAATCTACTGAGATTGCACGCTAAAGTTGCCAGTGCTGTGAAATGGCAAATAGAGGGTATATGTATGGACAGATGTTGTGCATTCATATGGATGCGTGGAATTAAGCATGTTACTGGAAAGTTCAGAGAGCAGAAACCTTGTAATTTTCCTTAAGTAGGAAATTTTTAAGTAGGCTTGTAGAATGTAATTTTAGAAATTAAACCAGAAATGGGAAAAATACTTAAAATTATGTTGGGTCATTATCCATTGCAGAGCAGGAATAGACCAGGTATCATTTCTCAGTGCCCGAAAACTACATAACATTGATGAGCTGCAAGAGCAATGTTTTCTTAGAATAAGGGAATCAAGTGAGGTGACAATAGTTTCTCTTTTCAGTATGGCTTCCTGAGCAAGAGTCCAAATTAGGTCAGATATATTGTTTATAACATTGATTTCCATAGGGAAAAAAACCACCTAATGCAGAGAAGTTCGTCAGGTTTTTATCAAGGTTGTTTTTTGTGTGGTAATATGTAGACACTTACTGTTTTAAAAGCAGGAAATTCTGAGTTTTATTGGATCCGTTGGATCTGCATAGCCTCAGGCAGCCACTCGTGCTTATACTTCTGCAGCAGTTCCAGTGTTGCCAAAGTATCCTCTGGTGCCATGATTAGGGAGAGCCACTCTGCTGCCAGCAGGTGTTTAGAGCAAGTTATTTCAGCCATGTGTTTGGCTTTTTAATCTACAAATCACCCATTACTTTGCCTTTGAAACCAGCTGACTGCCTTGTTGTTAGGATAAAAACATGATAAATGTCGTGGTGTTGCAGACCTGAACATCCATCATTAGCAGCAGAAACTGGTTGCCATCCAACTGCAGAACTATTACAGTATGTGAAGTAGGAAACTTCAAAATCAAATTTGATTGCATGTGGCCTGCAACTCTGCAGTGGGTTGTGGATTGCCATGGGCATGAAGAGAAGCTGGTATAATAGGTTTTTAAAGTTTAGATCAGGTTGACTTTCTTGAATTTGTCATTCTGACCAATTATTAGGTGCTAATAATTTGGCTTATTGAAAAGGTTATTGTGCTGTAAAAACAAAGTTTCTTCTGCCTGCAGTGCCAAACATCATCACAGTCTTTGATTCTCCCTGTCTTTTAATGTGTTTGACGCAGCAGCAAATCCGAAGTAATTTTTAATGACTGTTCTGGGTGAATTTAATGCAGTGTGTTTCCTGGTGTTACAAATAAAGTGCTTTCATTTCATCTTGTCATCAGCAAACTTCATCTGTCTTCAGAATCTTTGATATTATTCTCAATTTGTGACAGGCAATATACATGCTTTCCTTCAGTTCATTGTTGTAATTATTCTTTTCACCTGTAGTTTTTTCTTCCAGTTTTTGGATCCCAGGGGCAGAGAGCAAAATTCCATGGTGTTTTTCTGAGATTGCTCATGTTTATGTAATAACTGCTGTCTGTAGATGTTAGAAGGTAATTTTGAATGGATTCAGAATGAAAAGAGAAAATAGGTCTGGTTTATCCTGCTAGGATGGGCTACTGAGGTGGTGTGATATAAGTGGACTTTTTTGAATGAACTTATCCTATAGTCATTGTATATGTTATTAATACATTCAGATCATCACCATTAAGTGCTTGGCCTTAAATAACATTCTTATTAAAACCTAATAGGAATAGGAAAGAGCAACCATGTTTTAGGAAGGAATTAAATTTACTTCTTTGTGCTACTGGTCTCTGTTGCCCTGCAGCTGCAGTGAGTTCTCCCCACATCTCTTGCAATGTTGTCAGGAATTTCAGTCTTGAGGGTATTGCCAATAGAAAGCATCCTTGACTTCCATATCTGCTTATTTTGAAATGCACTTGCAAGGTATAAGCCTGAATTCAGAGCCCTTGGGTACTGTTGGGGAAGTTTAAAATGGAGGTGCCTCTGTTTGTGCCCTTAAGGAAAATGTAAACATAAAATAATTCTTCAGTAACTGACTAGAACACTCAACTTTTCCTGTTCCCCGTTAACATTATGTTTGACCTTAATGAAAGATCCCTACTAAGTCAACTCTGCTGTACATTGGAAAAAGCCAAAAATAACGCTTAAGCTGAATTATCTTAATAGAAAAGATTTGCCAGTACTGGAAATTTAAGCAGTAACTGGGAGATCTGATGACACAAACACAGTTTGCAACTTCACTGTGAAACAATAGTTTTAAGGATTAATAACAGAAATAAGAATTCTTAAAAATGCATGTAAAATACCCGCAGTTATCCTGTCATGGGAAGTGATTCAATATTGCAATGTTTTTGCAGTCTTTCTGGTGCTGTCACGAAAGTTGCACTGATTTACTCTGTCACCTACCTTAGGCCACTAAGACACAAAGAAACCCCTGTGAATGCAGTGCAAAGAAACGTGCTGGTATTTTAAGTGTCAACATTAGCTATATTGGCATGGCATTTCCTGGGTTAGCTATGTACTTTCACATCAGACTAATTACATTTACTGGCCAACCTGTATTAATACTTTTAAAGAGCTATTAATTTAAAAAAAAAATTAAAATTGCAACTTCTTTAACAGTATGTGCTCCATTTGGGGGTTTGTGTAAGCTTATTACATTTCCAATTGACCCGAAGATACCTGAGTGTGTGTGTTTATATGTGTGTGTGTGTATATATATATATATATATATGTATATATGGATGCTTTTCAGTGTTGTGCAACAGTTTCTGGGTATAAAAAGTATAAAAAATGTTGTCAAGCAGTAGCAGGCTTTTTTTCAGTGATGAAATCCTAAGAAATCCATCCCTGACTTTGCTTGCTGTAAATATGGTGTGCCAGATCTTGAAACTCAAACTCATTAAGGGAGACTTTTAAATGTGTATTATAAGCTCTCATTGAGAGCTCTCATCCTCCACAAGAGGATTGCTTATAGCTGAATATCACATATAGGTGTAGAGAGAAACATAAAGCTCTATCTTCTAATGAGTTCGTGATATGCATTAGTTACAATAAGAGAATTAAGACACTTTGGATTTGGAGTACTTGAATTTACAGCTTTTTTTCAATTCCTTTCAGTTATCACTGTTACATGGTTTTGTTGCCTGCTTTAGGATGTAAGATGAAAATCTAAAGTAAATCCCATGTTGTATCTCTACTGGCAAAATCCAAATACATATGAAATATGGAAATAGCTGATTTAAAATGCAATCAAACCACGTAAGATTCCTGATATTCATAAGAATGAAAAACAATGGATGTTTTCATGAATCCAATGGATTTTCTTCACAAGATGCCTAATGTGTCACTGTGCATGAATTTAAAAGAAATTGTAGAAAAAAATCAACACATTTCAAATTCATATAGACATGAAAAGTACATCTAGATTGCCTTAAAACCCCAAACTATTCCACAACCTACAGGATGTAATGCTTGACCCCACCCCCACTAAGGCATTTCCAGCCATACTTGTAGACTAAAATTAGCCTTGAAGCGTTAAGTGATGAACACCTCTTATGCTGGTTTGTGGGAAGAAAAGGCTGAAACATCAACATGCAATTTGTAAGCCATGCAGCTGATTTTGTATTAGAAAATGAGACTGAATCCAAACTCTAAGGAAATTCCTACCCAGGTTTGAATTTCTATAGGTAGTACGGCTTCAAAACGGTATGCCAAAGAGGAATTGAGTCACATCCTTTCAGTGAGTATGTACACAGGGCTTGGGTGGTTTTGGTTTTGGGCAGTTTTTTGTGTTTGTTGGTTTGGTTTGGTTTGGTTTTTTTTAATGAGGTAATTTTATTCTATAGTTTAACTAGAACAGCCTGTCAGACACTTAAATACAGAAACTGCTTCATCTTGGGATTGGGAGGAGCTTTGTCTCTGGGGCTTTATGTTTCTGGGCATAGCTGGCACTGTCAGACCCTTCCAGTGCTACTACCCATCAGGCAGCAACAGAACCTACATCACACGTGTTACATGAGGATGTGTTTTTCTGTGCTTATTCTATTAGCTCTATAATTTCTGTGAACATGCACTGCTAAACCAGAGCTGTGTTATACTGGTGTCATTGCTTCCATCTTCATTCATGTGCAACCCAAGTACCAATTTGCTCTCCATGAGGGTGTTTGTTCCAGGCTGTTCAGGACTTGCTGATCTGTTACAAAAAGCGATGTGAATGCTGACATCTTCCCCACTGTCTGGTCTGATGGTGACATTATAGTTAATTACCAAATTCAGCAGGCTTTTTTAATCACTTTAAAATGGATGGGCCACTCATCCTTGTAACGGCACTGATCATTTTTACTAATGTGGAAATTAAGACAGAAAGTAAATTACTTGCTCAAAGTTATGGAGGACAATTGGCAGCAAGAGAGATGTAGAGTACAGGAGATTCTGCCTTCCAGTGTTGTGCTGAGATCCTTAATAGAATCTTTGTCTAGAAATAGGTGATGAACAAAAAGAAGTAGAATTCTTATCAGAGCAATGGGAATAACAAACATGGCAGTAAAAACTAGAGATGACTGAAAAGTAAGAAACACAAGGAAGATAAGAAAGATGGCATGAAGAAGGAAACAATGGAGAGTACTGACCATCAACAGAGGTGCCAGTTGATAATTCAGAACCATATTTCTCCATAACCCTATTACTTAGTGCCTTGATGATTAGTGTTCATAAATTAGCAGGTGAAAGAATTACTGGAGAAAGGAAGAAGAATCAAGACAGTCGTTCAGGAGAGAAATTCTGGTTTGTGATAGGACCAGAGTAAGAGACCGGTGCCGTCATACCTTCTGGTTTTTCTCCATGTCCCATATACTCCATCATTGTGACAGTTGATAAAAGGTTTCAGAGGCAAAATCCAATGCTTTTATTTGTCTTTGCTTTTCTGAAGCATTTTTCTGCTCAGCATGAATCATTTTATTCAAATATTCTTCATGATAGAGGCTCTTTATCTGCTTGGACAGAGTCTCTGGTGCATATTCAGTACCATCCTCTGTGGTTTTTTATCACGTTGGTATTGATGACATAGATTAAACCTTGCTGAAATGATCCATAGTTTGGGGCGGGGGGGGTTGCTGGGTTTTTGGTTTTGTTTTGGGGTTATTTTTTTGAGAATGGTCACTCCAACAAAAAAGAGACTTGGACTAGTAGGTATTCTCAGAGTAGCTTCTGCTGCCAACTAACTTCACAGCATTAAAGACTTAACGGTCCATGGCCAAGATATGGAAGGCATCCTAGATCAGTATTCAGCATGATAAATTTCTGCTGATTGCCCGTGTATCTGCTGGAGACGCATCTGTTTGTTGGTGCTGCTACAGCGAAAGAATGTAACATTGTGGATATGGCTACTGGTAAGCAAGCAGAAATGTCTAGAAAAGTCCTGTTCCCTAGTATTTTCATCTAGTCACAAAACTCTTAGAATAAACAAGATGGGAATTATTAAGAAAACAAAGCTATAAATACCAGGTGTACACTATCCCTTTACAGCTGCCAACCAGAAATAAAGAGGAGAAAAACGTTACTACAACTTTGATTTCTGGAAATAAACATTTTCATCTCTCAGACTGCATGCACTCGCCCAGCCACAGTTATCAGCTCTCAACTTTGAAGAGACTAGCCCAATTTTATTTCTTTTCTGCCTTTAATAAGTAAGCAATGACAAACTAAACTCTTGTACAGGTTGTTAAAAGTACTACTTTTATCAGCATAACTTGCGGAGAGAGCACAGTAGTAAGGAGAGTTTAGTATTATGAAATAATTGGACATGGCATAGTTAAAAGCTTATTTCTTTGAAACAAATACTGTCACTCTGAGCTAAAATTTCTAATAATACTATAAAATGGGGAAGACAAATCATCCCAAACCTGAGGCTTGTACAGCTTCCAAGGCACATTAATTGTATGATGTATCAGAAATTAAAAAGTAGATGCTTCATAAGAAAAAGGTTAAAGCTAAGGCTCATCTTGGGACTGCAGCAGTAATTCTGTGTTTTAAAAATATTTTTTAAATTGCTTTGTAAGAAATTCAATAGAATCACCTGAAAATGGCAATGGAAGATTTTTTTTTTGTGTGTGTGCAGCTCAGAAATGAAACCAAGTAAGTTTTGAGTAAAATGAGTAACAGAACATGTCTAACTATGGAGATCATTTCAGGAACAAGGTAAGATATCTTGCATCAGTACACAAGATGAAAGCCAGCAATTGTCAGTAATGGTATGTGATGACAGAGCTACAAGAAGTTGGGGGGAAAAAACCCTCCAACTTTTGTCTCAGTTTTGAATTGGGCAATGGTTACCGCTGTGCAATCTCAAAACAACCGAAGAATAAAATTACTAGTTTTAGCATTCTAAGATGGCAATTGCTAAGGATAATGCAGTACTTCATTTGCAAGGAACTAATATATGTGATAGGAAAAAACCACAATATAACAGACTTTAATCTAAAACCGTTCTTCAGCTCACACTTAAATTTATTATTATTACTACTACTACTATTATATCATACTGCTGGATAGAAGATTCTAGAAAAAAATCAGGCAAAACCTGAATTGAAATACCCTGTTAGAAGTTTAATGAAAGAGAGAAACCTTTTGATGTAGAAACAGAGACCTTTAAAATGTTTCATTTGACTAATTTGTATTTTAGCCTGAATGTATTGCTAATACATTTATGAATTTAAGAGGCAAAAAAAAGGGCCATGTAAAAGACAGTTAAAGCAGTGAAACACATTGGCTTTTTCTGTCTGCCCAGTCATGCTTTTCTCTTTAACTTGCGATACAGATCAGTGAGCCCCAACTACTTTGCCCCATTTCTGAACAAACTTTGCCATGAAGCAGCTGTCAGGTTCAGAACAAAGCATCACTAATACTTGATCAAAAGTTAGTGCTTGCACCTCTAAAAATCACTTACAGAGTATTTAACTTAGTCCAACTCCCAAATTCATTTAGTTTGTAATGATTGCTTCAAGCTGTAATTTCCTTGAAATTGTAAATTCCGGTGCATTAAGTAATGTGTTATTAGGCATGAATAACCTGTATGGTCATACGTGTGTTAAGTGAACATGTCAAAATCAATCCTATGGAATGCTGGCTCCTAAGTGTACTCACCTGTTGATACTTTCTTGTTTTGTACAGGTGACTATTTTTTAAACCAGACAGCTTCCAGGTTCTACCACTGAACAAACTAAATGAGCTTCAAACTGGGAGTTCTGATACATTAATTCATCTTTAGGTATTCCTTATTCATTACTACCTGCTACGAACAAGAGGCCAGATTCAGTTCCCATTATCATAAAGCAAGAACATCAGGTTTAGGAGCTTCAGTTATTCAAAAACCTAGTCCTTTCCTTCCAGAAAGCAACCTCTCTTCATTTCTGTCCAATGCACTGTTTCAAATGAATTTTGCAGATGGACATACAGCCTCCTTTAATGACCATCATGTACAAGTAGTAGTTTGCTGCAACTTCTGTTAATGGATTAAAGCATTTAAAACAAATTAAATCATTAGTACACCGGGTTTTGTGATATAAACAGTTTAATGAATATATAAAGCACATATAAAGCAAAAGATTAAAACAAAATTGTTACAACCACCATAAACTATATAAAAATATTTTTTACAAGCACACTGCTTGCACAGTAGATTTTTACAAAACAGTGTATCGTGAGCAATGCCACTCCCTGAAAACTAAGACTTGGAAATAAAAATCACAGTAAGTATTTACTTAAATCACATTGCATACTAGTCAGACTAGCATTGATTTAACCCCTTTTCAAATTCTTCATGGTGCTGTAGAATACATTAAAGCTTCCAATAGAGTTCAAGTCCAAAAAAGGAAAGAAGATTCTGATTAATTTATCCCTCCATGGCACTATTTAAAACTGTGGTTCCTAGACTTTTTGCCTATGCATGTTTATCACAACCATTTTTGTAGATTCCCGTTCAAGCAACTGCCTAACTCCAGAGTGGGTTTGGAACTGTTATTTCAGAAATGCTGCTTCCAAACCCTTGTTCTGCTCAAGCTGAGAAGAACTTCAGCCCAGTGCTGCTCATACCTTTTGTCTGTCTATAGGATGGGGAAGCTCCATCTCTTCCTTCCATATTCCTTGCCCCCAAATCATAGATACTGGGAAAGAAACACAGGAGCAAGGCTTCATATAGGCAACAGGAGAGTGTTACAGGATTGCATACGAAACTGAAGCAAAATGTATAAGAAGAATTAATTTAATCTTTCACTAAGTCTGGTCTCAGCCTGTTGTTTACCGTCACTCACAATATTTTGATTTGTTACATTTGTGTCACAAATGTAGTTTAAAGTTTAGTATGTTAATGTATAATGTTAAACCAGGACAGAAAAGTTCTTGTTTCACAATCCAAACTTTAGTAGGAAAAAAAAAATCATTTACAAAAGGATTACAAAAGCATAAAAATATGCATCAAAGAAACAAAATAGGGGTCAGTACATACTGAAGTTGAATACAGGCTAGAATATAGGAGGCACAAAAAACATTTGATCATTTTAACAAACTTGCTTAGACACTTTACAAATTTTTAGATAAATCTTCTATAAAGATTAGGAAGGAAATAATTTATTGTTATGCTGTTCTCTCTTGCATGCTTTTTAAAATGTCTGCACCACAGTTTCTTTCTGTTGTCATTTTAAATTCTTCTTTAGCATGATTAAATTTGAGCTGTGCACAACAACAGTTTTGTTCGAAATATTCTTAATTTCTCAAAAGTACAAAATAGAAGCTGGTTTTCAGCTATCCAAAATCTTGATAGGGCAGGGGTTGGGGGAACAATGGCAAATGTGCTTGCTGCACCTTCGAGGAGAAGGAGTATTTCTGTACATTCCGGTATTTCTATTTTTAACAACTCCCATGGGACTCCCATGCACTCTTAATTTAACTTCAGAATTGTAGGGTAAGGGAGAACTTGCTCCACAGGAGAAAAGGAGGCCATGAAACAGTCTCAGCATTGTTCCTACCCCACCTTTCTGTACACAATAGTGAGTATTATTCATTAATGTGCTTCTTAGCTATGGATGCAAGAAGAAAATGCCTTCACAAAGAATTTATGTGTTTTGCTTGAATGTCAGCCCTAAATCTGTACAAAGAGCAAGTGTTGTCTTTGCATTCCAGTGCTTGCTGGTGTGGGTAGTTGAGATATACACTCCCACTGGGGCATGGACTGGATGAAAAATGAAGATTGCAAGAAAGACAGCTGCAGAATTGCTTTGAAATGCTTCAAAATAAACAAAAAACAAGTGCAAGCAAATAAACAGTGCAGCTCTAGGAACTTTTCCATTTCAAGCCTTTGAAATTCATCCTTTAAGGTGCTTTTCGTGATATCTTATTTACCAAAGGCATGTTTACTTAGTGGAATCTGGAGAACTGCCAAGGGACTTCATTCTACTCCAGCTCATCCACGAACACCTTCCCCATCTATCAGTACTCATACTCTAAAAAATTCAGCAAATGACAACTATTTAGGGTTTAAATGCAAGTCAGACTATTAGCCATCTGGATTTCCTCTGTGTACACATGTATAAATAAATGACACCACAAAGCTTCCTTGATACAAGAAACCAAAAGACATTGTTTCAAAGGCTAAATAAATAATAGTTAAAACAACTGTCTGTGCCACTTGCTCAATACTTTCCACACTGAAGCCTTCCCACAAGAGAGCTTCCCAGGAATGTTTCCTAGGACATGCATCAATATTATCATTGTGTGGAAAAGGGCTAGAGATGCTTTGGCACTGGAAGTCCTAATCTGACTGACTTTTGCCAAGATAATAAAACTTCTCTGTGCTTCCAGCTCAGATCTGCAAGTCAGGACTACATATAGTTGTTCTTTAGAAAAATAAAAACATACTACTTTTGGATGGTAAAAAAAAAAAAAGAAAAAGTTAAATTGTCCATAATTTACTGTTTTGCAGACATTTAAGTGCTTCAAAATAGCAGTTTACTGAACAGCAACAGAGATAAAAGATATGATCTCCTGTACTCCTATACATAATTATGTAGAGATCTGTAGAGAATCACAGCAATCATGTTCATGCCAAAGGATAAAATACACAATTTGTACAACTTGCAGTCATTTTTTAGTCATCACTCCTAAAATTGATTTGGTTGGTTTGATTTATTGCCAAGCAGGAACGTACATACCTCTGTGTATTCTGCATGCAGAATCTAACTTTTTGGTATTGTTTCCTTGGTGTACAAAGAAATTTCATATCATATTTTTCACTGAGTAACACAGTACATGAATAAAACAGCAAGAGTTGAGCTAGCCAACAAGGTTCCAGAAAATAGCAGTGTTGGGAACAGTCTCCGATATTTGCAGAAACAGCGAGAAAAGACTCTTTCTTCATGCTTACAGCAACTGCTTGTTTCATGTATGATCATTACATACCTACAGAAACAATTGCCTGATTTCTAAGACTCTGTCAGTAGCATTACCAGCTCCAGTTTGTAAATGTGAGAAATAGAACAAAACACACAGCTTGCTTAGTACTGGCTACCAAGTGAGAGAAGCTTGTTTTAACTTCATGGAGTATTTTTCATCCAGTGGTCTCTACATTACAACAGCTCTTCAGGGAAGGGCTGTTACACATTGTGCAGCTTCCAGGTGTGGAGCTGTGAAATACACTGACAGCCTGCAGCTGTGGTACCACCATAGATCAGTTTTACACAAGTATGTATTGTGTCCCAGTGCAACAATGTGAGACAGCACATAGCACAGGTTAGAACTCCTGAACAGACCACAAAGGCTGTCAAAAGGTTACTCAAGGGCCCAGCCAGCATACAAGCATTGCTTTTTGCAGCACACAACTTGAGCAACTACAACAAATTCAGCTAAAAGACAGGTTTTACAGCCCTACAGCAGTTCCATTAAAATGCTTACGTAGTGTGTGGACACACAAACCCAAGACTCCACTTATCATTTACGTGGCAAAGGGATCTTAAATTTTGCCACTTGAATAATAGTGAACTAATATGCCAGCTGCATAACTTGTCAGAGGAGACCAGTTAGTCCTGCAAAAGGAAAGAATTCAATTAGCAGCCTCTCATCAATACCTTGGTTTTTAATTCATAACGGAGAAACGGCTTGTTATAAAATTTTTATATGAAATAAGTCTGGATGAAATAAATAAATATGGAATAAATCTCAACTCCTTGCAAGAATAAAGCAGCTGGACTATTTTGTACACCTGGGATTCAGAATAATATCTGTCAAGCCATGTCCTTGGAAATGCTGTCAACTGACCTTAAAACATGCTCTTACACAAGCAGGCTGAGAATTTGGCAACGATTCTTTTGCTAACATCTATTTCCAAGTTTGTCCCTCAATGCCAAGCTATGTAGAGATTGTCTTGCATTTAGTGCTCTCATCTAGCTCCCTTTCGCAAATATTTAAAAACAAGATGCAAAACCAGACTGAAGTTTCCCTAAATGGCACAGCATATGAAAGCATACAATGCACCACATTAAATACTCATAAAAATTCTTCTCAGTAATGTTTCTAAAGCCACCTGGAATTCTAATTCCCCTTGTTAGTACCCAGAATAACTCCTCTTGTTTCTCAGATCTATGCTTTTTTTGTTGTTGTTTTCAGTTTAAAGCCAAGCATTATATTACAAGTACCATCTTGCTGGCTAAGTCAACTCTTGCATTATAGCAGTTAGAGCTTTCTTTTAGACCCACCCTTTCTGTTTAATTGTACTGTATTTTGCTGTAGCCTTGCAGTTCTCTATTCCTCAGAGCTCACCTTGCCCCGCCGGGGAACGTGTCTTTCACCTCCAAAGAATCTGCCCAGCGAGTCAAGTAGACCCGAGTCTCTGTGCCTTGGAGATCCATGTCTAGCATGGTCTATAGTGCTTGCAGATGCCATTTTTGATCCGTGCCGGAAAGAGGAGCGTTTTTGTGAAGCCATCAAATCCGAATTCTCTGAAGCTGCTGCACTGTCCTCTTGGATGGTCTGTAGCTCGTCTGACTCTGAGGGCCGATCTTTGAAGGTGTTGTCTTCTCTTCCTGGGGCATCTCGGGAAAAGAGGCGGATCAAGTGGGGGCGACCAGTCCTGTCAGCTGGGTTGGCCTCAGGCCAGGCATTCTTTGGGTCTGCTGTGCCTTTGGAGTCTGTCACCGCTGGGTTCTTCGTGGAGGTCCCATTGTTCTGGTTCACATCTGCCTCTCCTGCAAACAACAAGGATGAGATATGAATACAGGCCTGTGAAAAACAGCCCTGGAACAATGCTCCTTTCTCTCCCTTGCCTTGAGATGCTCATTTCATACAAAACCCGTAATATGTGCAGTTGTAATGAAACTATGTTCTCTACCAGCCTTTAAGAACATTAAGCTATCTTGGAACTGAAACCAGGATGATGTTCTCACACAAATTTGCAGTAGTTCTAGGTGGGGGGTTTTTGTTGTTGCTGGTTTTTTTTTTTTTTAATTTAACACAATTATAACTACATCAATAGATTACTTGAAGCACAGCTGAAATTGACTTTATTTACACGGAAGGCTTGCTGATGAGGAGGCTTTCAGTGAACAATCAGAATTCCCACACTTTCCCTTGAGGACTGCAACACTAAACTATGCCATTTTTTTCCAAAACAGAAATAAAAAAAACAATTAAAGCAACACTGCAGATCTGTGCCTTTGCAAGTACACGTTCCCTCTCCACAATGTCAGACCTTTTAGCTCCATTTGGAATCCCTCACTGTAACTTCATTATGGATCAAACAAGCGTAATGAAGGGAGGAGGCTTTTTTCCTGCTCTTTTGAAATTGTCCTCACTTCAAAAAAAGGCAGAGAACACTAAACTGCAATTTCTGCTTGGCCTCCTGTGACAGTGTTTCTCTATGTATAATTATCCTGGCACTCGGTGTACAATGTCCTAGCACTGATGCTGAAGGCCTAGAGCAAAACTACAATTTGCATTTAGTGCTTGTCAGAAGTGACAAAAACAATTATCAGAACCTGACAAGCTTTTAGCCAAGAAAGGTGCCAAGACAGACCCCCACGGTGTAAGTGAAATGCCTGCTGCCTTCTCTGCAGCCGAGTTCTGATGCACGCAGTAAAATATCTGAAAAGCATCAGCTGCAACACTTAGCCCTTAACCTGTAGTAGCTCCTTCTGTCAGCGATAAAAAGATTTATGGAGGTTTTTACAGTCTATACCATGATCCAACTGTTCTAAAAGGAACTGCACCAACTGAGGAACATGTTCTAAGGAACAGCAAAGGAGTACTAGTAGGTCATTGCTGGATAAGCAACCTTCAGTGCATGTACCTCTCACAGACCCTGTGTCAGAAATGTCTTTTGGAGTGAAGGAGGCTCAGAATTTCAGAAATAAGTTACACTCAGTCATCTGTTACCTTTGGGTCTGCTAATTACCTCATTACATCCTCATTTGATTTGGTCCTTGTTGCCACGGGAGGGATAGAATCTGGTAATTATGCTTTTCTGTTATGCTTTCGAAGCACTCTGGACTCAAATACTTTTCCGATTCCCCAGAGCAATTTCAGACTTGACAGTTATTCCATATGGTTTTATCCACCCACAGGGCACTAAAGAAAACTTTTCTATGACTGAGAATAATTCTAAAATAATTTTACGGATAACCACACAAGACAGTAGTGATGGCTTCTGCATCTGCATCTGTAACCTACCTGCACAGAGGTTACAACTAGTTGTAACCAGCCTGCTAGTTTTTAATATAAAAACATAAAGTGCAGTTTTGATGTGCAACTTTTTTCCTTCTGTGAAAACTACCTAGAAAATGCTGGGGAACTTCAAGAAAAAATCTTTGGTTAAAACATATGTATCTCTCAGGAGTACAATTATTTAACAAACACTGCCACTGAAGACCTCATTAGTGAGGGGAAATATTTGCCGGTAACTTTGGGATTTGTGTTTCCCTGAAAAGATACTCTCGAACTTATTAGAAACTATTCATACACCCAAATTATTTTCTTAATAGAAGAACAGTAACTAGCTTGGATATATGACACATTTAAAAGCTGCAAAACATTTTAAACAGCAACTCTAAGCCTAGATTCTATACCATAATACAAATCCATTCAAGGACAGAAAAAGAAAAGCAAACAAAAGAGTTATTGTACTTAATTAAATGCATTAACAAAACACCAGAGCATCTGCATACTAATATTTTTTACAACAGTTGTTCTTTGTGTCACTGAATACGGGTATTGGTAAGCAACAAAGAAGGCTAATTGTGCCACAAAAGTAGCTTCTCCCAATGCATACTCAGTGAGCTATAAAGTATAAATCTTTCTGTATGCTTTATTTCAGTAATGAAAGCACACATTAAAGTTTTCCTTTAGATATTCTGCATGATTTAGTCTTCTCTGATATATAAAAATATGGAAGAGATACTGTTAGTATTTTTGCTAACTAATCAAAGTCTTCCAGTGCATTTGGAGAGACAGATCACTTTAAAAATATCTTAAGGATATCCAGAATTAATGAATCATGTAAACATATGCTTATTTGTTCATTAAAAACCAAATATTTAGATCTCTATTACAACCACTACAAATGCTGTGTATATGATATTGATAACATTTTTTAGTTGTTTCTCCCTGCAAGATGGAGCTCTTAGTTAAAATAAGGTACCCTTCCTGTACCATATCACTTGTACAAGCGAAAGTTGCGCAGGGAGGAAGAAGTCTTAACTTTTTTGTTAATCCTTGTAAAATGGGATATAGCAGAATGCATTGCCATAGGCATTAACCAGAAGGCTATCAAAGTGTCTTCTATTTAAGAGAATACAGTCATTGAAAGGTGTGCAAATGACAGCATGAGGAAAGCACATCCTCACATTAGAAGCATCCTCACAAAAGAAGCAGGAGGGAGCCAGCCTGTGAGAGGGGATGTGGCACTCCAGGAACAGTCAAGGACTGCTCCTGAAGACAACACCACCTTTCCCCTTCCCCTTGCTCCATACCACACTGGATCCTGCTGCTGGCACAATTTTCCCTCTACACGCTGGTCAGAGTGAACAAGGCCATTTGTTCCCTGTATGCACACTGACTCCCAAAGCGAGGAATACAGATGGACAAAAATTCTGCACAGTCTGTTAAATGAAACAAAGAGAAATTTCGAAGATGCTTTCAATTAATACTAAATCCAATCCTTCACTGTCTTTAATAGAAGTTAGGCCCCATAAAAGTATTTTCCAAAGCACTGTGCCTTGATGCTCCATTGGACATTAATAGTTTATCCCATTTCTTGAGAATCAAAGTAACTCTTTGACGTTAGTTTTTAATTGGCTGGGACCTCTCAGCCTTATGGTTCAGGCAACAAGTACTCTCAAGATGATGGAAACCTGTTGTATGCAAATTATAGTTTCCAACAGAGAGATATCCAGAGATATCTCATTTGTATCCAAGGATACAATTATTCTTCTCATAGGTCACTTGGTAGAGCTGCTCTATGACAGTCTCTCCTTGCGTACACATAAGTCTGTAGTCACCTTCCATTCAGAGGATAACCTGGAAAGGGGTTGTTAAGCTAAGAGTTTTAAAATAGATTACAAGTTTTTCATCTTCTCCCACTCTTTTCCAGTCTTGCTTTCTTGCAGATACTTGTAATTCCTCTCGCATTCCTATTGCTACTCCCTCTACAAATACTGTAAAATAAATGAGGAAAACGAAGCTAATAAAAGCTGAAGGACATTCCACTGCTTTGGCTTTTCAAGAAAGGCTTAGATCAACAGTCATGGCATATTGCAAATATTGATTGTGCTAATACGTGACAGCAGCTTAGATATTTGTATGAAATCTTATGAATTAAGTACTATTTGCTCATTACAAATGTTAGAAAGTACATTAATCAACTTCGTAACACCAAGTATTTTATATACTTTTATCATAACTATGGACTGCTGTGACTGATAGCTGATTTCCTTTTTCTAGGCCTTCTTTTCTCAGGGTATAAAAATGAAGATTATCTCACTGAACTCAAGGGACCCTTTGAATCAACTTTTCTTTTTTGCTTAAGTCATATGTATTTATAAAGCAATGTTTTTCAGTACATGAAATATAATGCGTATTTGTCCTTTTCTACCTTTTTGGTCTTCTCTCTTCTAGAAAACAACTGGATAGTTAAATATAATGCAGCACAGTTCTCAATTCTGAGTCAACTCTATTTCAGTATGTTTACTGAAATGATAACAACAAAATATGGAGCAAAACATCTGAAATTTTGTACTGATTCACGTGTTTCCAGTCACTTGAACAACAAAGGGTTACACACAGAAATTTATCAACTTCGTAATAGCTAAGATTTCAAGATCTTCAGTAAGCTGTAGAAGTAAGGCATATGTATTAGCACTAGTTTACCTTGCACTATTCAAGAGGCTGAAACCACTGTTTTGGAAGATGTGGTTCCTAGTAACATTTGTGGAAATATCAGGCATTTAAAAGAATGAAAGGCCAGAAGAAGCACATCCATCATCACATGACTACATATATACGCTGCAGCTGAGCATGTCTGGGTTCCAACTCTGTGTTGAGATAACTGTTTTCCAGTGTTCTCTCTTTCCTTTTTATGGAGTTAAATTCTCTAGAAAAATGACTTTAAGGAATTGTTTTGCAAGAAGTACACCATTAGACACTGCTGAGAGCCCTAATTCAACTCTGTCTCTTTGGATGCTGTCATGAAGCCACCCCTTCCATTTCTTCTGCGCTATCACATACCTCAGTTCAAACTCTAATGTTCTTGAGTAGATGGGACAATGGAATGTGTAAATGAGGAGTCTGAACATGCAACAGTAATTACAGACTGTGACCTATTACAATAGTCAAGACCAAAAAAAGATCTGGTCAATTTAACACTTAATGTCCATGGAAAAAGGATCCAAACCATTTGGTGCCCAGAGATTCCAAGTGTCAAAGGCAAGAGTAGCAAACCCATTCACCCTACACACCAGTGCAGGTCACCCGTCAGAAACAGCAAGGCCAGTCCTGGCTGCACTGAGTAGCACTGCATGGCTTAGCATGCAGTGGGAACCTTCACTGACACAACTAAAAGTAGAAAAGGGGATGACAGAATGGGTGCAAACCACTTAACTGGTGCAGAGAAAGGTTCAAACAAGGCCACAGATCTCCAAGTCACTTGTTCTGTGGCTTTTTAATCCCATCAAAGTTCTTAAGGTTTTTCCACTCTCTCGCTTGGGTACCATTGAGAGGTACGATTTAGCTCCTGATTTGGACTTTTACTGCAGTGCAGTCCAAAGCAGAATGGCGTGTCTACAGGCAAAAGGCTTCACTACAGAAGTATTTGGGGAGAGACAGGAAATAATTATGTCTGCATTGTTAAATCTGAACTGCAAAGCTTGATTCATCCTCATTATGCTAAGACATTGCAGACAAAAAATGGCTCTCAGCCTAACTTCACTAATATGGTTAGAAGGCAATATGCCATCAGGCATTTCAATTCACAGATCTAATTACTGGGTTTTTCTGATGCTTGTCAGACAGTTGGAAATCAATTTTGGACAAATATTTCTGTTTTGAATAGATGGCATGCAGCGTAATTGTGAAACAAACAGTTGCTCATAGCTCTGAACACAACTAGAACCAATCTACTGGTACATTCAGCCTTTACACAAATATTTCCCTCATTTACTAGCAGAATGAATGCAGAGAGAAATGCCAGTGTGTCTCATAATACAGATTCACACGAGTTTAACACTCCTGCAGTTAGCCAAGAGATCACTTCCGTTACAGCTTGCTCTCCTCCCTTCCTCCTTGCCAAAGCTTATCACTTTCAGGGAAAAGAATTCCACCCAAAGGCAGATTTTCTCTATAGCTTCAGCATAACTGAAAGAAGAATATTTTTCTACACAAAAACCCCTCAGCCTTTCCTACAGGTTAATCAAGCTGTAGCTCAAACCTCCACAAAAACCAGAACCCACCTTTTAAGCATAACATCCACTCCTTTGACTTTCCCCGTAGACTGCTTTCATTAGACTTTATTGACTTGCATTGAGTTAAATTGAATAAAAGACCAACTTTAATTCTATATTACATCTTGAGTCAAGAAGGGCCACTGGCTAAGCCTGGCGAAAAGGATTGCACTGCTCTTAGTAAAGGCACATTTTTAGAGCTGTTATTTAGACTGCATTGCTGTGGCCAGGTGAATAAAACTTCCACTTAAAACTTTACCAGAGCCTGACACATGCTGCTTTTCCTGAGTCTGGAATACCAGTTCTTAGTTGTTCTCTGCCAAAAGTATTATGCCTCCTGAGAGCTAATGCCACACTGAAAATCAATAGGTCAAATATGATCTGTTAATTGCAAGGTTTGGCACAGTTTCTTTCAGACTCATGAAAGATCTCATCTCTCCAAGCCCTCCCTGGTCCTCTAACACTGAAGAAGAGCTGCCGAGGTAGCAGAACTTGGTGCTACAAAAAAGCTCAACACGAAAAAGGTTTGATGGAGAAAAATGTCGATTCCTATCCTTATAGAATCTTTGCAGGTGTAACAGGAGAAGGGACTGACACTTTATCTATATTGGGTTCATATTTTGAAGAAAATAAACACTGTATTCACTCAGGTAAAATAGGAATATGTACTTTTTAGCATAAAATTATGCTGTAGGGAAAACCTAAAAATTCCATAGGAGGATGGCAATTCTTTCAGACACTAATTACTACAGTACGAAAAAAGAAGTGTGATTCCTCTCACTTTATTTCTGATACTAACCTAAAATGTACTCCAGATCTGCTGGGGAAAAAAAAAATTCTTTAACATTTTATATACTTTAGCATCAATTCACAAGTAGCTATTTTACTAGGTAAGAGACACAGTAAAATCTCTCTTGAAATGACTAGCAACCTTCTTTCCAAAAGGCCAGTAAACAATAAACTTGCTGGCTGTCAAAGGTGTTTCTAACACTTGTGCTGTTCTTTTGACACTGGGATAAATAAAACTCCTGAGCTGACTTGACAGTTTCTCCTCAGTTCCCTCAGCATACCAGACAGCAGGCCTGGCCATCATCCTGAGATGTACCATTTTCAGCGTGTCCTCAGCTATAGGAAAGGTAATTCTGAGAGCTCAGGAAGTGGAGATGGAAAGATAAAGCTGTGAAGTAGTTTATCTTGAAGGCTGCCTATATAGCAGAAGTTATCTGCTAGAAACACTTTACTACATACAATCACCGTTGATCTGCATAAAGACAATTGACATCATTGACCACCCCCTGCTTCAGGGTCAGGAAAGGACTTTTAGATTTTAAGTCTGCATTGGTTGTAGAAGAAGCACAAGTTTGCATAGGTCCCACAGAATCTGGTTAAAATAAATACACTTCTTTCAATATGGCAGCAATTGTTTAAATTTAGACTGAGGCAAATTGTAAAATTATATGCAACACAACCAGTAAATTATGTCCTTTAACAGCAAATATAATCTGCTTTCCTAAGTTTTCATGTTTCATTGCAGGGGCACAATGCCTAAAAGCTAAATGATGATGACAACATAGAAGTCAATACACATTTATTTAATCCATAAATTGTGGAGGGTTATGCTGGATTATGAAGTGATAAACAATATTAATTTTGCAAGTTCATTAGGTTAATCAACAACCTGATTTTTTTTTTTTTAACCCTACATTCTGTTAGACTTCGTCATCCCAGACAAAGTGTTTAATATGGAACTGTGAACCATTGTTTGTTAACAAGAGTACCAGTTTCATGATAAACGCATCCCCTAAGCATCACTCGGCAGTAAAGCTAACAGTTTTAGGAAAAAGGATGCCTATAACAGGTAATATGGATGCTGTGAGGGATTGCTGCTGTCATATCTTTAGCCTCAGGCTGTGCTGGGGATGTTCAGGTTGGACATCAGGAAGAATTTCTTCACATAAAGGGTGATTAAGCATTGCAATGGATTGCCCAGGGAAGTGGTGGAGGCACTATCCCTGAAAGTGTTCCAGGAATGACTATATGTGGTACTTAGTCCCATGGTTTAGTTGACATTGTGGTGCTCAGTCAAAGGCAGGACTCTGATCTTTGAGGGCTTTTCCAACCTTAATGATTCTACAATTCTGTGAAAGAGAAAACAGCTCTGGACTGTTATTAGCCTCATGGCAGTGTGAAGGTGTGTGCTTGTGAGGACACGTAAAGAAATCTGTAAGTAAAACAGGCATTCAAAAAAGTTAAAAACACCCCCTGCAAGAGAATGATTTTTGACCTTGAGGTGGTAATAAAAACCAATCCACGTGATTGCACAAACTGCCTTGTACTCTGCATGCCTTCAGAGAGTTGGTCACTTGGTTATTAGTGCCACTGGTTTACAATGAAGAGCTGAAACAAAGCCCACACCACTAGCCTACCATTGCAGAGGAATGCAGCAGTGTAGGCCTGGCTCACACTCTCTCTCTCTTGTTTTCCAGAACTTCTGGCATTGCCTCCACTTGCTGAGGGTTACAAAGGAGAGTACAGAAAACAAAAGAGCCTGTGGTTGAAACCAGTGGGACTTGCTATGGCAGAAATTTGGAATCTATGAGAAGCATGTGGCAATTCTCCACACAGCCCGCAGAGAGTTTTTAAAAAACGTATACAAAGAATTTTATCCACCCACCAGTTTCAAGGAAAAATGTTCCTTTGTGTTACTAGCACATATAGGTTTGTTTTAATCTTGACTATCTCACAAAAGATTCTCCCACAGCGAAGTGAGCTGGAGCATCATTTGTAACTTAAAAATTTATTCTACTTAAGAGGAAAAATTAAATTACCTGGGTGACCTATCAGCATTTGTGTTCTTTAAAAACTGTGCAACTGACTAGTATTAAACAAAGTTTGTTTGATTATTCATCTTTACTGCTTCAGTTGCACTGAGTCTGAATAACTGTTAGGCTGCAAACCTGTACATATCCCGCCTCCTCCCAAAGTAATAGCGCAACAAAATGACTAATGCTTTCATCAGATCTCATAACTTCCACTATCTTTTATATTTTCCACATCAGTTACGTTTTACTGAAAAATAGCCTATTCCCATCAGTGCAACTGAGCATCCAATATTACAATTACATTTCTTTCATAACACCATAGAGAAATAGGGCCTTAAAATCATCAGAAAAAGAGATGCTGGTGAAATGAGTGAGGTGAGGACAGTGACTGAACCAGCTGGTTCAAAGAAGTTTCTCAGAACACGATAATAAGCAGGACAAAAAATCCCAGCTGTAGAATATTTTGCTAAAATCCATCATGTAGTACCTCCAAAAGAGGGCTTGACAATAGTGCTGTGTTTTTCTTGAGCTCGAGTCAAGTATCTGAGTGGTATTTTATTATTTAAAAAGTATAGACTGCAGAATAAAACACAGTTGCAATAAGTTAACCAAATATGCTACCTTTAAAAATCATAATTTGATTGTGACTACAGGGCAGGGAAACTGCTTACAGCGAGACTATAAATCCCAGTTTTTATGAGCTGCATTTTAGTCCTACAGAATAAGAATGTTCATGTATGTTAATTTTTCCTCAGACCAACCAACTAAACTAACCCCAAAAAATACTTCACAGTAGTGAAAACAGCCTGAATTACTGTACAGGAGTTTTTCATATATTTAAAAAAAAAAAATGGGGACTACAAATACTTCTAGCTCCCCTCAAAATACTGCAGCGGTTTGCTGCTTTGAGGACATAACTTCAAAGTCTGTTTTCCAAGATAGCTTTGTATAGAACAGGCACAAGTGAAAAGCAAATTACAGGAATGTGACAGTCCTAGAAAAAAGACTGTACAATGCAAGCCCATTATTTGGCAGCTGTGAATCACCTGCAGGATGATGTAATCAATAAGTTTGACATTTTCATACATCCTTCAGGTGTACATTGCTGCATCTCTGGATTTCTCTATTTTGCCCTGTTAATGTATTATGAACTGAAGCTTTTAACAGCCCAAGTGATCTCGGGGACCTGCAGAATTCACAGAGAAGGGAATTACTTTGGTAGTTTTTAGAAGAATTTTTTTTCCCCAGAAATTTCTAAGATACACTAGAGTCCTATAAATGCCACATTCTGAGCATGATGTACATATTTGCTAAAGTTTCTAAAAATATTTGAAATACCTGGGCACAAATAAGCCTGTAGGCCGCTTAAATTGTATTGAGTTGTTGCACATTTAAAACAAAATTGGAGCTCTGGCTCTAGAGAAGCTGACAAAAAATACACACCCCACCTCCACCCCCCAAAAAAACCCCAACAAACCAACAAAACAATAAAGGTGGTGTAGGGATGTTCATGGCTGCGTAAACCACAGTTCTCTACAATACAAACTGCAATCTACAACTATTAGGCACTGTATTAGTCTGACATTTTCTTCTGGTTACAGAGAGTTTGTTCACAGAGCTTATCACACCGCAGAAACTGATGAAACACTCCAAGATAATGCAAGCAACTCTGTGCCCTGTGGGAGGCAGGGAGGCAGAAGCCCAGGTGGTGATCCACACCTCCTACCCACTCTGCCCACAATGCCAGTGACAAGAGCAGCTCCCTGCCCCGTGAGGACACAGAAGCCCATGTTGTGACCCACATATCCAGCTGTGTCCAGGAGGCAGATGTGAGCACCTCTGGCTCCTGGGGCAATGCAATGACCATGTTGTGCCTCACACCTGCAGTTCAACCCAAGACATTAGCAGTGGAAGAAGCTCACACCTCGGTGGGGATGAGAGCCAGTTGCATCCATGCAAGACATGAGCATCTCTGTGCCCTTTCGGGGCACAGAGGAGCAGGTCATGAGCTTCATCTCCAGTTCAAGACATTCATATTAAGGGAAGATCCCTGTCTCATATGGATACTGTGCAGCAGTCATCTTGCAGCTCCAAACTCTGCCCCTGGTATGGGCATGAGAAAGTCATTCTGCCTACAAGATCAGCAGCAAACTGTTAATGTTAAAAACACAATAAATGCTTCACAAATATGTCATGTCAGGGATGTTCTGCACTCCATGTAGTTTTTGTCTACCTGAGAATGCTTACTCTAAACAGATTTTAAAATGCATTCATGTACTAACACGGGATTTTAGCAGGGAACAGTCAAGATGGTAACTCTGGACTCTCAGAATAAACCTAAAAGCCAGGTTACTCAAAGGACAAATTCCACATGCCATATCTGAAGGCAGTAGGGAAACCACAGCTGAGCACATTTATGGCAAGGATGCTGCTGGAGCACAGGCTCCCGAGGGTGACTTTGGCCGGTCTCACAGTTTGAAGTCTCTCTGCAGGCCCTGGCACAAGGAGCACAGCACTTGAGGACATTGCATCCTGTTCACTGCTGTGCAGGGAGGGAATGGGATTTTTGCCACCATGGCCTGCCTTGCTTGTCAAAACAGCTTTGTCTGCAAGCTGCATAATGGAGAACGTCAGCCCTGATGTAGGAGCAGAACCATCAAATTGCTGTGGCAGAAGCAGTGAAGGGCATAAAATATTGTAATACATGCAATAAACAGAGTGTAATTTGCTACACCATTAGCAAAAATTATTTCAAGGCCTTTAGACTTTTATAATCTACATACAATTAAAACCCAAGGAGTTTCAGAGGTAGTTTGGATCATACAGCAATGATAAACTATTCAGAGCCTTCTCGGTAAAGTGATTTCCTCAGTGAAGAATTTGATATCAAAAGAAATATTTTTCAGAAGGGAACTCTAATACATGCCTGAAAAATTGAGGTGAGATTTGATTAAAATGTCTGCCTGCCTGGCAAAAAAAAGACACATAAGAAGGAAACTTTATTCCAGAACTTATCCCAAGTTCACAGGAGGCAGTATCTTCTTCATAATAGCCTCAAATGCAGTCCTAAAACCAGAAAAAAGAATGCTCGAAATCAGGCAGAAGTTCCAGCAAATAAAACAATGAATCAAAAGGATTAACACAGCCTGCACTGACTGAACTGGCACAGGGTCTGAAAACAGAGAGATTATTCCATGGAAATATTGGCAGAAAGCAAAGAATGTTTGGTAAAAAGATACCATTGGAAAAAAAAGGAAAAAATAGAGATGAGCATTTCTTTTGATTATGAAAAAGTTAATGAGAAATGTGAACTCAAGACATTTAGAGCTTGATACCACCCACCTTGTCTGTCTATCCTGCAAGCAATGGCTTGCATTTAGCAGGGAATAAAGAAACATTACACAGAGTCCCATGGAAAGACTGTTTGCTCCGCAGTATCCATAGCCCTAAATGTCTAGGTGGAGGGCTTTCAATACTGAAAGAAAGGACAATATTTGTATTGGCCACATCATCCTGCTGCTCTGTCATGTCAAGCACCATCTCCCTCTCTGGCCCCCACAGTTTTCAGTCCCTCCTCCCACCTGCTCTTCACAAGGTTCCCAGACCAAAGCTGCTGTCCGAACCACTCTGCAATGCTGCCTATCTGACACCCACCGGCTCCACCTCCACAGATATCATGACCCCTTGCCATACCCCTGCAGGCTTTAGCAGACTTCTCCTCTGATAAAATTCCGAATTATCTCTTCACAGCAGTTCACTTCTGAAATCTCTCGTCATAAAGAGCTGTCAGAAGCTATTACAAGGTCACAACAAATGCTCACTTCTAAATCAACTAGGAGAGTCACAGGATTAAAGCACTACCTCTCCTAGCCCACCCTGTCAAATGCTTAAAACCCATGTACATCCTACGATACTAGTTTACACAAACTGTCTAAATTCAAAGGGTTCCCACTTTAAATATTGCATGGCCTTTTGCCCTTTCTCAAATCCTTCTGCTGCTCTGGACTGCTGACATTTGCCTACATTAGCTAGGAGCTTTCAAAGTCATTTCACAGTATTGCAAACATCTTTCCAGCAGTACCCTGTCAATCTTCTACAGCTACACTAATGGCACACTGCTGGATCAGCATCTGCTCAGAGTTCTCTTAATCCAATCTCAAGTTTTTCTTGGTTGGTGCCACTGATTGATCTGGTTTTGGAAGTTTGTTTTTGCTGCACTGAAAGAAGAAACACTTAATATCTTACCCTTTCCAGAGAATTTAAATGGCTGTGCTAATACAAAGATCATACACTGCTACCTCCTCCACATCCCAAATACAAATAGGATTCTCCCTATTTCATTTTACAAGCTCATTTACACAGCTAGTGCATGAAAGGAAAAGAAAACATTTCAATATTGGCTGAAGGAGAGGGCAAAATTGCAAATTTCCAAAGTAGCCTGGGCCATTGGTACCATTTCTGCAGCATGAAATCTCACATTTCTAGAAGTTGTATTACACGGTGTTTGACAGGCTAAGAGAAAATTTGCTCTGCTCACACATCAGTTTCAAGTCATCTAGTACTTCTGTGGGATTTTACCTGACATAAAATCAGAAAAAGCTCTTGTTCAGAAAAAAAATCCAGGAAATTATTAGGGAATCCCAAAGCTGTTAACGTAAATCTAGACATACAACAAAAGCCCATTTCTGCCTCTGGGCTAAGCATCTGTCAGAACAGCCTTTTAGGTTTGTGCTTTCGTATTTTAGTATCTAATTTCAGCTATTCTAGGTTTTTAGAAACTCCATTCGACTCTCCATCATAATAAACTGTGTCATACACTTCTAAATATATTAATAAATCTGTCCTCATCTATACTAGGCCACACCAGACATATTTTCCATACACTAAAAAAAATCATTGATATCAGATTATAAATAATAAAGAGGTTTTGTACATTTAAAAAAAAGGAACACTTTTCCCCCCTGTGCTGAACACTTGTGAGCTGTACCATAGTTCTAGATGTGACTCAATGCTATATGAAGAACAATGGTGACAAACTGTATAAAACCGCGGCAGTGATCGATGGTACTTTACACAATATCTGCTTTTCAGTAGCAGCATTCTAAGAGTGAAAAACTGCTTGCACAGTACCAAGCCTTGTACCAGTTCGTGGGAGTTACTGCTATTAAAAAAAGAAAAAAAAAAGAATTCACAAACTTTATTTTGCTATTTGAGTATGTATAAAGTCTTTTTGTATGTGATGAAGAAAACACACTCAGCAAAAGGAGCTATTAGTTCTGAAGACTAAAATGGTAGTACGATCAAGCCACACAACATTTTTACAAGCAAGAAATGCTATGAACATGTTTTTCCAAGTGTACTTTGGGTATGTTTCTCTCAACCCACTCAGCAAGCATCAGAATGAGCAAAACCACCACTTCTAGAATAATTTACAAAGAGCCTTATAGCAATTCAATAGGTTACACCAGAAAGACTGTCATAGGGCAGCTCTTGTATACAGAAGATGCACATGCCATCAGTCCTGGTTACTCTAAGTGAGGATGCGACCCCAGGAAGGCAGGTGATACCACAACTGCTTTTTTCAGGCAGAGATTGCTCCACTGGCACCCCAGGCCAGCAGAAGTCATGTTGCAGCCCTCAGCAGCACGCTCATCCCAGCCTGCAAACCTAACTAATGCCTGGGGTGGGCTTGGTGCTGCACTAAACTGGAACAGGCAGGCTCCATCTGGCAGCTCCTCAAGGGCAGCAGACCTGTGCCTGCCAGCAAAGGGCCAAACCAATAGTAGGTCTGTGTCTGTATGTGCAGGAGCACTGTGTGCTGCGACCATGGGTTTCTGAAATAAACCAACAACTCTGCCTTCCTCAGCAGGAAGTTTCCATGTTTCTGTCTCCTAGGAAGCTGTGCAGACAACTGACAGAAGGTAAAAAGTGCTGAGTTAATTTCTTCTCTGAAAATAAAAGGTCATTTATTTCCCAGGTAAAAGCTTTAAGAGCATTTCTATAGCCACAAGTTGTGATTGTTAGGAAAACTATGAAATCTTTCATATTCACAGCCTGTGGTATCCCAGAAAGTTATTTAGCATCCCTTTGAAATAAATAAATAATGCAATCTGTTTACAAAGCCCTTGCAACTTGGTTCAGTTCTCAGTTTAGGACGCAGTCCATCATAGTGAATCATGGGCTTTGCTCATCCTGAGAAAACAGGATAACCAGTACAGTCTGCCAAAGGGGTACCATAGACTGTAGAAGCCCAGTGTGCTGGAGGAATTAGCAGGAACTAATTCCTCCAGCACCTGTGTACCTCCAGATTCGTGTTCATGGCCTATTAGGGTCTCATTTCCCACCCTAAACCCAGAAAGTACTGAAGTACTGGAATCAGGATAAAAAGGAAAAAAAAAAAACTAACTCCATTTATAGGCCTGTGAAAAACAGTTTGGAAAAAAACTTGGCAGAGTCCTGAGTGCACCAGCAGGCTCTGCAGCCTCTTCCCACCTATTCATCTGGGAGTCACCTGCCCATGCTCAAGGTCAGCTCTGCTATGGGGCGGTTCCAACCCCGACCCAGACTGCCAGGAAACAGCTCAGTCGAGAGAAAGATCTGTGAGGAGCCTCCTGGGTGGCTGCTCTGGAGATGCATTTCAGCTCCAGCTCTTGGCCAGGCCTGACCTGCCTGACACTGCCCATGCCCAGCCCCGTGTCTCACCACAGTGGGACCTGCCAGGACTCTGACAGCCATCACTGCTCCTGCTCCCATTGTTGGGTATCCAAGGTGCTTGCCCCCTGCCTGCCTTGCTGCCACCCTGAGTCCCACTCACCCCCATGGCTGAGCTGGACACTCCTGCTGCACCCCAGCAGCCTGAAAGCATCAAACTGCAAAAAGCCAACACATTTAATTTTGAGTCTCATATATTATCTTTGGCCTTCAAAAAAAAGAGAACCCAAATCAACCAAACAAAAAACCCTTCAAAAACCCCCCCAAAAACACCACTGTAAGAAAATTAATCTGTGTTCAATCTGATGAGAGTAAGAAAAACACTGAGTTCCACCTCCCCAGTATACACTGATTTATCCTAACTACCGAAAAAGAATGAAAGTTCTTAGAAGAGGGGTTGAACCTCAAGGGGTATTTTCCAGCAGCAAAATACCCACTATGGATATCACTGTCTGAGAAACAGAATGAAAAAAAAAAGGAAATAAATATTGATAAACAAAGAAAGACACATTTCATAAAGATAAGAAAATAAGTAGTACATAATTAGGACAAAAACTTGTAATTAGAAAAGTCTCCAGCTCTGACTCTTTGCCTTTCAGAAAGTGCCATAAAAGCCACTTACTGGAAAAAAAAAATCCCCTTCTCCCTCCCCACATCTCTTCCTGACAATTCTTTCTGTGACGTTAAATAAGACAGGTCTATCATTCACCCTATTTCTGAATTCCTGATTCTCTATTCTAACAAGGACAATATTTTTCACATACCTGAAAGAAATAAAATTAAGGCCTATACTCTTTGTAGATGGCTGACACAATTGAAATCAGCAATTGTCAAATTATCCTACCCTTCATTGAATGGTATAAGCAGCATGTTGCAATCCCTATAAAAAACGAGAAAAAGAGAAAGGATAACTTGATTTGGAGCTATATAGTAACATTATCTGAGCATTTCTTCTTTTTCATACACATCTAATTTATCATTTGATACAGTTTGACTAGATGATTGCAAGTTGAAGTCATGCTGCTTACATGCTTTTTCAGCATGCTTTACATGCTGCTTACAATGCTTTTTCATTGCCAGGTCTCTCACACATAATAAATGACTTCAAGCTTCCCAAATACAGTAAAAGTGAATTCACAGAGAAGTTCACATTTAACTAGAGCACATTTTGTGCAGTCCTTTGAAGTTATATTGGGCTAGCCTAAATGATAACATCATCACCACCACTAACCAGTAGAAAAAATTGCACAATCTTCAGCTGTTCTTCTGCTTGCACTCTATCACAGGCTTGCTAATTCCCTTTTAAGATTATTTTGACCAAAATTCAAGTAATTGGGAGCCACTTGCACTCACCTGAGTGGCAGAATGCCCAGCTCAGTTCACAGGAACATAACTGGGTAAATGTATAACCTTGTATATCCAAGATTATTGCATTTAACCACAAATGTCAAATCTGTTGAGCCATACTGTGAAAAAAATGTGCATTCGTATATATATAAGTCAGTATAGATTCACAGACAACTGAGACATATTTCACATAACAAACTACTAAGTTTTGTAAGCAGAATCCTTTTGTCAGCACTATCCTGATGTAATTAGTAAATGCCAGCGCAACTAATGACCGAATAAAGGCAATTCCTCTTAATAAACATTAGCCCTTAACAAATGGATAAATGCCAGCAGAAGGCAGGGGTGGATGTACTCCAATGCAGAGGCATCACATCCCTGAGGAGTTCACCAGGTCACCTTCTGATAGTGAAGTTTCTCATGGTGGCCACACACAGTTTCTCTAGCAACATGTACACCAACATGAGGATTAATTACTCAGGAGTAGCAGCAGTACAGAGTCTGCAAAATGGTTAGCTAACTAACCAGATCAAATATGCCTTAAATGGTAGCCAGAAAAGGAATTGAAATGCAAATAGAGGGTCAGCGATTCTATGAAAGAAATTTATTCAAAGAGACTGTCTCTGCATGTTTTGTAACACAAAATAGAGCAAAAGGCTCTGCTTCCGAAAAACATAACCTTCAATGAATACCATTGCACTTGAATGCTGACTGGAGAGATGCCAGTGGTACCAGAGAAGCCAAGTCTTCTCCTTCTCTACCAAAAGACTCTGCCCTGCACAATCCCTAAAGTCTTTCAAAAATGGCTGAATGGAACTTTTTTACCTCCGACTAAGCATACATATCAGGTCTATGTGTTTCATCTCCCTTAGAAGAATTACACAGTATCATGATTCAGAACTAAGCTGATCCATCTGTGCAAACATCCATTGTATTGTAGAAGCGTTCCATAGTGTTTCCTGCATCTATTTTACACAAATTGAAAACTGACCAAGGCCAGTAAGCACTGCAAATCTCTAAAGAATAGAGAGGCAGCCTTAGTCTTATTCCCAGTGGCCTGAAAAACAGTCTGTTCTTTCTGTTTGTTCATACTGGATGAATTCTAGTTGCATAGCTGTGCCCATGCTCTGTGTCAGGATGTGAGTTCTGACACCCTCTCTCACCCAACTTGCACATTAAGGTTTTTTTGACATAGGAACATGGACAAAGAGGTGTGGAAGGGGAAAGCAAAGGGACTGTGTGGACATGAACACAGGAAGAAGCCAGGACCCAGCCCCAAGAGAGAGACGGAAAATGTTGCTGGGATCCTGCAATTTAGAGGGCACCTTTGTATCTTGTTATTCCTCAGCTTTAAAAGAAGGGAGAAACACTACTTTACTTTTAATGATGCACATATAAAAATAAATCACTCACTGAGAAAGAATTTCAAAGTACAGAAATCAGAAACAGATCAGTTATGTGCTTGATCAGTCAACTTTTCAATCCTGATTAGGATGGGAACACTCTGGCTCTGTATCTGTACAAAACACACCAACCAGCCAACTACTAAGAGCTTTCAATTCACGATTATGGCCAGTGTGACACATGTGCCATGAACTTCAGATCAAGATGCAGGTGAAGAAGGAGGAAAAGCCTGTTCCCCTACCAGCAAAAATGTACTCTCCATATCCATACAATTCTTTTGCTTCCCTCCTCTCCCTGCCCCATACAGATGTAACAAATAAAATCAACTGATATGTCTCATCTTTCAGCATAAAATGGAATGTGTTCCTCCAGAGCAATTTAAAAATTTGTGGTCACCAGAAGTGAAATTAAGCATTTTTATTGTGTGGTTACTGCCCTAAAATGCCTCCCTCTCTGGAGAGAGCTTTTGCATGACTCTTCATCAAACTGCTTTTTAAAGAAAACATTGACAGTTATGTTATTAGCAAGCCAACTTTCAGCTTTTCAGTGGTATGGCCTGGTTGTTTTGGCAGTAAAGTCTAACAGAAATTAAAAACAAACAAGCCAAATGTGTAACCATTACCCTGGAAATAGGCTTTGTTTGAAATTGCTTGTATGGAGGAGCTGGCAATAAAGCAGTGGCTGTCAAGTTCTGCTTTTGGACTACTGTTGCTAACTTAATACACTCCAAACAGATATTATGTGCTCCAAAAAAAAAAAAAAAAAAAAAAAATTTAAAAGGTAAAAGCAGAAAACCAAATTAGTGCTTAGCCAAGTGAAACAGCTGCTGTTTAAGAATATGTGTCCACTGAGCCATCTTGCTTGGCTGTCCCCAGTATGTTCTTACCAAACACACAGACCCAGGGGCACTACTACCAGCCAAACTGGGAAAGTTCAGGGTGTTAGTATTTTCCCTAGCAGGCTGAAGCTCATATGCAGCCTGACATCAGGTATTTTGACCTTCAACTCTTCCAAAAAAACCCCTGTACAAACTTCCAAATGCCAACAGTTATTTTACATCTCCAAGTTCCCAGAACATAATATTGACAGTGTTCATTACTAATGCTTGCATGGACCAGATTTTTCTAGCCCTTCTCTTCCACTTACAATTTTTCCTTTGAGACTGAGCTGTGAATGTGAAAATGCTTTAGGATATTCTGCAGAGCTCACCACTGTACTTACTGTTATTACTTATACCGTATATTACTTATACACTTATTATAAAGGTTATAACTTTCTGGTAATTTTTCCACAGTATGTAAAATTCTCTTTGGGTATTTCAGAAAATCCACCCACAACATGGAAATTACCTGTGGAACAATTTTAGATCTGCTTTTTATTTTCTACCAGTTTCATACCCTAACAGAGAGGGTAACATGCTGTCAGTGTCTCAAGTACTTTCATCTGGTTTTAGGTTTGGTTTGGGTTTGTTTCTTTGTGGTTTTTAATCTGAGGCAAGATACTAATCCACAAGACTCAAAATAATTAAGAGAAAGGAAAAAAGATCAGCAATAGATCCAGATTACTATTGAAATTACTTGCCTCCATACAAAAAAAAAACCCAACCAAACAAAACCCCAGCAGGACCCTAAGAAAACTGGCTGTGCTAAATAGCCTCCCCTAGAAAAAATAAAACCAGAACAGCTTTCCCACCTCCCCATTCTTCCTTAGGACCATAGTTACGCAACACGCTCTTGCTACCTAAATAACCACTTCCTTTTGGACTCATTATCATATGTTTTCTTCTCTATCAGGAGAAAAGAAGACCGAAAAGGGAGAAATGTGTGCAGTTTTTACACAGCAGGAATATCAAAACAAGTATCAAATTTAGGTGCTCCCCTTTCCAGCCTCTGGCATCAAATGACACAACAGGTAACAAACTGGGTGTTTCCTGATTTTAAGCAGCTCAAAGCCAACCATCACAGCCTATTCCACTGCGAGGAGCTGAAAGAAGGAGGAGGTTACCAGGCTGTCCTACAGCATCAGTGGTATCTGTGTGAATGGTTCCTGCTCAAATGCCTTTGTTAGTAATCTATCCTAAAGCAAAGCAGAGTTTTACTGCAAAACTTTAAAGCTGGACAGAGTAATCCTGTCCAAATAGAGTATGGCAAAATCTTGCAAGAGGGTTCCTCAATTCAGAATGCAGGGCACAAAGGTGAATATAATTATTTGCAAGGTAGTGAAAAGAGAATAAAAGTAATTCTACCATAAAAATAGGAAATTCACAGCAATTGCTTTTATATGAAAAAAAAAGTCTTAACCTTTACGCAGCTGAACAAAGTTTCCTTAAATCAACTGGTTCATTAGAGCACAGACCACAAATAACTCAATCTACACAGAGCTCAATTTCAGATCAAGGAAGCTGCAAGCTTCTGTCAGCATGATTTGGTTGGCTTCAATATCAAGGGACTCTGAAGCAGACCAGGACATAATACAGATTACATGCACGTAATAGCTGATATTGGATTTTTCTGAAATAGTCAAAGGACTGGTGACAAACAAGGTGTTTTACAACTACTATCAGCACAGAAAGCTCTCTCAAACTAGGAGCAGCAGTGAGAACAGATACCAGACACAATAACAGCTCACATCTGAAATCTATGGCTAAGACTGAAATTTATATCCTTTTTTAAAAAGAATAGCCAAACCAGAAGTATAGATAAATAGTACAAATACAAAAGTAAACCCGTGTTTCTTGGTCTGAAGATGGTATGCCGGAAGCATTAATCTACTTAGCAGGGAGAAAAGGGAAAAAAAACCAACAAAGGAATAAAACTCTACCATGGGAATATAAATATTGAGGCCCATTTCAGTAGCTGAGAACTAGCAATTTTGCTAAAGATCATACCTTTTTTTCCCCAAGATTTTAATAGGGCATGGGCACTGCACTAGCAGAAACTGTAAATACCAGATCTTAACTATAAATTACTGCAATTTACAATTTTCTAATTTTATTCTTTTTCATCTAGAATGAAAAGATTAGGTAATATGAACATGCAAAAAATGTATTTGCATTTATTCTACTGCTGTCTGTGCAACACTTCTGTATCACAAATACGTGTTTGTATACACATATACACAGCATACCAAAACCTTGGCTTTGTTACTATTTTTCAGATTGAAAGAAAAAAATTCCAAAACTGGATTGAACTAATTCTACTTAATTTTTTATGTTCCTAGGCTAGCTAATTCCTTTGCCTTTCAAATACATATATTCAATCATTGTTCATTGGGTAAATGGTCTATTACTTGCTTAGGAGACTGCTCAGCACTGCTTTCTTAAACAAATCATTAAGTGATGACAGTATTTTAAGTTCTGGAAGGTGTGACTAACTTGTAACAGTAGTAACCTAGACACATATTTATCATTTATTTGGCTATTTGCAAAGATAGCACACTTTTATTGATTCTGAGTCTCGTATGGGCCCAAAATCTGGTTAAAGACTATTATGTTTTTTCAGAAAGGAATTTATTAGAAAACTTTTAAGAGAAACTGTTTCAAGGACATCCTGTTGTGGAATATGTTTCAGTCTTAACTAACATTTGTTGTTACAGCAGAATGGTCACAACAGTCCCGAGCAGTGTTATTAACTCAGGTCATCTCCCACAAGTATTCATCTGTGCAAGGCTGGAATATTCACTGGCACATGGCTTGCAGTGTCCAGTGTCTCACATGTTTATTTAAAAACAAACAAACAAAATTACCTAAATAACTTTAAATTGACCCTTAACATATGGACTTTTTTTTTAATCTTTTTCTGATGCTCAGGGGTGCAAGAAAAGAGATAGAATGGCTAATATTGTGTAGTAACATGCAGGTTAATCATCAAAAGCACACCAGGAGGAGAACTTTGTGTGTTTGTCAGTCGAGCAGCTGGTAGAAAGCAGCAGAGGCAGATTTGACCCCTGGCAGTAAAGGAAGACCTTGAAGAGGAGGAGCGAATAATGAAGAAAAGGAAGGAACCAGTCAGATGGAGGGATGCAAATACAGCTAAAGAAGGTCTGACGGAAAGAAACATATCAGCAGGTGAGACATAAATGTGGGGAAGAAAGCAGAGGGAAAAAAGACTGGTGATAAGCAAAAGCAGACAGCAGCAGTAAAGTAGCATAGTCACACACAGTACATAGGAAGAATACCGGGTTGGAGAAATTACCCAAAGCATAAGAAAAGCATGGTCAGTGGTACATGTTCTGTTTACACCAGGAGGATTTTTAAACTGCTAAATGAAAAGCAGGAATGCCAGACAAGGGACTGGGGAGGGAAAAAAGAAACAACAGGCAGGTGACATCTTTCCAAAAATCTATCTGTTAAAACACAAAAAATTTGAATGCTTATTTATGTAGCATCCCGTTCCACTAATGCCAGGGATCTGGCAACAGATCAGGTTGCAGACCTGCAGATCTTGACTGCTGAAGAGATTTAATTTGAGACAGTGACAACAAGGTGACATACAAACTCTGACTTTCTTCCTCCGAAAGAAATCATGGCAATCAGTGATCCTATTGTGCTTTGTTGTTGCATAATTGTTAAAGAAATGCTTTCCGATGCCCTGTGAGAGGGGGTACTATCTCGAAAGCTCAAAGGGATTGTTCATTTGATCACTAAGCTCAGTGTTATTCTAGACACTCATGCACGCAGAGAATGCCTCTATTCTTATGTTCCCCTGAGAGTTGAGATCAACTGAGATATGTCGGCTATCACATATAAAGACTGAGGTAGAACTTCGGCAGGACATTTTAAGTGAAGGATTTTCACAGACCTGGAATTCTTCTCCATTCTCAGAGACAGTTGAACCTGCTGACCACTGGGCTGATTTAAAAGGTGTAAGTATAGAAGCAACTCTTTCAAGCTTGAGAGCTTGTGTGCTAAATGGTGAAGCAGTTTTAAGAATGACAAAACAGATACAGATGTGTTTCTAATTCCAGATCTATCTGTCCATCTCCTCAAAGCCACAGGCAGAAACCTGTAAGTATGTTTGATCCAAGGGTCTTAGCACAAGCTGATAATAACACAGGAGGAAAAAAACCCCAAAACAAACAAAAACAAGCAACTCCCCCAACAAACAAACAAATAAATAAATAAAAAACAAAACCAAAAAACCTCACTCCAAAACACAAGGAAACCCCCTACAGTCAAAATCCAAACATTAGGCTACAAAACTGCATACAAAGATAATGTAGTTAGCAAAGAACAAGATTACTCGATGCTGCCCTGTCCCACCCTCTCCTGTATGAGACTTATTTCTTACCTTTTAGAATTTGTTTTGCAATATTCCATTCAAGTCACTAAGTTATCCTTGTGATGCACTTTAACGATCCTTGAATTGCTTTATTGAAAACATAAAGTTGTTTACCAGTAATCTCAAAAATGTAATGCCCAGCCTCTTATCCATAGATATATTAATTAAGAAAACCCAAACAAGAAAACAAACCAGCTCTGATTCATGCTACTTTAGCAGAAACATCATATAGGCAAGAACTCCAATCAGTACATGTGCTAAAATCTACAGAAAATGATACATTTTCCAACTTATGCTTCAGAGAGACAAGGAAATTGCCTATGCATCTCCACTGTTTGCATGTTACTGTTCTCTGAATTACACACACATACACACACCAGCCTAGAAATTAAACAGAAGAATGTACAGTGCATGAAAGGACATAAACACACTTTATCAAATTCCTCCCCTTAATCCAAGCTATCATTTTGTCTTCTCCTCTGTGGGAAACATAGCTTACTAGCATGATTTCTTATTTTGATGTATAAATAATATCTTTAGAATAAATGCATTATTGCAACCACAACATTTTAAGGAGGTCTGAAGTGTTCTAAAAACCTACACTTAATGCAAATAAACAGCAATTTTCAGAAAGATGTGACTCCATTGAAAGTTCTACAAAGAAGAAATCTTAGAATATTTCACTCAGATGTAAATGTCACTATTTTACACAATTTTTTTTCCTTTTAACATCATAGATCAAAAAAATTACAACTTTCCAACATTCTGACTGACTGATCCAAATCTCTTTTTATTCTCTAATTAAAATAGCAAATAAAACACCTAAATAAAATTACCAGAAGGATCAAATATTTATATACTTCATCAATGAATATTAATCTGCTAAATTAGAGGGGTTATATTTTTATTTAAATGAGAATATTTGAATTATGAATCTGGCCTTTAAAAATACTAGTGTTTATGCTGCAGTGTTGCATCACAACTATGTCAATATGAGCAGACTAGTATAGATGGAGAGGCATAAGCTCTAATTAGAAATAGCTCCCTATATCCAACTAGCTTATATTCAACCTCTTCCTACAATTCATTCCTGATTAAGAACACGATGATGATATCTGAAGGAGTTGACTAGAAAAGTCAGATATTTGTATATGTCAGTAGTGGTTGGGTGTCACCATGACTAGACAAAGCAGTGTGTGATTTTGAGTAACATGCTGATTTCAAAACATTCACTTCTGTTTTCTTGAGGAGACAGCTCCACATGCCTTCTTTTCCCTTTTTTTTTTTTATTGGAATCTTGAAAATAATTTGCAAGAACATTTCAGACTCAGAAATCCCATAACAGGTACCTCTGCAACACCAAGTAGAGCTAAAAAGGGAACTTTAACATAAGAACTAAGAAAGAACAGTAGAAAAGGCCTCATATTTTCACTGCAGAAGACATTTGTAATCAGCACTTATGTTAAAAATGTGGGTGGCAAAACTGTAATTCAGAAACTAGAAAGACACAATTATTTAGAATTTAAAAACAAATCTACAAGTCAATATAAAAAGATTTGTGGGCTGAAGAGAGAAATCACTTAAGTGTTTGCCTTTACAGAGCAGTCACTAGTGGAGTTTTATTGGTACAGGTATGACATTGCAGCTGTAATTCTGTCCAGAGCAAAACCAGCACGTAGAAGGGATGCTAATGAAGCACACATCCACACAGAATTATTGTACTCTTGTGATTCTGCTACCCAGTTTACCCAAGTAAACAGGTTTTATGTGAAACTGCAGTTCATCTGCAAAAACTAGAGCAATTTGATTCTTGTCCTACAGTTAAAGAGCAAAATACTGCTTGGTCCTAAAGCACTCTGACTGGCAGAGAAACACCTACTCTCAGAAATGGGAGTCGGCTGCAACAGGGGCAGAGCAACCTTCTTATGGTCTTCCCGTCATGTTTACAGATCAACAGGCTTAGTGAGTCAGGTGCTTTTGCAGTAGGAATAGTGACTGAAATGATGGTGGAAATGAGTCTGCATTTGGCTTATTGTACTGTAGTAATAGAGGAAAAAAAGTCTTGTGCACCATGAAAATAATTAAAGCACCTGAAAAGGAAAAATTCCAAGCATGCATGCATTTAGAAGTTTCAGCGCCTGGGCTTCTCCCTTTCAGAAAATTGGTTTAATCCCACTGATCAATCCACATCCTGAAAACAGGCCACTAAATACACATTACTACAATGAGGTGAGCCCTGATTTTAAAACAGATGCCAGATTTATTGTTGTTGGCATATGGAAACAGAGGTCACATCTCTCTGCTGGAACCCAGAGGGATTTATCACAGAGGGAAAAGGGACAAATAGTTGTTTTACCCAATCTTCTGATTCTCACTATAAACCCAGATCCATCAAAATATCTAGGTCAAAATCTGGATAGTACTTCAAAGTGTTAAAGCATATTCCTAAATTTGCTGAAATCTAGTGAAGTCCCTCTGTTTATTTTCATCATCTGTGCAGCTCAGATGATGTTGGCCAGTCACTGACCCCTCACAGCAAGGGCAGAGTAATTTGGTGGAAAAAGAAGAGGGAAGCTTTCATTTTTTTAGGGGTTTTAACAACCTGTGGTTTAGGGTTTTCTTTCAGCATGGATCTTGGAAAAAATCTGCTTTCAGATCTCTGTACCAGAATGATATGTTCTGAAACAGAGCAGCAAAATTATTTCAAGAAATTTTGGCAAATAAATAAAAATAAGTAAACTTTTAGAATTTATATGTAATACTGACTAGGGCATTAAGACTGAAATGAGCCTTGCTGTATAATGGATATCCCCACATCTATTACTTATTTTGTAACAGATTTCCTGTGTTGACAAATGGAGAAGGAACATGATACTACAGCAATAAAATCTGGAGGTCAAGCAAGAGGGTCTTGTGGTCATTTTAAGGATGGTTCATTTATACACAAGACTGAACATGACACACAGAACAAAGGACAGCCTGAAAGCAAGTAAAAGGTAATAGAATAACAGTTCTGCCTGCTCATGCCATACCCTTACCTTACAAAAACGAAATACTGGAAAATTTTAGACCTGATAAACAGGTGAAGCAGAAGGCAGCGAAAATGTATCGCATCTGCAACTAATCCTGCCCAAAAGGGCTTTGCAAAGAATTCAATCCCCTCATGGCAATAAATGTCAAAACTGCAACTAAACCTTGGCCCATTCATTCAAGAATAAAATTACTCCCTTCTATTTGGCTTTGGGCTTTAAGATGTCTGCAGACAAGAGAATGGGAATGAAGCTACCTCAAGCCTGCTAGCTGAGCTGAGGACTCCACGTGCCACAGACCTAAGTCAGCATCTTCCTTGGTAGGAACTCAGGCATAACCACTGCATGGCTGTGTTGAAATAAGTGGAGTTGCTGTGCTGAGAAAGCAGGAGGTCCTGCTAAGGTAAATAGAGTCACCACATCCTGATAAACATCCAGGGAAGCACACTTATGTCAAGGAAGGAATAGTTTGTCAAATGTCAGGTATTAATTTTAGAAGCATCAGTATTTTAATTTTCTTTCCAGTGAAACGGTCTATTTATTGTAACGTAGCGTGGTGTCTTAGGTAGGTATCCAAAACCTATCACTTGTTTCAAGAGCCCATTCGAGCACTTTTCCACAAACAAAGGTTAAAAGAAAATCCTGTTACAGATCTTTCAGAACAGAAATGAGAACTTTTGTTAATTTCTTTTATCTGTAGACAGCTTGTTGAACTCATTTGAGATAAACAGATTTAGAATTATTTTTTCCCACAGTTCAAACGTGTTTGTTTAAACAGCTGAGTTTAGTCTTTAAAATACTGATTTCTAATGCAGTCCTCCTGCAGCAGATTAATATGATGCACAGTGGAAATTCTAAGATGCTACAGCAAGAAGGACCAAAAAAGGGGGGGGGGGGGAACCCCCACAATAGATGACAGCTACTAATAATCACTCAGATTAATTTAAACTTGCTGTTTTGATGGAGACACTTTGCCCCCAGTATACAAATGGTTCCTTCTAAATAAGTGGAAATATTAAAAGGCCTAGAGAAGGCCAAGTTTTTCACTGGCAACAGGGAAGAGAAGCATAGGGAAGGCTCCAGTGAGGGAGCCTGCTCTGAACAGCACTGAAAATAAAGAGCAGCATTATCATGGCTGTTCTCTGCTCCTTGCAAGGCTTGTGAGCGACTGCAGTCTTGTCGCCACCAGGATGTTTCTGTACAAGTACCAGTGTGTGCACACCAGTAAATACTAGTCCTTTTCACTTCTATTTTCCTCATCAAAAATAGATTATCTCAGATGTGAATTTCTGCTCTGTTCCTCCTTGTCAGCACTTAAAGGGACACTGTCACACCCATAAAACCGAACTGTTGCACCAGTGCTGCCAAGCTGTGTGTTTGAAGGAGTTAAGCCAAACCACAGTCAGCCCTCTCGAACAAATGCGTAACAGAAAGCCATAGCTTCAAGTACGGCTTGGATTTCCTGCCTGACATGGTACTGGAGCCCTGGAGTTTCACAGAGCTCCAGGCTACAGAGATGGGAGTGCCAAGGGGAAGCTGACAGATGCCAAGTCCTGCAAATTTTCATTCACTCATTCCAATGCTCTTTGTTCCTTATTGCTTTCACTCTCCACCACCATCAGATTAATTTCCACTGTTATGGACACAATTGCAAATGCAATACATGAGGCTGAAGCACAATTTAGTTTAATCTATCAGAGAAATAAAAATTGTGTTGGAGTCACCACCAAAACAAGTTGTGCAGGGTGTTTACAACATGCTGTCAATCTCTACTTTCATAATCCTTCAAGGGGGTCTTACTGGTGTAGAGTTACTTCCTTCCAGGGCTACACCCATCACACACCAGGATGCAGCTACAATGGCTCTCTTGCTGCCCTTCCATAATCTTTGGGCATCAACCTGAACATAAGAAAATCCATAGCTCTTTCCACACTCCAGTCCACCCCTTTAATATTGGAGAGACAAGCTGATGCATTTTGGATTTTTAAGCTCAACTAGCTATCTTAACAGTTTTGCCAAAGACAAGAGAGTTAATTGCAGTATTGCCAGTGAACAGGACTTAAATGGGGGCGCAAGTGGGAAGTATCATTAATTCCTTAGGCCTATCTGATCCTGACAAAGAATTGGAATTTCATCTGATCAACAGCACACTGGATGGGAAGCACCAACTTTCCAGTGACCTACTGTACTAATGAGGGCAAGCTGTACAGCTCTGTATCCCCTTTTCTCCCTGGTTTCTATCTTCTGTATTCAGATCAGAAAGAATCTGGGTTTGGGTATCACTCTCTTGATGTGTGCTATGGACAGCCTAACGGAGCCTAGGCTCACATCAGAGGTAATTCTGGGGTATGGACCATCGGCAAAGTGACTCTTTTTAACCAGAGTAACTGACCCCTGAAAGTCTGAGGAGAATCTATTATTGTTATACAATTTTTGCAATATTCTGGCTCAAATCAAGTATTATGGATTTTATCCAGGAATTACGTAATGAAATTCCATATTATGCAGGAAGCCAAAGTAGATGGCTTTCCCTTTTTTCTTTTTACTTTTTTAAGACACAAAAGTATTATCAGTCTTAGCTGGTGTTTTAATACTCTCCTAATATATGGTACAAAAAGTCATCCTGCTTCTCTTCTAGCTATTGCATTAAAAAGTGAGTCATGGCATAATCAAAATTTAATGACAACATCTGTTTCAGCTAACACAACAGAAGAGTGGTTGGCTCATGGAGGACTGATCTGCTTCTTGTTTCACTCAAACCAGAATTGAGCATTCATTCAGCCTCACAAAATTGGAAAAGGGACAACAGCAACATTTCAGCTTCTTTTCCCAAAATAAAGATCTTTCAGAAGCACTTTTAATTCATGTGTAGCTAAAACCCTGCCTTAGCCCAACTGGATGGCACGTAAGGATCAGTGACAGAGAACACTAAGGACTTCTGTGAAAACAGAATACTCCCTTGGGCTGCAGCCTGTTAACAGGACAAATACACTGGGAAAGGAGTAACTTGCTCTCCTAGCTAACTTCTTAGCCAAAGGCCTTATTTCACCACCCAGCAACATGTGGCATTAGACTGCCCTTAGCCATCCTCACTTATACAATCAGCTGCAATGTGTATTCTGGATAACAGTGGAATGGTAAATGCCTGTTGTGCTTCCCCCCCTCCTCTCATATAGACTCACTGAATAAACAAGGGGGGAAAAAATCATCAGATCCTGTATAAGCATTAAAATAATAATAGCAAGCATTAAAATAATGAATAAGTAATTTTCTGTTATTGTGCTGATTAATTACAGCGAGCACAGCCCACCACTGCTAAAAATGCAACAGGCATCACTGGCTCAGCTCCACATCTATGCTAACGATTCAAGTAACAAATCCAGTCCCTACTGCTTGCATGTGGTACACAAAAGAAAAACAGAAAAATCATACCAAATCAGAGTTGTTATAGTGCCCTTCAGTATGCACTAATTTTGTGGCAAACATCAGTGCCGTGAGTAATCTTAAAGGTTTAGATACTACTGTAGAACACTACGTTAATTATAATGGCATATTAACTAGTTAGATATCCAAGAGCTACTGTTACCGTTTAAAGAACCAGATGGCTGCCAGAAAAAAAAATATGTTTGAATGCTACTGTTAAATAAAGAAAATCCATTAAAATGAGCCATAATCAAACCAGCCACAGAATTAACGCAGAAGTTGCAAATAACTATAATGCTGGAAAAAGCTTCAAACCTTAAAATAATAAAAAAATCTCTTTCCCCCACAGCAGTTCTCCGCTCTTCAGCTTCACTTTTCCATACGTAAAGGACATATAGTTTGCAAAAACCACTTTATGAAACATAAAATGCACAAGTTTCAGCCCTTTCCCTGAAAAAAAAAACAAAAAAACCTCTAGGTGGACATAAAAAGCCCCACCAAAACCAGAAAGCTGTGAGCTGTACCTCTGAGATCCAGCAACTGAAAAAAAAAATAGCAAGCTTTTTTATTTTTTTAATCAACATGTAAATCTGTTCTATCCATCACGGAAAGCTAATCCAGGCTTGCTGCTGTAATTTTGATAAACCAGTGGTCTCTGGATGAAAGCACAGGTCAAGTCTTGCCAGAAGCTGGGAAAAGGAAAGAGATAGTAAGGGAAAGTGAAAATATGTGGACAGCTGGAAAACCAGAATCATTACTTAGTGTGTAATGAAAAACTACAGACACTAAATTCCCCCATTTGTCTCTCAGGCAAGAGGAAATAACTGCACCATAGTAATAACACCTATTTTAGGATCATTTGTCGTCTCACCAGATTGACTTTTTTGTGTAAAGCTTGCCATTATTTTGCATTAAAGTCATCACTTGTGTTTCCCAATTGATTGTGTTTACAAAGAGAGCAGCTTCCCAGTAAGGTCACTGAACTGCAATAACCTTCAGCTTTTAGCCAGCTCCTGACAGGACTGTATCACCTCCTGATAAAGACATTGTGCCTCCCAGCTCCTCCCTTCACACTCTGCTCCCTCCCTTTTTCAAACAAGAACCAAAAAGCAAAAATGGATACAGGAGTGAAATCCATACAGATGTAACACACAACCACATATATTCCCAACTTGTAAAGATATTCTGTAAAACCAGAATACAAATTCTGTTATTTTCTAAGAGAAACTTTATAAACCATCATTAAATCTTCAGCTGAAAAAAACTCAAACCCATAACCAAACAAACAAAAACCCCAAACCCAACCCAACACAAAACAAAACAAACCACAAAAAAACTGAACCCAGAACTGGCATTAGATACACAGCATCCAAAAATTCCTAGGTTTGGATGAAGTGGGGCCTTGTTAAGCAGACCAACAGTGAGTGCAACTGCATCTGTCAAACCACTGCAGATGGAAGTTTCACGGAGACAGAAGTTCTTCAGCCTGTGTGGGTTTATACAACTACCCACAGCACATTGTGCATAGCAGCAGGCATCAGCATAAGCAATGAATCAGGGAGTCAGGGTCGCTGTGGAACTGTGCTGAATGTACACTTTCTTTCTCGCTACATCTCTGAGCTCTGCATACAAAAAAATACCTCAGGATGTACCCAGTACTGCAATTAGAAACAGCAGAATGGCAGATGGTGCTAGAAAAGCTCTAAAATGTGATCTTTTAGAGGAAAAAAAATTGTTAATTTCACCTTTTTTTTATTAATAAAAACCACAACCCCTCCCACATCAAACCCAAACAACAACAACAGAAAAATCACTTCACAGTACAACTCCAGCTCCACAGCATGGATCCCTGGAAGGCACTAAGCCACAAGAATCATGGCCATCTCCAGATATAATTTTAGATCTGATCTACTAGATAGAAATGAAACTTTCCTGTTTCAGAAGATCGTCTTACTGTATCTTTCCAAGGAAGACGTTTTTTACAATGAGGGTGGTAAAACACTGGAACAGATTGCCCACAGAGGTGGTGGGTGTCCCACCTCTGCAAACACTGACAGTGTGGTTGGACAAGGTTCTGAGCAACCTGATCTAGTTGAAGATGTCCCTGCCCATGATGGGGGATTGGGACTAGATGACCTTTAAAGATCCCTTCCAACTCAGACTGTGCTATGATTCTACTTTGGAAAGTTAGTACACACTTTTCCATCAGAATGGAGAATGCGCTGCAAACATATTACAGTTCCCCCATGGAGAAATCTTCCTTACTTGTAATTTTATGCTAGTTCAACTGTATGAAAAAAAAAGTATAAAGTATAAATAAAAATCTGCATTTGTCATTTAATGCAATATGGGGCTGCACCAAAGAAAGGAAGATCCAATCCTCCCAGGGGTCAGAATGACTGGCAGTTTTACCCCCTGCTTCTGCCTCACAATTGTAGGGTAGCAATGGATCTAATAAACTTCTGAAAATAGTCTCTGGAAGTAGGACTAACAGTCACCTCCTGATCCATGTCCTTGAACGCATAGCACCATACCCAGCAATCTTCTTCTCTCCCTTGGACTGAAAGGTCATTCATGATGCTTGTCTGAGTACATACTGGTTGCAACAGGCACCATGTTGACTACGTGCAAGTTCAACAGAAGTTTGTAGCAAGCAAGAGATGCTAGTTCCCCATCACAGATGCATATTCAGTATATATCAGACAACAGAACTCTGTTGAGTGCCACAAGAAAATCCTTTCAAAGGACAAACAAAACTAACTCTTGTCAATTCAGAATTTCATAGTTACAAATACCATCACTGTGATGTCTTTTCTCTCCCATACCCTTACCCTTCTGCTCTACTTCTCCATTCCAGCCTCTTGTATAAAATGTTCATCACCTTTGAGAAATAGCTCTCTGAAACACAACACACACCTGACTTGTTTGTTTCACAAAGCAGCTCGTACAATGCAGCTTCATTGTTGGTAAGGTCACTTCATATATACCCCAGTATAAAAATCAGTATTAAAGAGAAATGCAAAAAAGCCTCCCAGAATGTAATTCCCAAATCCAACGCATATGAGGGAAGAAGAACAAGAAAACTAAGACATTTATGCTCACTCACAAGTGGCCTTCCACAACAGTGGATAAAACCTTGCTTTTATCTACAAAGAATGTTGTCAGGTCAAGCAGACTTGCAAGAGATCCCCACACTTGGTTCTTTACTGCCACAACATTTTTGATTAATAATAATGTGTTTGCCTCCAAAACTGTACCCAACTGCTAGGGACTGTAGGAACCACACTTACTCCAGAAGGAAGTATTTCCAAAAGAAATACTGCCATATTCAAACAGCACAGCTTCATCAGATATATTCTGTATAATAATCTTCAGCAATTGCTGTCCACGACAGAGAAAGTTCCCTTATCCTAAAAAGTCCTGCTGTCATACTGTCACCTGGTGCAAGCCAATACTAACCTTGGAGAGGTGGCGAACAAGCACAGATCAAGAGGTTTCTGTCTCCTTTGCTGAAGTGCCCTTGACCCGGCAGTCCAGGCGCTCTGGTGGCTGCCAGGGACTGGGAGCTGCTGCCACCGGGTGGCATCAGCGAAGAGGGACAGCCAGTGCTGCCGGGGGACCCTTCTCCTCCCATTGCCTGCTGCGCACCCACACACCAAGACAAAAGGCAGGCTGCCCCCTCTTCTGAAGGGGTCTCAGTGGCTGCATCAGGCAGGAACTGACTTCTCTGCTGCCTATGCTAACCTTTCTGTAGGGGGTGGCATTATCCAGACAAAACTGGGGAAAGAGATCCCTGTGAAAAATAAATAAATAAGTCGTAAGACAGCTGTTTGTGTGAAGAGGGAAGGCTGTGCTGCACCAGCTCAAAGAGACCGAGGGCTATTAAAAATTCTTCAGAACAGGGATTCTAGTCAAAGCTGAAGCTATAAATTAACCAACTACTGGTGCATACTTGATGCTTAGCATAATTAGCATCACTGGGGAAAAAAGAAAGAAAGAAATGAGGAATAGCTTGAAATAGATCAAGCCAGAGGAGAATAACTGAGCAGGGTCTGTAATAATTTAAGTCACAGGACAACAAATAACTAACTCACCTAGGGAAAATTGTTTCAAGCTTATCCTTGGAACCAAGTATTTTAAGAATTGTCCAGAACTGCAAGGAAAGGCAGGCACACACAGCAGTGTCATTCTCAAGACACATAAAACTTGTATCTGCTGAAATAGTCTCCCTGATTCTCACTACAGTGATTTCATTTACACCTTCAGTCCACTTTGATCTCCTCACTTGACCAGGGCAAAAGAAGATTTCAGACTCCCTTTGCACCACACTTCCTCTTTTTTGCCCCTATTTTGACATAATCTTAGAAACAACAAACAAACCAGACTTTCATTTGCAAATTAATACAAGGGTTGATATAAGATGCTATAGTCTGACTGGTTTTAGAGGTGGAAAGAAATTTTCCTTATTGTTGTGAGTATCAGAGGTTGATCATCAGCTGATATCTTAGATATCTTAGATAACCGATTCAGTTCACAGGTTTGGAACATGCAAATATTTAGCAATTTGTTAGTAAATCACTAGCTTTAAAGACCATGTAGTACACCACCTGTTGATCTCCTTCAATTAGTAAAAGAACTTGGAGTGAGGGTATAGATCACTGGATGTGCATTTTAAGCCTACCAACAGGGAATTTCATGGTTCTTAATTCCCATCTTTAAGGTCACAGTCTACACATGGACCACAGGCTTGACTAACTACTGGTTTAGCTCACTGCTACATGGGGATAGCGATCAGAATACAGAGAAGGTTTAAAAGCCTGAGATTTGGCTGGTAGAAAGAGGTAAATGGAGATCTCCTTGTTTTGCTGTCATCATCCTTCTCACAGAAAGAAAACTAGAGATCTGAAATGAGAAAGGACACAGCTTGAGAAGCACATTACACCATGCTGTGACATTTTATAACCAGTAATACTAGATCTAGTGCAAATAACTCATGGAGAAAATGGAGAGGAAATGAGGTAATAGCCTCAGCACTGACTTAATAAAGTTGAAAGCTATTTCTAAAGTCCACTTGTGTGGATTCATCTGGCACTATATGATCAGTGTTGAAAGCATTCATACCAGGAATTCAGGCTCATGTGCCAATCATACTATATCATCTCACTGAGAAAAGATGATTTTGAGTTGAGTTTAAATGGTCACAAGCATTGTTTCCATATATGGTAGGAAAGATTAATTATCCATGCTCCATTCCTTTTGTACCTTGAAATAAAAAAATTCCTTACTGATTCAAAAATATTTCACTCATCTAAAAGTTTTCAAGCTATTCGGCCTTAATAACATCCGTATGACTGTTGCATATCTTGAGTTTCCACTCCAGAATATAATGGAGGTAAATACTATGCCAACTTTCAGCCCTGCTCTAACATCTCGTCCGTTAATGTTAGACTACTGGTTTTTTATTCAAGTTCTATTAGTAAATAATAGCATAAAGTTGGAATAATAATGTTTCCCTTATCAGGAAAAGGTTTTTCACCCAGAGGGTAGTTA
>JAWWMP010000081.1:90834533-90894234 GCA_035047865.1 Dendrocincla tyrannina | reverse complement strand
CTCCTCAGAGATTTAGTCACAGCCTGTCTGAGGTCAAGATCTGGACAGTGCTCTCAGGCACATGGTGTGATTCTTCTTGGGATGTCCTGCATAAGGTCAGGAGTTGGACTTGATGATCCTGATGGGTCCCTTCTGACTCAGCATATTGTATGAGTCTGTGATTCCCTGGCTCTTTTCCAAGTCTTAATGCAGAAGAAAAGGTCAAATGCAACTTTCAGATCAAATAATAAAACTACCAGCAAAACCTGTATCGAGAGCAGGGAGGGGATTCAGAGAAAAATATCAAGAGGAGCTCATCTAAAATCTGCACCTCCACGTATTCTCAAAGGTCATCTAGTCTATCCTAGTACAAGATGATTACATTACATCAGTTTAGACAGTTACTTGTCTAACCTGTTTTTCAAGGCCTGCAATGATGAATCTCCACACTTTCCAGAAAATGCATCCCAGTGCTTTAGTATTCATTTTAGAATACTAAACACAACTAATATTTTAGAATACTAAACTTTCACAACATTTGAGCACATCTTTCTGCAGTTTTAAGAATTCATTGTTTATACTATACATTATGGATGGAGAAAAGTTTATTTTCCTCCCTTACTGCATAAATCTTTAATTTTGTTAAACACTTAGATTCAAGCTTTCTTCTCATCAGAGATTATTTGGTTTAGACTCTGGATCCCGCTTTGTTTTTTTCTTGGTTCTTTTCTCCATCTTTCCAAGTCTCTGTGGAACAGTACGGCCTGCACTCCAATGCTATATACCAATATTAAGTATATCACTAAGACTTTGTGGGAATTCTCTTTGTAGTAACACATCAAATAACATTTTCCACCTGCCCTAGTAACTCACCGAATACTTCATTATCCTCTGAAGACTGCTGTGTTAGTCTGCCTGCTTTCGGACTCTCTTTAGCCGCTTCCTCCACCTTGGATTCAGCACTCTGTAAAACAAGCATTTATTGAGATTAGTTCTTCATTTATAGTTCTCAAAGAGAAACACTCTTCAGACTTCTTAATTACACACATTACATTATTAAAGAATACGGAATCATTAACACAGGTGGTTTTGGTATCTTTGCCATATATATATATATATATGTGTGCTCAGAAAACCCAGGGTTTGGTTGTTTGGGGTTTTTTTTGCATCTGCTTTAATCTGACTAGACCATATAAAATGGAGAGCTAGAAAAGACATCTAAATAAGAGAGAGATCTTAAACTATAACAGACTTGTAAGTTTCCACCTTTCCTCCTCATATTTCATTTTACTTCTCTTGACATCTTCCACTGTTGACTTAGTGAACCAAGAGATCAGAAGATAGCATACAAATATTTCCCTTTATAGGGCAAATGCAAGTGAACTGGAGAGAGAACTCATGAGCAGCCAGCTTCAGGTCTTTAACCAACTCATGTGCTTAACTGTTTAAAGCACAAGTACTTCTCTATTTCTGAAGCAAATCTGCCAATTAGTTACCTGGTGTTAGACTGGGCCCAGAAATAAATCAACAGCTTTAGTACTTAAACTGCCAGAAGTTAAAGCATTTCATTCTCTAGCTAGAAAAGACTGAAGAAAACATAAGCTGTGAAACACTGAGTTTTAAATATTTATATTGCCACTAACGAAAAAATAACTCCTGTTTTCAAAATGTTTTACTTTGGTACTCAGGAGAAATGTATATGCAAGCCCACAGTAATGCAGATAGCAAACTGCATAAGCAGTGAGCTGTTGAATGATGGATATGGACTGACTGATGCAATATTAAATATTACTGGAAAAAGCTGACTAACAGTTGAGGAAGAAATAAAAGAGAAATGGAGTATGCCTCTGCTTTTTAAAAGATAGGTATTGCTCTTTTCAAGTGCATGTTCATTCAGAAGGCTTTGTGGGATTTTGGAGAAATACAATTTTTAAATCTTGACATATATTTGAAAATGCTGCTATACAATCTGTTCATGAAAATTACTTTCTCTGCTCTCAGAAACATAACACACTTCCAAAGGTTTCTTATTACCCCTTATTAATAACCATAAGGAAGATATAAGAAGACAGGTAGATGAGGTCTGTCAACTCCCCTACAGAACACAGGAGTGCCAACTTAAGGCACATAAACCGACGAGACTTTGATGCAAGACAGCAAGACTTTTCAGAAAAAAAAAGAAAGATAAGACCTAGCAAGCCTACTGGTGTCACACAGGAGCAGACAAGAATTAGGGAAAGGAGAGACTGAGACATTGTGCTTCAGAGGACAACTGCAGGTCTTTCCTGCTCCAGCAGGAGTGAAAGGATTCTGCACTTCCTCAAGGCTCCAACCCAAGTGTCCTATTCAGAAAACTCATCAGTTATGTACCTGTCAGAGCTGAGGAGGGACATCAGTTTTAGCAGATGCTCACCTCAGTTTGGCTTAACTAGTGTCTTTCAGGAAGATGGAGGGACCCAGTCAGAAATCAGTAGTGGCTATACTGGGAGCCAACTTGTTTTCGGTAAACAACTTCATGATCAGCACAAACAACTAAATTCCTTTCCCCACAGATATAATTTGTAAGTTTTGGAGTCATCCAGTTTGCAGTGTGTTAGGTACTGCACACACACACACACACGAGACACAAGCCAAAGTCCACAGCACCTGTACTGGTTTACAGAATCACCTACATTTAGAGGCCACTGATTCAGTAAGCTGAATATTGTACTTGGGTTCTCCATCCTATTTCAGTTGCCCTATAGTGAGGAGCAACTCACCTATATCTTTGTTGTAGGGAGAGATGGAGAACAACCTTCAACTCTGAAAAAAGCAGAAGAGATAGGCCAATCCCAAAGGAAAAAAAAAAGCCCCAGATCACTAAAAATTGTGTCATCATAGATGAGACGTCATCACATGGATGACATGTCATCATTAATACATTTAGATGATCAAACCAAGTTCAGGGCCTTCCCAAATGAAGGGGACAGCTGAACTGCTGATCAGAGCTATTGCTCTAGGCTTTGTAAAGATAGTGCTTGTTAACTATGTTAACAACTGTATTTCATTATATTTAGTGTATGGTAAAGCTGGGGGTGCAAGAGGAGAGGGATTGCTGTTCCTCATGCTCTTGTTCCTCTTGGGAAACAGCTGAAAGTGTGTTACCTGCTGCAAGGCCACATAAGCAGTAGCAACAAAACACTATCCAGCAGATAACTGAGCTGTGTCTATGAAATGAGTTGTCACTCCAAGCTCTTACTGGAGAGATGTTTGCATCCCTCACTTTGAAAACATGGTTTTGGCAGACTCAGGAAAGTCAGAACGACTGAACCCTGAGTCATTTTTGGGTTGAGTTAAATCACTCGAAGAACTACATAGGAGCTGTGCTGCCTGCTCCCTGTATAAGTCACAATGTTGGTGTTGACAGATACCAGCTCCAGGATGGTGACAGCAAAGTTGTGTGATGTTTATCAGCCTAAAACATGAGAGTGCATGGCTGGATGTAATTCTGTTTGGCATGCCTTCTTAACCAAAATGAAAATGTAAACCTTAAAAATATTTCTTTTGCTTTATTATTTGCACAGAATAAAATTACACAACACATTTTTGCTGGCATATATACAAAGACACACACATATATGTAATATTTATATTATCAAAACCAATGCAAGACAAATCACTACAAAAGAAAAATCAATGATCCAGATCCTCTGAACCAAGTTGTACTGCAAAACAGCATTTGAAAAGTCAAGACTTCATCAGTTGCTTGATTCTTTTTTCTACTATCCTAAAAAAAGGTGTCTCCATCCTTTGAATCAATGAATAGAAAAAGTGAAAGCACATTCCCTTACACTGCCTGAGCTGTTCCAGGAGGAATTCTTTACCTACAGTTACAGTGTGCTTGTGGCTAGTTATGAAATAAAGGCCCTTTGTACATAACAGAGTAAACATAATTCTGTTTAGCTCTTTCAGTTTGAGTACTCAAAGTAAGTTCAGAAGTGATGGGGAAAATAGGTTTATTTTACAGTATCAGTTCCCAAGAGAATAGATTATACCTGATTTTAGCATGAAATAAATATTACATAGGCCTCAGCTCAAAAAAACTTCTCCCCAAAGAGCATCTCTTTGTCCACCACAAAAATTAGCACTGAATTGGAACTCAAGCCGAGTTTCTGGAGATAAGACGCATTCTCAATGTGCTTAGACCCTTCTCTCAACTAAAGCCTTCAATCTGTACTTCAGGTAAAGTGAGGAGGATGTGCACCATTCTGCAGGTGTTCTGACACTGGAAGAGAAACCAGGGAGCACCAAAAGCACTACCAAAGCACCATGAAGTTTTATTTCTGACACAGATCAGGCCACTCAAGTTCCAAAATACCATAAGACACCTAAGTAGCAAGCCAGCACCTACTGCATGGTGACAGCTGGTCACAGACTAGAAATACTTCTATTCTTTCGTAAAGCAGTTACAAAATAAGACGTGCATATACACTTCAGGAGTATATATGTGAATATGTACATATACAGCTGCTCTTGATTCAGACCTGATAAAAGTTAGAAACTGCATTATAGTCTCCCTCAGTTTCACAGGACATTTTTAGCCTAGCTTCCCACTGCAGCTGTCCCCTGGTGCCTTGTGCATCCTATATCCTATATCCTGTTTTCCTATTATCCACCACATGAACACCACAGTCTCCATATTACACAACATTTTAAAATTTTGATAGACAAATATACAAATAACCAGGACCTATCAAAATATTTGCAACAAATGAAGAGTAATATCAAAAATATTTTGATATACACCCATTCGTGCAAGAAATGAGGTTACTTGTATTCTGCTGCTATCAGTGCCTACTTAGATGATCTTTACCTACACAAGAAATGTTAAGAAAGGCTAAGTTACAATGACCTGTATTCTGCAGGTACTGTAGCACCAGGCCAGGTTAAAGTGTGCTGAAGCATATTACATTTACAGAAGCAGCTATAGGCCTGGAAAGTTGTACTATATAGAGTATTTGAGCCGGCTTTTTAACTAGTTTGCCATTTTTGAGTACTAGTTGGGAAGGGCTTGCTTCTTTTCCTTTAACCACTAAGCTGTTACTCCATGGCTTCATTTTCTAAATGATAAAACTACACAGAAGAGTTAAAACTTCTCATCAGAAATCAATCAATTATTCAAGAAGTGTTATTCTAAATAAGAATTAAAGAAATCCACCGTAAAGCAGAGATTCATGTTGTCTGTGTTCTCATTTCTGCCTTTTACAACCTATTCCTTTTTCTTACTCTATACTTAGTGAGTATGTTTAGTTCCATCCCAATAGCACGAATGGAAACAGCTAAAATTTCCTTTATTTTCAGAAAAGTGCCACATGGACAGCAAAAGTTCTAACTGTAGCAAGACAACACAGACCATGTATTTGGCAGTAAAGACAGTTCTCCAGTGCCTTCTCTTATTCGTTTCTATCCACAGCTCGTTACTTCCCTCCTCAATACCTAGCAGCACTGGGAGCAAGGTTAAACACTTCATTCCTCCCCAATGGTACACTTATGAAACTAAGGTAAACAACAGACACCACCTCAAAAGAAAGACAAGACTTTCTAGTGGATAAAACTATATTTAACTGTGAATAAACCTTCATGTAAAATAACTGGAAAAGGGCAAATTGTTGTAGGCACTAACAATCTGGATAATCTAAACTATATCCACAGTAGTAGATCATGCTGCTCCAGACTTATCTGAAGGACTCTGCAAAACATTCCCGATTTTCCACTTCTGCAATGATATTCACCTAAATTATTCCATGCAAGCCTACATTTAATATTCACAAAATATGTGTAGGCTTTTCAGGCGATAGTATACCTTCAGGACATTCTCTGCATTGTCTCAGAGCTAACTGGTGTTCCACAGAATTCCATGTGCCAAAAAAAAAAAAAAATTAGGAAAAATATTTAAAACATGAATATGTGCTCCTTCAAAATTGTGACAGTAACAGTATTGAGAGACATATCATTGATCTGTCAAATGCCAAATACTGCTGCAATCAGCAGGACGGGATTTAAATCAAAGTCATAATTTTCTTCCTAATTTTTGTATTGTGCATCTCCAGATTAAGTATTAACAATGTTGCTTTCATAAAAGCTGGAGGAATTCCTTATTTTCTTATCAGAGACCTCAGTCTCAAAGTTTTTAGCTCCTGTTCAATAAGAGGAATTTTTACACGTACAGCTTAACACAGTCAAACAGCTCTGATGCTGTGGACAACACTTCTCAGCAGCAAGAATTTGTGGAATGGCAGTTGGCCCTCTTCAGGTGAGCAGAGATCACTCGGACCTGCATCAACAGGTATGTTCAAAAATATTACTGAACTCAGCCATTAATTCTTCTTAAATGTGGAGATTTTCCAACCTCCTTTCCATTAGTACAAAAACTCATACACACACTAGCAAGCACCATGCTTCTTGCACAAAACGTGAATGGTGAATTTTAACATTGCCACACTGCTGATTTGTACTCCTCGAGCAAGACTACTGCTGAAATTCAGAATGGAGTTATGCCAGACCGAAGCTGGGCTCATGCTATCTATACGGCTCTTGAAAACATTCCAGGAACTCCAGCATTAGGTCGTTCTTCAGTCCTCATCAGCCAAGAAAAGGATTCAAATTTTACCATTAACATTCAGTCAAATAAAATCATTCTTTTAATCATCAAGCTAATCACAATCATATCTGGTTTTCTAGTATATTGATATTTTCAGTTTAATTTTCATTTCCATAGATTCTTTATGTTCAGTTTCTAAAAAGCAATATTCAGAATATCATTTACTTGACAGTTTCTACAAAATTCTATATGTAATTGTTTTTACGTTCCTGAGCATGTGTCAAAATCTTATTTAGGGTATAAGAATGGGGAAAAAAAATGACCAGGTGATGTAAAGACAGAGGGCTAGGTTTCCAAGAAGAGTTTTTTGTTGTGCTACTGCCTTTGTAAATGATGAATTTCAGAAGAAGTTGAAAACAAAAGGATCCCATCACTAACCTCCAAGGCAGACAGAGGCCCTTTGAAAAAGGTCTGAGATGCCTCTAACACATTACCCAGGTCTTTGCAGGAACTAAGTCAGTCTGTTCGAAAACGAAAACCTTAAAATACCAAAGTGTTGCAGTAAAAAACACTGAATTCCAACTCAAAAACTGTTACATGCCCCAGTAATGTACCAGTACCAGTTCCATGCTACTTTGCTATGTGCTTCCCTTCACTTATGAAAGGTGTTTAAAAACTTTGTGGAGAAGTTTCACAGATTTCACAGAATATTCTGAGTTGGAAGGGACTCACAGGGATCATTGAGTCCAGCTCTTAAGTGAATGGCCCACACAGGGATCAAACTCACAGTCTGGGTTTATTATTACTATGCTCTAAGCTCTTACAAATTGGGTTAATACATAGGATATCTTGCCTTTAAACATTCCTGACCACACTGGGGTTCTCATACTTTACAACTGAACTAAAGTCTCTTCAGTTCAGAATGTGACTGGTAAAGACAACTAATGGACCTAGAGTATGCTACTAGCTTTACTAGTCTATACAGTATTTCCCTATGCTGAGAAGGGAGTTTCAAGCATGTAATAGGGAGAAAACAAGGACATTACTGTGTCCACCACTGACAGGGGCTAATTGCATTTCGGAGTAAGCTGCTCAAATGACAGAGTTCATTTGGGAAACAAAACTAAATTAAAAACAGGTCAGACAACTCTGTGCAAGAATCAAAATTTTTGTATGAATACTGTAAACTGAAAAAAACCCAACCTCAGGTACCCTATGCACACAGGCAGAGGGAGAGGAAGAGCTGTGTGAGTGACCTCTTACTTTGTAGGTACTCTAAGATACTGCCAGAATCAAGAATTCTCATAACGCAACAAGGAATTTGCAAAACAAGTTAAAACAATACACAAAAATATGCTCTGGGTCAATATACTCAATTTCAAGCAAATGTCTTTCACTCTGTGCATATTAACCCTGAAACCATACACAGGAAACCTAGATGTGAATCACATAAATTTCAGACAAGTACAGACAGGACTATGACTCGCTATTTCCTCTGCCAAACCCACTCTGGTCCTGCAGAGCAACCACCACCACCACACCACCTGCACAAGCAGTGGCACATTGATACGAAACTGTGAAGATCAATATAAGGACCTAAACCCACACTTGGGAACACAGTGAAGTTTGACAGCCTCCAGAACACTTGACCTGGAACTAATGTTACTGAAGCACATGCCCCACCTGCTTCGAATCCAGGCAGTTTTTTAGAGTGTCGCTGCAAGCAGCATCTGGCAAGCACATTGATGGATGCAGCTCTTGACCTCATGAATCAAGGAGGAACCGTAACAACAGTCAATGAACAAAATCAAAAATAGAAACTTTGGATATCAAGTACAAGAACACATCTCTTTTACAAAAGATGTTTAAGCAGATTTCCAGAGTAGCCTGAAAAGTGACAGCTATCAGTAATGTTGCTTTCACAGTCCACTCGTCAATTTCATCTTATCTAGACTGTTAATTTATTTTTCTTTAAGGACTCATTTTAGCTACATGCTGAACCAATGCAAATATTTTATTATTTTTATCAAGAAAAGGAGGTGGTTTAAGTCATAAACACAATGTTGATGCTGCAGCCTCAGCTCGCAGTGTATCTCCCTAAAAGCTTCATAAATCCATTGAACAATGGCAGTGTGTGACCCCAGATTAGTATTTTTCAAATGCCACTACCAGAGATCTTTCTGAAGGGTTATGATAAAACAGTGTACAAGAGCAATCCTGTTTTTTTCATAGCTAATGAAAACAGTTCTATATTCTAGCATATTGATAAAATCTGAATTTATATAGAAATTCAATACACCATAAAAGATAAAGAAGGTCATCTAAGCACCAGAATACTCAATCTATTATAGAAGCACAACACAGATGCAAAAACTAGCAACTAGTTACAGATTGATGCACAACAGCTGAGGGAAAAAAAAAAAGCTGTTAAAGAAAAAGGTGCAAAATAACAATCCACTAGTCAGGGAGAGAGAATTACAAATATACTGGGGTCTTTTTCAGGAAAAAAAAATGCCTTTCAACCTTGCACATTGAACTTCTCATATCACAGGCTTGAGTTTGGCAGTTTGCAATGAATAAAAAGCAAAATGATTGCCACTGCCCAAATAATTAAAGATCCTCAGCCTTAAATCCTTCTCAGGAGCCTATACAGGACTGGCTGTGGCAGTAAGCCTGTTGATTTGCCCCTTTTAACCACAGGAAGAGAGAAGAGATGCAAAAGCAATGGCAGCTGTCTATGGGGAGCTCAACGCCATGGCCCAGCAGGGCACTCAGCAGCACTACAAACGTGCCTCAAAGCAACCTGTGAAGATGCCCGGAGGGTGCTGTGCTGCACAGACGCCTGAGGGAACTTTTACAAAGGAGCACTGAACAGCAAAGACAGCAAAGGCATTGAGAGCTCTTCTAACACGTCCCTGCTGGAGACCTAGAAACAGCTGGCCACAAAGGAGTACAGCTGGGAGACTCCATCATTCCAAACCGTGATTCAGTGCAGAAATGACTTGATGTCATGGTACTCAGAGGAAGGACTACAGCCCTTTCCCAGACTCCCACCAACCACTGAGTGTATGATGCTGTGTTACTGCATTTGCCTGATGCTTATGGATGTTCTCAAAAAAAAAAAAAAAAAAAAGTATGCCTGAAGCATTGTCCAAATCTGCTTCATCACATATATCTGCTCTGACCCAGGAACAAGAAGATACTCAGAGCGTCTTAAATCAGTAAAAAACCAAACCAAACCAAACCCAACCCAACCAATCAAACAAAAAAAAAAAACCCCAAAATATTCATTTAATATTATTCACCTTCTTCCATTACCTCGAAGGTATTCTGAGTGAAATACATTACAAAATGAAAGCTGTTACAGAGCATCTCAGAAATACCCACTTTAAAAGTGTCAGGCCTATGAACAGTACAAGTTTATCAGAAGTAAACCCTCCTGCTACATTATCAGCAACAAAACACCTTTTCCGGGCCCCCAACGGTGAAAATCTTCTGGCTTCTGCAGTATTCCAGTTGACCGTGGACAGGTATTTTTGGCAAAAACCCAATGCAGTTGATATCCTGACTCTGAAACAAGCATTACCATTGTTAAGAGAAAACAGGTAAGTTTTCCTTCATCAGTATAAATTGTTGACTCCACCGGCCTGCGGAAGCAAAGTGGAACACAAGTGACTATGTGGGCTACAAAGAGCTGAAGCACAACCATGACAACTAAATACACACCGAATGAACTCAGCACATGAAAGATTAGCTCTGCCAAGCTCCCCAGCAGCAAACCAGATTGCACGGAGGTCAGAATTTCACTTCTGGTATTTTATTCTTAATTCCATTACGTGCAAGAACCAGTCCCTCACTATGCAAAATAATTACCCAGAATAGATGCCTGGGTCATTTCCTCAATGCACTTGAAGACTGGATTTCTTGAGTAATAGAAATATCTTTTTAATCCTTCCTCTGTGTTAAGAGGCTACAAAAAGAAGCTAAAAACAGTAGTCAGCTTTAAAACACTTTCTCACTGTTCTACTCAGTGATGCATCACAGTAATTCAAATCTTCTTTGAGCTTAATGAGTAGGAAACACACTCTGAAACAATTGCCACTGCAAATCAAAAATGAACTCTCAACTTCTTGAATTTAATTTTCACTTCCAAGCCTTTAGCTCATGAGGAAAGAAAGCTCAAAAACTGCTATGTAAAAGCATTTTACATTCAAAATTATATCCCTTCAATTCCCTTAAAACTACAGAGACATTTTCAGCATTTAAAAAGCAAAATTTACATTTATTTTACAAGAATTAAAGGAAGAACTGAACTTAACATCAAGCAGGTAATTGTAGAAGGGAACTTTTCCAACACATTGATACTACTGCTTTAGGTCACTTGGCAATCTCCAGCCCTGTGAAGTGTATTTCTAGGTCAAAGCTCAGAAAAATCTACACACAAGTTGCCTGATACTAAATTATATTTACCTGCAAGATTTGTGGGTTCAAAGGAAATTCTGATCACAGTACTGACTAATGCATTTGTTTCTGCACTGTGATTTAAAAAAAATAACAGGTATTTCTTAACTTCTTTTACAAAAGGAGTTTAGGGTTTTTTGGGGGTTGTGAGCTGTTGAGAAAAAGACCTTTGCCTTTCAAAAGTGGCATGGTATTTTAACCAAGATATTTCAGCTCTCCTTAGCGTGCACTTCCCCCATAGTCCCAACCTTGTCCCATCTCTAAGCTCTCTGTCCTCCCTCTTCACCGCCCCCACAAGCTGAGCTGCTCTCAAGACTTTCTGAGCCCTCAGGAAGCTGGAGAAGGGGTGGAAGAGGGCCTAAAAATATTCATCCCAGTAATGTGAGTGCAGGGAGAGGGATTCAATCCACCACACAGCCTCTCCCTCACTCCAATTTGTATGGGAAAACAAGGTTTGCTTAGGGAGGAACCTGCCGTAAACGTGTCAGCAGTCATGGAAAACAAGGCTTTCATATGAATATTCCCATCTATCCACCTAAGGCAGAAAATTAGTTTTACACTTCCCTGTTTGATTTAATAGGCCAACATTACATGCATGGTCTTGAAAGAAAATTACTTTTATTACTCTGTGCTCCCAGAACAAGCATAGGTCCACTGTGGAGTGTATATAAATGCACAAACACCACTTAGAGGAAAATATTTCAAATGTCAAGATTTACAAGGGCAATATTTACAAAATAATCACCACCACTGCCCTTTTCAAAATATAAATAAAGATTTCCTTTCAGATAAGGATTTCAAAATACAGTTGGCACAGCAGCAATTTTTTTGGTTTTTTGGGGTTTTTTGTTTTTTTGTTTCTTTTGGTTAAGGAAACTGATAAAGACACAAAGTAGTTTATGTACTTGTAAAACAATGGTATGACATCTTTAACTACCACTTCATTAAATTTTAAAAAACATCAAGCATACCCACAGAGAAAAGAAGAAAAAAACCCACCCAAATAACCTCTATTCACTTCAAAAGTGTAAGGTTTTGTAGAAGACTTCTGAAATTGAAACTGAAGTAATCAGTACAGAATAGTAATCAGGAAAGGGTAACTATCAAGAGCAGAGACATGACTTCCTGCAGTCAGTCTCATTTCTCTGTTCTATTTGCAAAATAAATGCATTTAACAAACTGCAGGTGATGAAAAGCTTCATGCACTGAAGTATGGGCACAAAGGTAAGAACACTTCATTGCTTTTACAAGTTCTTACTTAGTGCTATCTTCACTATCAATATGTGAAGATAGGGAGAGACATTGATCATGCTATCAAGGATCACTTCATCAATATACTAAGGTGTCAAAAATAATTCCTCACTATAAGACTATACAAAGAAAATTGGTATGAACTAATTCTTATCAAAACTTTTTTAATGGAGACTTACTAGGCAAAAATGAGTATTTCCTTGATAGTTCATGGAACCAACCTCTGCTATGCTGTTTCCAAGGTTACTCTTGTCCCTCTGTGCCCTTTGTTTGCCAATCCAGTCCATCACTTCCTCACTTCACTGTAGGTTGTCATCTCTCTTACTTGTTCTTCCTATTTTAAAGCTCTCCTCACCAGCTTGGCCAGCCTGTCAGCAAAATGTTTTTGCCTGACTTGGTCAGGTAGATTTGGTCTCTTCTGAGCAGTCCTTGACTCTCAAAGAGGGTCTCCATGATCGTAAAAGCCAAATGCCTGTTATCAAGATCAGCTGTGCATCTAGTTGTTGACCTCCAGAATCCATTCCCTTCTTTTCAAGCGCTACACCCTCACTGTGAGGATCAGGGAGAAAACCTGATCTCCTGTCTCCTTGCTACTGAGACCCAGAGCCACATAACCATGACTGATAGACTTCAGGTCTCCCCTACCAGAATGGAGGGTGAAGAGCAGCAGTGGGGTAAAGGTCCAAGGATTTCACAAGCCCTACAAGCCTCACCACAACACCATGGACCCAAATCTCTCTCCTAAAAGAGAAAGCACATGAGCAAGCATGCACAGAAACGTAGTTGCACCTTACATAATGACCTTGGATTTAAAAAGACAGGAAAGGAGGACAATTGCAAAGTACATGTTAGTTTTCAGAACCACATTAAAGCTCCTCAAGGAGTCTGTTTCTCAACCAGAAGTTACCTCCCCTTTCCACACCTCACCAAGGCCATTGCAAGACTCTTAGAAATATTAGTCACCTTTGCAAGTCTTTTTTATAGATAATTTTAAGAGACAGACCTTTCCCATTAACCCTCAGCAACCCCAATTCTCACACAAGTCAACCAGCAGGAAGAAACAGAAACCTAAATTCTAAATTTTGACATTAAAATCATCTGGCAGGAACAGCTACCTCTTTAGAAAGCCACAGTACTATCCCAGGGATTTGTTCACCTGATGTCCAACTATGGGCCCAAACCTGGCTGACCTTTCTTTCAGCAGACCACTTCCAGATATAAACCAACTGCTAACTAGTAGACAATGGTCCTAGTTGTCAATGGTACACAGATAAAATTAGAACACAGATAAATATTTTAGAGACAGAGAATAAACACCAAAATGTATACAATAGTTATCTGAATATTTTTAATAAAACCATTTCAGAGCACCTATTATAGTCAATTTATAATTTTGCTTGAGACACTTGAAGAGAAGCACAGTGAGGATCCCTTTCTCACTTTTCCTAGTTACCTTAACAACCACAAAATGCAAAATCTAGAGAGAAGACTAACAGATTTTGGAAATATTCTAGCTGTCAATCATTTTTCAGGAAACTGTCTAAACTGAACCAGAAAGAGTGTCATAAAATAGACAATAAATAACACAAAACAATGCACCTAATTAAACTAAAGCAATTAACACAAGTCAGGAGAATGTAAAAACATCTAATAAAAAATAATCCATTCCAACAACAAGGAAGAAATTCCAGAGCAATGTCTCAAAGACAAATAGAGACTGCTCCCATTCACTGCTTGCTTTGACTTCTGCATCCATGACCAGGAGTGGAGGAGCAGACCCTTATTGGCATGATCTTTTTCCTTTCACACGATTCACATGCACTGAACAAGATTCACAGCTCTTTATTATTTTCAGAGAGCAGGCAATTTGAAATCATTAGCAAGTCAATTCTTCTTGAGACTTCATATACCCTCCAAGTCTTTAGCAAGTACCCAGTCGGTACCCACACAGATCACTTGTAGTGCAAGAATGATGATGAGACAGGAAAACTAGTATTACATGAAGAAATTATATTTTCTTCTTTGACAGCTTCTTTGGAACGAACAATTTTGTGACATTTCTAACAGTGAGAATTGCAGCTCCAGAGAGTCCAGGCAAGAGGCTCTGTTGAACTCACTATTAAAGCCTACTCGTTTTTTCACAAAGGTGAACACCTTCAAAGCAAAACTTGACAGCCACCTCTGTGCAAATGGCATTATGCCAATGGTTTGTGTAAAAACAGATACATCCTCTCCTGATTTTTCTCCTTATTCTGTTTGTTTTCTGCATTGGATTTGCATGGCTAGGTTTTGGTAGCAGAGGTGGCTTCTGTGAGACACTGTTAGAAGGTTAGAAGCTTCCCCCATGTCCAGTGGAGCTCCAAGATGGACCCACCTCTCCTCAAGGCTGAGCCCATCAGCTACAGTGGTAGTGCCTCTGAGATAACGTAGTTAATAAAGGGGGCAAAACAAATGTGCAGAAGGAGGGAAAAATTATATATGTGAGAGAAACAACTCTGCAGACACCAAGAAGAAGGAGGAAGCGCTTCAGGTGCCAGAGCAGATTCCCCTGCAGCCTGTGGCAAAGAGCACCGTGAGGCAGGCAGCCCATGGGGAACCTCCTGCCAGAGAAGGGGGATGCCCGAAGGAGACTGTGACCCTGTAGAAAGCCCATGCTGGAGCAGGCTCCTGGCAGGACCTATGGACCCATGTAGAGAGGAGCCCAGGCTGGAGCAGGTTTGCTAGCAGGACTCGTAGCCTCACTGGGGTCCCATGCTGAAGCAGACTGTTCCTGAAGGACTGCATGCTGTGGAAGCTGAACCGCGATTGGTGCAGTTCGTGAACAACTGCAGCCCATGGGAAGGACTCAGGTGGGAGAAGTTCACAGACTGTTTCCAATGGGAGAGACTCCATGCTGGAGCATGGAAAGAGGAGCCCTTCCCTAAGGAGGAATGAGCTGCAGAGACATGGCATGATAACAAACCACAATGCTCATTCCCTGTCCCTGTGCGCTGCAGGGGGGAGAAGGTGGTAAAACTTGGGGGTGAAGTTAAGCATAAGAAGAAGGGAGGGCAGAGGGAAGGGGTTTTAAGATTTAGTTTTTATTTCTCATTATCATACTCTGAACTGATTGGTAATCATTTAAATTAGCTTTTCTCAAGTCAAGTCTGCTTTGCCCATGAGAGTAATCAGTGAGTGATCCCTCCCTGTCCTTATCTTGACCCAAGAACCTTTTGTTATATTTTCTCTCCCCTGTTGAGTTGAAGAAGGGATTGCTAGAACAGCTTTGGTGGGCACTGGGCATCCAGCCAGGCTCAACCCACTGCATTTTCTGAAAACAAACAAGGGAACAATGCTTCCCACCATGCTTTAAGCCAACACACAAAATCTACTAGGCAGAGTTACAATTGCACTAATATGATTAGAAGAAAAATAGACCATTGTAACACAAGCACAAAGTTGCATGCTGAAATACTAACGTAAGTATTCAAAAGGTGAACTTTCTCATCTCAGAAGGGAATAACAAAGTCTCAGAGACAAAATATTTTGGAAAAAAAACCACAACAAAACCAATTATTTACCCAAACAAGACCAGAGCAATAACATTTTAATTGTTTATTTTCAGGCAACTATTCAGTCTATGTTTAAAATGTCTAAATTAGCATTCAAATTGTACTGACCACTGCGAGGGAGAAAACAACAACAAATCCTGAAGAGCTGCCAGTGTTAATAAATGGCAAAGGCTAATTTCATTAGTTGCCCCACAACTGGTACATGAAGTAAGCTACAAGAAAACAGAGGATGCATTGTTTCAGCCAGCAGCAATAATATGAGAATATTTATGCAGTTGTGAGATAATTGGACTTTAGTAAGCACCTATTTAAAACTTGATCAGAGCATCTGATCACACTGGGCTTCCAGAGATTTTAATGGCTGCCACTCAGAGCCTGACCTCATCGAGTCCTGGCTACCAGACCACCAACTGATTTGTCATACCAGTTCCACTAACACCCCCAGATTTTGGTGCCCTCTTCTGGAGCACACTTACACCCTAATGCAGTCCAGACTGCAGATGTGGGTATATGATATTGTATACAGATATGTCTGTGGGTACTTCAGACATGCAATCTGATTCATGTTTTTCCAAACTTCCATAAAGAGATGTAGGTAGTTTCTAACAGGTCTTGGTGGCTTCATATGCAAGGAGTACAGCTAAAAGGTTACATTTTTTTCCTACAGTCATCTCAAGTTAATGATTGCTGCTTACCACACTAATCCAGGGGTAAGACATACCCTGAGAGCCCAAGGAAATGACTCATTGAGATCTCACGCTCAGTGCTTCTTCAGTCCCAGGTGACACCTGATTCATCTGCAATACATACTATTACTCACCTAGGGGTGAGGGGAGGTTTTCCTCTAGAGGTAATTGCTCCCATTTATGTACACCAGTGAAAAAAAAAAAAAAAAAAAAAAGGCTGTGACCAGAAAGCATTTATCCAAAGTGTTTTCAGATGGCCAATGTGATAAGATACATGCTCCACAATATAGATGGTTTGTAAGGCTGTTCTCACACCTTTGAAAAACATGAACAGCTAATCTAATTACTGAATAAGAAAGATGACATGCACTATACATGACCCTGTTCTTCAGGAGCACTTTTTGTTTTGTTGAAGGGACAGTATCATCTTAAACAGCTGTAGCTACCATTTTTCAAATACATAAACTCAAAGAAAGAAACTAAACCTGAGAAAGATCAAGCAATATAAATTTCCAACTGATTGTAAAAATAAATGTCCATCTTCTCTAACACCAGTGTAAATAAGTATTAGAAGTGATAAAAATGGAAGACTCATGTGCAGGTACAGACAGGAAAAATAGTTAAAACCAGAAATACAACCTGTGAGCAGCCAGCTTATCACTCACTGAGCCAAAAAGCAAACAGAAACTGACATTTAAAAAGATGATTCAGTTTACCAGAGTTTGATTAATTAGTGTTCTAGTAAAAACCCCGCATCTTCAGGAAGAGTACTGTGTTGAAATCCAAGAGCTACGTGTCAAAAAAAAAAAAATAATTGATTTAAATAAGTGCTACTTTGCACTACCTGGTAGTCAACACCTGTGCAAGCCCCAGGCTTTGGGGTGGAGAATGAAATACTACCAGCAAGCATATTCACTGCCTGAGGTCTGTTTCAAACTCCAGGCAGGAACATTTGTTCTTCTCCAACTTCTACCTTTTTCTCTAGTGCCTAATTTTTAGATCTTTCCTCTTTTATAGCTCCTTGAGAAAAAAAACAAAAACACCCCAAAACAATACACAAACAAGAAACCAACCAAACAAAAAAACAGCCATGAGCTCAGCAGTCAGCACTGTCTTTTTTCTGTGACCACTAACTCTGTACTGTGCACAATATACAGGCTGGTATCAATCCATCAAGACTTTGTAAATCTGTGACCATTGTCCATCTCTCTATAAAGGTTTCAAGGAAATCAGGATCATCATCCAGCTAGAAAGTGCACATTATGCCTCTTCTCTCTTTTATGTGGATTTGTCTTGAAAGAAAAAAGTATTTTTTTGTCAATTATCCCAAAGTGCAATACTTTACTGAAGGATAAAAGACTGTCAAAGGTAGGGTACACACTGTACTCAACAGAAACCTCTATGTTAACACTGAAGAAGTGATAATGCATTGGTAAAGTGAGAGACATACTTAATACAGAGCATTTCAAATGCTTAGCTGTTTTTCTCTTTTCAATAAAAGCAGATGACATAACAGCTTTAATGGTAATTGTTCTCCAGGATAGAAGGTCCGTGGGAACAGCCTGCTTGGATTTACCAAAGGCACAAGGTATCTGACCAACCAGATAGCCTCCTGTGAGGTTCTGGTCTGGTTCTGTGGAGGAGGGAAAAAGCATGACATCATATCCCCAACTTCAGTGTGGCCTGTGACACAGCCTCCCACAGTCTGCCCTTATACTCAAACCAAGAAGATAAGGTTTGGGTAGGTGGAATACAAGGGCTGGATAACTGGTTGGATCACCAAGCTCAGAAGACTGTAATCAATAGCACAGCACCCTCCTGGCAGTCAGTCAGCATTCATATCCCTCAGGGATGAACACCAAGGTCAATATTGTTTAATGTCTTTATTAAAGACCTAGATAATAACAAACCAGGGGACAGGTCAGTATACTGAAAGGCAGAGTTCCTGTTCAGAGGGACCTTGACAGGCTACAGAAATAAATTCAACAAGAATCTCATTAAGTCCAATAAAGTCACATGCAAAACTCTGCATCTGAAATGGGTTAACTTCATTCACTAGGACCAGCAGGGGTCAACTGGCCTGAAAGTATCTTCACACAAAAGGTTTCATTTAGTTTTTCCTTCCATTTTAATTAAGTGACTAAAAGTGATTACATTACAGGTGTTTGGAACTGATGAGCAGCTCTTGGTACAAGGCAAAGGCAAACACTATTAGAAGAAAGGCTAAACACCAGTTCTTCTAAACTTGGCCATTTCACAGAAAAGGCACACGAGTCCCTGTGGAGCAAGAAGAAAAGGGTTTGGAAGAACAGATATGTACATAGGATTGTGCTGACAATTTTTATTCCTTTGTTCTGCTTTGCTTCTTCTGTGGACTTTAAAGACACCTTGCTCAGTCAATACTGTCAACCAGTAATGACAGCTTCCTGAGGTAAAAACTGTGGCTAATATGGCAGTCTAAAACCACTTGAACACAAGCTGATCAGAGAGTTACAAAAAAGCAGGAGCTTGACTAAACAATAAAGAATTCAGGACCAGTTTCTCCCCAGAGAGGAGAGTCTCTGGCCTCAAAAGCAAAATGGGTGGACTGTATGAGAGACTACACAATGTTCAGATACTATGCTATCTCAAACACAGGCAAAAAATGCAGTCAGACAGCACATGAGAATTAGACCCCATCAAAAATGTCACGAGATTGATAATGCCAGGAACAGAAATCAACACACACAGTTTTATGGAGATGGTATCCGTAGGTTTGGTTTTTGCTTGGTTTGTTAGTTTTTTTTAATTGTCCATAGGAAGAACAAGAAATAAATTTAAAAACTATTGTCATGACTGAATAAACAAAGTAAATTTCGCACAGTCAATAAGTTATGGTACTATTAACATGACAGTGGCAACTCTGGTTGCCGCAGAGCACAGGTAAATAACCTAAGATCAACTCCTGGCTATGATTAATTTCTCAGTGATAAACAAATAACGTAACAAAAATCCAAGAAACTAACAACTAAATATGCCCAATAGATATTTATGCAACTTTTATAAAAGAGCTGTGGAAGTAGTTCATTATAAAAATTTATTTTTGCACACCTTGCATGTACTCTGACCTAATGATATGATTAATACAAGAACCTCACTGAAATTAAGTCCTCCATATGAGATCCACGATGCGCAAACCATGCAGCCTAATAATCTGCTACCTTCCACTGCAATCATTATTTGTATACAGGCACACTCCTCCCAATCTTCCAGGTATTTGTAGAAAAAAAAAGTAGCTTTCCAGTAAAGAAATGAGTTAAAAGCTGTAGGGCTTCCAGAGAGTTCAAAAACTCATTTTTACCACCATATAAAGGACTCCAGCTCAAAGTCCTACTGTAAATTAAACAGGGCATGCTTTAAAGTAAAGTTTAATCACTTAAGCAGAATCTTTTTCAATACAAAAGCTCTTTTCCATGGAAAACACATGACCTTTACCAAGTAACATTCCTTGAAAAAAAATCCATAGAAAAAAATCCTCTGATAAACTGTGCAAAATTAGAAATAAACACAGTTAATAGAAGAGACACCCAATTAATCCCCAAGTCACAACAGTATTTTTGTTTGCCACTCAACCTTGCTCCCCTCGAAGGAACATATACATGCAAAACATACCAATTACATGTGGAAACCTTTTTATCTATAGGTAGATATAGCTATAAATACAAATACATATAAAAATATTAAAAAAATATTGAAATACACACACAAATATTAAAACTAGGACCATCAGAGTCCTGAACTGGAGGACCATGACTGCAAGAATAATAAACTCCCAGCCAACCCTGAACCTGTGGGGGACTTGCTGCTTCAGTTGGATCCTGTAAATGTATGGTGCCTGATGGGATTCATCCCAGGGTACTCAAGGAGCTGGCTGATGTCATCATGAGACCTCTCTCAATGATTTTTCAACCGTCTTGGGAATCTAGAAAGGTCCTAGCTGACTGGAAGCTGGCAAATGAAGCAGGCACTGATTTCTCCTCTCTAGTGACCAGTGACAGGACCTGAGGGAACAGCATGAAGCTGTGCCAAGGGAGGTTTAAATTAGATATTAGGAAAAGGTGGTTGAGCACTGGAACAGGCTCTGCAGGGAAGTGGTCACAGCACCAAGCCTGAGAGTTCAAGAAGCTTTTGAACAATGCTCTCAGGCACATGGTGTGATATTCTTGGTTGCCCTGTGCAGGGAGTCCAGGAGCTGGACTCAGTGTGGCCCTTTCAACTCAGGTTATTCTGTGATTCTATGAAATACATCAGGGTCCTTAACTATGGTGTAGTAAGAAAAGGATGAAGTAGAAGGGAAAAAAACTGAGTTTATCTTCTGTCCACAGGGTCAGGCTGCAGGGAGACTACGAATCCTCAAACTACACTGTTGTCGTTTTTCCCAAGGTTTTGCTCACACACTGCCCACAGCAAATCCCATGACATTAATGTGCAAAATCTATGCTAATGCACTACTTGGCTGGCAATTTTAAGTGCACAGACGTCACACAGTTAAAGACTGCATTTCCCTCAGCAACTGTTACTTAGTAACCCTCTGCACATAAATAGAATTTTACATCACTGCATATGTGTTGTGAAGGCTAAAATCCATGCCTCAATTCTATAGGCAAGCAGGAATTAAAGGAGTCATGTGGGCAACTGTAAAACAAACTTGCACTATGTTCAATTACTTCTCTAGGCAGATAACTGAGCTGGAGACAGAAAACCTGTGCATAAAAAAGGAGCGATTTCCACTGCTACTCTCTTGCTAGTAATTTCATCATAAAAAGGAGCTGGTATAACTTCAAAGAAGTTAGACCTCAGACAGGCTTTTTGCTATAATTCATATGCTGTACAGTGGGGACTTCAGACATAGGAAAAACAGACCATGCAAAGCTCTTTACCTTCTCCCCTAGAGGTAGTATAATCCATTGACTACATAATTTATCTGTAGAATTGGTGCTGCCAGAACCACAGTCAAAACAATACTAAAGCTGTACAAAACAGATCCAGGACTGAAGAAAACAGGGGAGATTGATGGATGAAAAAAAAAAAAATCTTAAATGCAGAGTAGAATCCACTGACTCTAAATACAAAAAAAATAGCAGTATTGTACTAACTTATATATTTGATCTATCCCATATACAGACTACTTGTGAATTGACTGACAGTCTAATTTAAGCAGCTTGAATGACTATCAACATGGGACTCCATGATCACTTTAGACCCAGAGACTGCCTTTTTAGCACAGAACAAAATAGTGGCCTGCTGGAAATACCAAGACATCTTTTTAATTGAATTCCAAACCATTGCAAATAACAAATTATCATTACTCTTCTTCGTCCTGTCCTTTGCCTCTAGCACCCCAGTTTTATCTTCTAAATTAATTACTGTAATAAAAGTGGATTATCTTGACACAAAAGCAACTGATTGAGTTACTTGTATTGCATTTCACCAACAAATATATTTGGCTGAAGAGGTTACATGTAAACTATATTTGCAGCTATTAAACAAAGTGAATAACCATATAGATAAGCAAACACACACCATTTGCAATTCTATTAGGACGTTTACAACCCCTCAGTCTAGCACATCTCATTAAGTGCAGCATTAAAATAATCATTTCCGATTCCTTCCTAACAATGAAAATAGTTATCCTAAAGTAGGATTTTGAAAATTCTGGCAAACCAAAACACTCTTCCCCTAAAAATACCTCCCCTCCAGTCTTGTCCTGTAATAGGTAACTCAACAGATACAAAAGTTCACCTTGCAGAAAAACCCAAAATATGAGTTCCTACTTAGAGCTTTCTGTGCTGTCACAACCATACCACGATATTAACAACTTTGTAACAAGCAGGATGTCTCAGCTCAGACCAGAAATCTTTACTCCAGTTAAGCATCAGGCATGTTTTTTTTTAAGAAAACAGCACTCAGCTAGGAGCCATTTCAAGGTTTGAAACTAAAAACTAAATTGTGACTAAAAGAAGTCCAGATGATCATAACTGTCCCTGAAGTCCTCATTTTCTTAAGGCCACAAGACCAAGTTTGCCAGCACAGCAGCAGAATTGAGAACTGAGCAGGAGACTTGACCAAGTCTTACTCAGTGATTGGGACAATTAACTGGCCATCTGGCTCTCTCCAGGAAGAAGGCAGCTCTGCACCTGCTGCACCAGCCTACAGTTTGCAGCCTAATTGGTTAAAGCAAGCCCATCAGGGCAAAAACCAGAACAACCTGTCAACTGCTGAGACCAGAGCTCAGAATCTGGGATCAAAACCAAGAGCTCCTATTGGAGCCATCTCCCTCATGGGCTACATGTAAGACATCTTCAGAGGGTTTCCTTTTCTTTACAGACAGCAGCAGAAGACAGAATCAGGAGTGATCAAAGACATGCAATTTAGTTGATACAGTCTATGTGTCAAGCCCTATATGCTTCTAAAATGCTTCAAACCTTTTATTCTTCTATAATCAGGTGACTCAACAGCTACAATAGTGTTATATAATACTAACTGCATTATGCTCTAGCATTATAAACTCTGAAAAATCCTTGAGTAGAATGTGATGCCTGAAGGACCTCAGCATCCTTTATCAAAGGCAGGCATAGGACTTGCTCCATTGGTTATTCGTGTACTTGGAGTTAAAGGTCACTGGCCAGGACACTTATACAGTCTGTTGAGAGGGTGTTGGAAGCCAGACCTGAATGCATCCACTGACAGGGACCTTTAGGCCTCCTTTCTCCCAAGCTCCATAGAAATTTCATTTTTTAGATGGTTTTATTGACCCTGATAAGGCCCATATAGCATAGCATTATATAATAATAATAATAGAATAATAAACAATAGACAAGATGCCAGTGGAAAAAAAAAAAAAGGAAGCAACAGACAGAAGAGGTATATTGAAGAAATTCCAGAATGTAGTTATGTCCCCTCTCACCCTTAGAGGATTGCAGGGAAGTAGAACACAAAGCACAGAGGTCAAAACAAGAGGCAGAAGTGTCAAAGCTTAATTTTTAATAGGTATTTCACCTTCTTTTTTCTACTTATGTTCCTTATAAGGCAAGAATTCAACATAAGGAAATATTAAAAAAAAACCCTTTTATTAAGAATTTTCTTTTTATTAATATTGATTTGTAGAATCAAAATATCAACATTAAAAGTAATTTGTCAAGTAAATGAATCCAGAATTCTAAGGCTGAATGTTCAGGTCCCCATTGTCAGAACACGCTTCATTTAAACTAGTCTGAATGTAGCGGATTACAGTGGTTCAGATCCATCTTAAATAAAATATATAACATAAGTTTACTCCAAATACAAATTTAATTCTGAGAGAATTGAAGATTACCACACATGGTAAAGGACCTCTTTCCATCAGCAAGTATAGCACAGCACATGACACGGTATTTCTTTCAGGAGAAAAAAAGTAACTTTTAGTCTTCCTTATGTACAGCCTTGACCTAAAATATTATGTCATGTGACTGAGCTCCAGAGGCAACATTAATCATCCCAAAAGCACTGAGTTTTCTGGGTAGCAGTGTACTAAAGACAAAACAGTTGTTACTTTAGGCAGTGGGTCTCACCCACTGTGAACTCTGAAGCCTATCCTAGAACACAGAGACATATTTATCTATACTAGTACTATCTATTGCTTAAATATGTTGAAGATATTTAGTTTTAAGACAATAAATAGTGAGTATTGAAATATCTTCAACACATTTTATGATACGTAAGTGTTTCTCAACTGTTACAGGCACTGACTTGAGATTCCAAGTCTCACATTCACCAGTCTTTCCACTGACAAGACTCAAAAAAACAGGATTGTCTGGAATTTCAGATATGAGTAAAAAAAAAAAGTATTGATTATTCAGGCTTTATCACTGTGCACCATAAGGCAAGTTTCATTTGCAGTAGAAAGCTCTGGCTCAATGCTAAGAAAATATTTAGCCTGTAGATCACAGAGAGCACAGAATGGATAGTCAGACTCCCCAGGGTGGGAGGCTACTGGTCTTGCCTTTTGAAACTAATTTAGTGAGCACTTTTGCAGCCATACAGCGATATAAGCAGAGTATCAATACTTGAATAAACACTTGTATTTATGTATAAATATTTTTATATACCCTTGTACTTTTTTCTATATAGGCATGCATATGTATGTGTACACAAAAGGAACAGAAGTGGGATTTAAAGTTTTTGCACGCAGTTCCACTTCACTTTGACAAATTTTAGCCACATTTCCCCAAAAGAACTATGCAACAATTCATACATCCTCTGCATAAAACAAATTCTTTAACATTTACAAGGTACAAACACAAAAATTCAACACAACTTTATGACAAAGGAGTATATAAGTGATGATGATGGTCATAAAAACAGCACAAGACAGTTTTAATCTTCAGCTTTCAAATATTGGCAATGGCACTACTGGATTGCCTTCTAAAGCAATGTACTGCGGTAGGTGTGGGGCCATTTACAGAAATGCCAACATGAAGAGAGAGAACTGGCTTGAAGAGAAAATAATTTTTCCAGTGGACATGTGTTGTTCACAAAAGTGCAAATTTTGTTTTCTTACAGGGTGTTCACACCTTCCTGATCAGACAGTCGGTTAAGTGGCCACCTCTTCACTGTTTCTGAGCATGCAACAGCACTGTTAGCTATTAAGTACTATTTCTAAATGCCTCAGAAAAATCAAAGCCATGTATTTTGACTGCATCAGAGGTGCTGGCAGAAAGTTGCATGCAGAAAGAAACTGGGTGTAAGCAGAAGGAAGATAAAGGAAGGAGCTAGACATGTAAGTCAGTTATGACCACAAAACAAAACAAAAAAACCCCAAATCACTCAGATTTCAACATCACTTTCTCAAACTGTTTTTAATCAAAATGCCTCCAGTACACTGGGATTTCCATAACTCATCTGAAAACCTCAGCACCACCAAACACTGAATTCATTCCTGAAACTCTTACACAGAACAGGAGTAACTGAGGACCCAAAAATGGTTACTATTGTTTTGAAAAGTGTCTTGTTTTAAGAGGGATCTCAGGTGTGATAGACTTGCTAAGATTGGCTCGTTTTAATGGTTTTTCAGCTGTTTAGAGTTCATGCTTCCCTAAATCAGCTTTCACTTCTAGCTAAGTCCAGCCATATCAACCTGAAAGTCACTGTGGGGCACTGTGACAAAAAATGTAAGAATCCCATTATTGCCTCTTCTTGATTACAGTTGATGCTCAGAAGTCCCCCTAATTATACAGAGTAACTGTATTGTGTGTCTTTTGGCTCTATGCAAATTTTTATAATTTCATGGTCACATCCATTGGTTGCTGCACCAAAAGATAAGATTATTTCTCAGAGCAAACCTTAGCAATTAAGAGTAAGGTCATACTATTCTGCTTAAAAATTTTTCAGTTTCCTTGTAAAAAACCCTTTGTTTTTCCCAGCAAATGCTACCAAAGTATTTCTATCAACTTAAGGCAGAGGGCATGAAAAAGTTAAACAAAAAGGAAAAACATTCTGTAACGTTTCAGCTCAAAGTGGAAAAATGAACTGTAGCCACAGATGAGTTAAATTTCCTCAGTACACAAATACTTGCAGTTAAGAAAATCAGGTTCTAAAGTGCAAAAAGAAGCTACTGTCAGTGATGCTTTGTATGGGAAAGCCCTATATCTTTTTCCTGATGATGTCCATCATACACTTGCTGAGTTTACAAATTCAAGCAAGATTCAACTCAGTTTAACAATGTGGAACTCCTCTTTTCTCATGGCAGAATATTTAGCATAAGATCTGAGCAGAGCCAGTGTTTTGATTTTGTACTGATGCATAGCATAAAACCATGTCTTACACTTAGTTACACTGTCAGAAGTACAACAGTGAAACTGAGAATTAAAATAAAACATGGCTCCAGCACTCTCCTCGCAGCTGCTGTCCAAGAGCCTCAAAGACAATAGAACTAGTATTAGGAGAATAAGATGAGAACAAACTTTAAAATGCACTTTTAACTGGGTTTAATACTATAGTAAGTGCTGCAAGGCAGGTTAGTCTTACACTGGAAATTCCACTGTGGTTTGGCACTGGGTATCCATAGATGAAGCTTGGCAGTTTCTGCAATAGGGAGAATACATTTCACTGCAACTGATTTGACATACATAACTGCATTCTAAGGTAACACATTGCTGAAGTGTTTTTAGGCTCTTCTCAGATATAACTAAGGTCCAAGTAGCAAATGAAAATTTTCACCACACCTAATTTCAGAGCAAGCGATATTTTGGTCAACAGCAAGTTGAATGTGAGTCAGCAGCACCCTGGCAGCCAGGACGGCCAACCGTGTCCTGGGGGGCATCACGCAAAGCATTGCCAGCCGGGCGAGGGAGGGGATTGTCCCACACTGCTCTGCACTGGGGTGGCCTCACCTTGAATATTGTGTGCAGTTTTGGGCACTGCAATATAGGGAAGATACTAAGCTATTAGAGTGTCCAAGGGAGGGCAATGAAGATGATGAAGGGCTTTGAGGGGAAGCCGTGTGAGGAGCAGCTGAGGGCACTTGGTCTGTTCAGCCTGGAGCAGAGGAGACCGAGGGGAGACCTCACTGCAGTTACAGCTTCCTCATGAGGGGAAGAGCAGGGGCAGGCACTGATCTCTTCTGTCTGGTGACCAGTAACAGGACCTTAGGGAATGGCCTGAAGTTGTGTCAGCAGAGGTTTAGGTGGATATTAGAAAAAGGTTCTTCACCCAGAGGGTAGTTGGGCACTGGAACAGGCTCCCCAGGAAAGTGGTCACAGCACTGAGCCTGACAGAGCTCAAGAAGCTTTTGGACAATGCTCTCACACACACAGTGTGACTCTTGGGGATGGTCCTGTGCAGGCCTAAGGGTTGACGGTTGGACTCAATGATCCTTGTGGGTCTCTTCCAACTCAGCTTATTCTCAGATGCTGTGAACATACATGCTGGTTCATGATCACCATAACAGTCAAAGCACAAAAGGTTATATGAGGAAGGAAGATACTGCTCCCTTTCAGGATCTCCATCTCACTTACTGCTTCCTCAAGATTAAAAATATAAAAAACTTTGCCTTCATTTTTCTGCTGTGAAGATGCTAAAGCACTGAACAACATGTTCTCAGGCTGAGGTATGGGCTGACTCATTAGAAAAGTCATCTCAGCAACTAGAACAGTTCACAGAGAGTTCACACAGAATTCCCAGTGCATTACACTCCTGTTCTTCCGGCTCCTTGCTAATTTAAGTGGTACTGGCATTAAACTCATTTGACAGGACGTTTATTTAGTTCTGTATCAAAGCTAACCAGGACGGAACTATAGGAAACTACAACAACAACAAAGTATAGAATGCACTTCCCTCTTCTAGTCAGTTCTGCCGGCTGAGGGTGGGTGAACAAAGCCTCAGACCCTACCTCTTCCACAGCCAAAACCACAGTGACGCCGCCTCTTCCTTTTACACCCATGCAAGCTCAACCAGCTCAAGACGTAAATCAAGAAACACTAGTACTTGGCTGTTGTATATGCACTAGAAAAACATGTTCTCAACTTATTTTATGCAACCGTTGCCTACACATTTATTCACGTTTTCACTGAAACACTTGCTGAAATATGAGCTTGTCATATTTTAGACATTAGAAAGATCAAATGTTATAACTATAACTGACTACTAAATTCAGCACCTGAAGAGTTTAATGAACAGTCAAGTATTGAAACACATCACCCAGATTTAGACATATGAATTGTTCCTTTTAACTTTGTAGTAGAGCTATTTGCCTCTTGAAACACTAACACAGAGTTCCAATACCATAGTGAATGATGGTCTTAAGGCTAATTTTTGAGGACAGATGTCATAGCTGCTTCATGCTTGGCATTCTCAGAGGTTTCAAATGGCACAGTCATTTCTGTATCGCTATCATATCATCTCACTAGCTGAAGCACGTTATCGCCTGAAGGCCCCACTCAAGGTCTCGAAGCATTACTATTAATACAGAATGACACTGCATCAGTCCCAACAAACAATCCAGTTAGACAGTACAAAGGTTACGAAATGAAATAGGAAGACAGAGAGAGCACATAAGGATTTGCTCAAGGCCAAAGCTAGGTCGATGTTAGAAATTGAAGAAAGCAGACATCTATCAAATTCAACTGGTAATGCTTAACCTGACTGCCCAGAACTTCTCTTCACACTCTTGAAGAGGATGTGCCTCTTCCAAAAGCAGCAATTCCTTGTACCAGTCATTGGCTTAACCAGTGGCTTAAGTGGTTGGTCACAAGAATTTCTACAATGTAAGACTGGCTGGTGAAAATGCTCATCAAACCTCTCACAGAAGACACTGGCACTCTCAACACTTCAAAGATTTTCACTCTAACTCCTTTGCCTTCAGAAAAGTACAGGCTCGAGAGGGAGCGTTTTAATCAAAAACAACAAATTGCAAAGAATACACCACAGGAGGGCCCGTCATTTTTTATTGTTTTACAGCAAAAGGTAAAACTCCAAGAAAACCCACAATTACACTAGAAAAGAAGAGTAGTATTTTACAAATTTGCTAGGGAAAAAAAGTGAAAAGGCTGCATGATTAATTTATGTATGGTAGTCCGACTATATAAATGTAGTAAAATCAAAAGTCACATTTGTTGTTTTCTTCCTTTCTTGATAATTTATGGTGCATACCAAGAGGAAGCACCTGGTAAAAACCACACATGGCTCAGGTCTGTAAGCAGTCTCAACCATGAGGCAGAGCATCATTGTGAAAACTTTTTTGCTTGCAGATGGTTGAGCATTTATGAGATGATCAAAACAGCTACCATCATGAGCCACCCATCTTCAGAACTTCAACTCCCTTTCACAAGGCTGCCAGTGTTATCAGGATCATTACTGCAGTCTTAGACAGAAAGCAGATTTCTGAACATTAACAAGACAATGGGGAAAAGAAGAAGAGAGAAAATAGAATCTCCTCAAAAACAGTGGTGAAACCATCTCATATAATGATATACATTCAGTGTAGCAATTTACCTCAAACTAGTGATGCAGAGTTCTCCTTAAACACTGAGGACCAGTCAGTTTATTAAAATTATTGAATCAACCACCACAAAACACATTATAGAATCGAGGTACATAACACAGTGCAATTAAAAGCAAGATTTTTCACAAGTTTACTACCCAGCAAGACTCAGTCATTATTAACAAATTATTTTTAGTTCATACAAAACATTAAATTGTAGACCGAGTGCCTTATGACTACTAGGTCTGTTTTCAATTTTGGCCTGCAATTACATTTCCCAAGGTTTTTCAGAGCTGGGTATCAGAGGATTTTGTTCTTTGGTTCTTTTGTTCTTTTTGTTCTTTGTTCTTTTATTTAAAGCACACCCCAAGTACATCAAAGATGTGAACTGGGTAGAGGATACAGTATTTCCAATAATGTAAGTAACATGTTCCTGGCCTGTATAAGTTTCTTGAGCAATCCCTTGACATGGCAGGGCAGTGGGTTTTGATCTTTCATTATAGGTCACAAGCTTGGTTTCCAGCTTGCCACAGTACTATGTGACCAAAGAAACCAGGCTCCTTGGACTAGGTGTGTTTGGTAGTTGCTGTCAAATAAATGGGACGATGCTGGAAACCTTCCTTCCAGTTCCCTCTTCCCAAACAATCAATCAGTTGTGACAGGTACCAAGAAAGTTCTAAGATTTTGGGATTGTAATAATGTTCTGTCCAGAATTCTCTGAAGGAGACAGTCAAGATATGGAGTAGCAGAGAACTGTACTCTTGTAACACAGGCAGCTTTAGTCATTACAGAAGATATTGTGGCACTTGGTAGCTTAGTGATGCCAAATTAACATGTATCAATTACAGCTCTGAACAAAAATCAGTAAAACTTCCCTGTCTACTCTGTCTACTCCTCTACATTTGGCTCTCTGAGAAAGTAAAGAAACTCAGGGCATGAAGGACAGCCCATTCTTTTTGTTATTGTTGTTCTTAGATATATTTATGTTATGTTTAAACCCAAGTATTAACACTAAGACCAAAGTGAACAAATACTTACACATTTACTAATGCATTAAGCAGATGCAAAGTCTAATACCATTCAGAGTAAAAAGAAGAGGTAAACTGCTGGTTCATTGAATAGTGCTTTGTATCTTAAACTCTAAAAAATGCAGATCCATCAAACACAAAAGAAAGAACTCCCACAGAAATGAGATGGTGTGTGTTACTGCTTTGAGTAAAATATAAAGGTTTTGTAAATACTTTTCCACATTATTTACGTCAAATAGACCAATTATTTTCAAAGCATTCATTTAATTTCACAGTATCTCATTGTTTATTAAATAATGACTGTAGCTTGACATATTTATAAATCCAGGAGAACAATATTTTGAAAGAAGTGTCACAGAATGGGAAGTCATTTTACTGCCTTTTGCAAATTTCCTAATTTGAAAGCAACTTGATGTAATCTTGGATATTTGATGAAATAATTGCTTTCCAGATATCTATTTCTAATTTTGTAATTCATATATCCAAATTTACTAAAAGTAAAGTGAAGATAGATGTCAACTCAAAAAAAAACTCCAAACCAACGCCACAGTAATTGCTGTATTACAGGACATTTACTGAACAACCAAGAATTATGATTGCTGCAGTTGGCAACAGTTTCTCTAGTGTCACTACACATGATATAGCTCTGTGGAGAAATGCTCTATCGTTTAAGAAGCCAGTACAGTGTTTGTAAATTTGACATCAAAGGTTCAAAGAAGCTGCCTAAAATTATGTTGTTTCTTTGGCACTACAGTACTAGAGGTATAGTAAACAGTCTGAAGTGTGAAAGAAATGAAGTTTAGGAAGAATCTTGATGAGATGTTTGCCTCTTTCGTTGCAGATCTATTGCTATGAGTGAGCAGAGGCAGTTCAGCATTTCCACTGTAGTCTCTGTAAGACTTCAGCAGTTGTCTCCCATATCACACTAGAAGACTGGTGGGAAGACAGTTCTAATTTACAGCTATATTGGACAACAACAAAAAAGCTACTTCAACTTAAGAAAAAAAAAAAAGAAAAAAAGAAGAAGAAAGAAAAAGCGTGGCATTTAGTTAATATTGCCAGTAAGAAGAACTTCAATGCTCCCTGAAAGAACTGAATCACAATTGAGTAGCTATAAGGAATACATAGTAGCACCTTAACCATATATTTCCTGATTTTAAATCTGTGGCCTTAAGATTTCTTATGACATGACTACTGTCTTAGATAAAGGGAGATTATGCACATTACTGTGTATAAAGGAAGATTATGATCAGGCATTGCCAATTTGAAAGTTTAGGGGTTTGCTGTTTTGGTTTATTGTGCCTCTAAAAGGATGAGTGTGGGACAGAACAGTGGTAAGTTCTCTATTCAAAAATCAATTTTGGCAAATGAATATCATTTTGATTGCCAAATCAAATATTCTCCATGAACTAATTAGGAAAAAGTAGGAATTTTAAAGAATTGCAGCAATCCACTTCCTCATAGATCTGTCCTATACACCATGTGCAAGACTCATGGCCACCTGACTCTTGCTCACCACCACTGACCTTGCACCAATTGCACAGACTGCTACAATTTCAAGAATCTTTCTGAAGCTCCATGTGCCCAACAACTCACACACCTGCCACCCAGATGCATCAAACACATGTGATCCCACAGCAGGAGAGAAGACACAATGTGTTTTTCTCACCAAATTTTGTCCTCAAATACCAAAGCAGAGAATATGTAGGGCGCTACAGCCTATCAAGCTCTGCAAACTTACTGCTGCACAACAGAGGCAAATAAGACCAGTCACCACAAAACAACAACTTGAGACTCATACTATTGTTTGTACTAAACCAGAAACTTTGGGCCACAAAGCTATTTCACAAAATTCTGCACCAACACAAAACAAAACCATATGTAGCCAGCTGTCCTCTCTTCCTGCTGTTTTATCCCTACTCCTTCCAACGTGCTTATGTATTTTCCTAAAGGAGATGGCAAAGAACTAATAACAGTACAAAATCTACTTTGTATACCTTTTAGGGATAGCTGCTTATCTGCCACACCAATGCAAAATACCCACATTTCTCCTGAAAAAGCCCAGAACTATCTGTTTACGTCATCTGTCCAATGCAAAGGGCAATAGCTTTATACAGTGTGGGCTTAGACTGTAAACTTTTATTTTTGTGTGAGGATGGGTGGAGGGAAGACAGCAATAGCTAGCAACAAGCGGCTTTTATATATATATGGAAAGAGGACCTGTTTTAAGATATGTGTGAAATCTCTTCCTGTACAACATAGAAAAACAAATAAACAAGATATTATCACAAGGCAAACAGAATACCACGTTATATGCAGAAAACACAACAGTGTCAGCAAAGACTCAGAAAGCAAATAGTAAGTTTTAAAGAATATTTTGACAGTTCTCTTTTTTCTTTCTTTTTTTTTTTTTAAAGGAGATTTTTAAAGCTGTATCTCCTCAGACTGACAATATTTTCCTTAAGAATCCTCTTATTTTACATGTTTATATATAGTTTCTTTCTTACGGATAAAGCCAATGACTGCTAAAAGGGAAAACTGTCAACACACAGAAAATAACTTGGTTCACTGACTCTAAAAATTCCACAATATCATGTTTCTAAGGGTCATTTCATAAATTTCCACCATAACTGAGAAGCTTATTATCCGCTGTGGATCTGTAATGGGAAAACATCACATCTCTCATGAAATCCAGCACAAGAAAACCTGATTTGGCCACATTTCCCAGGATTACATCTTCTAATAAGATTTCATCATCTCATAGGATCCCATCATTTTTCAAAAAAGGTGGCAATTTTATACTATTAACTACAAAACAGTAATGGTGACAGTGATCTGCTAAACAACTACTGTCCTGAAAAAAATCCCATATTTCATAACATACATATTTCTCAAGTGGCCTTGTCTTTGCAATTTTCTACACTTACCTTGGTTGACTTGTCACCACTATGTTCTCGTTTTCCTACATGGTTCCCCATGCTGGATCACCAAAATTTCGAATTCTGAAAAGATAAAGCCAAAACAGCATTTTTGAAACCCATACATTTGTAAGAAATAGAAATTAATTTTTCAGCTGACACACAACAAAGAAATTGTTCTCAGACAGTAAGCATTTTTCATCAGTCCAAAGTAAGATCTATGAAAGATCCTGAGGAAAAGAAGTATGCTTATCTGGTCTATTTTACAAATTTAAGCAACACCAGAAAGCTTTCCTTCTTCTAAAAAAGGAGAGAGAGAGAGAGAGAGAAGAAGACATAAACAGAGGAAGAATAATAAAATATTCATTGTTAAACTTGTACATAAAACTAGACCTGGTTTTGATATTATATTTATAATAACAAACCGGTGTAATATGTATCAAATAACCTGAAACTACAAACTTCCACAAAAGATCAAGTAAGTTCACGTTTACCATTATATAAACAGCAATTACTGAAAAAAGCACCACACTAAACTGCCAACAATTTACTGTGGAGGTTAGAACGTGTAAGTTCTTTACAGCTCCCACTTTCATGACAAGCATGTAAGAAAGGAATGCCAACTCTTTCTTTGTATCTTCTGCCTCATCCTGTTGTATCTCAGCTTTAACAGAGCTTAGGTAGGTTAAACCACAACACTCAAATTTCAGGTTTTAGAGCACACTTGTGGTTATGCCACATATTTCTTCTCATAGAAGCATGTGCTTGCATAGAATTTTACACACAGCTGCTGTCTTCAGCTGATGTGAATGCACTGCATCATAGCATTTAAAGTCATGAAACACAGTTACATGCAAAAGAAGTTTCAAGTGGACTTCTTCCTCTCAGAATCAAGAACTGAACTTTCAGTAATAAAGTTCCGCTTCTTGTGCTAACAGCAAGACTTTATTACTCTGCAAGAAACAGAAGCATATACTATCAAACCTTAGCATCAGAAATCCTGGTATAATGCTCTTGCTACCAGAGGGATAAATTATTTCCTTAAGCATAATCTTATGACTGGAAGGAAACAAAACCAGACCTTTGCTATGGTAGAAAATGTATGAAGTAAAACAACAGGCTATTAACACTCAGTAGAATATAAGTAGTTATAAGCCCAGCTACATGGACTGATTTGTGTAGGAAAGGATTCTAAAGATAGAAACTCAGATTACCTATGACTTTCCATCACGGAAATGTGTACTTTGTCAAAAATGATCTTTTATTGTATCTCTACTGCAACTTCTGGACGGACTGATAGATTTATTTACACACAAACTGCTCGCCCCCACCCAAAATCCCAAAGATAAATTTCACAATGCTTATTTGCCTATCCACTGAATTCACTTTGCTCTAAAATCAGTGCCACACGTCACTGTATTCAACTAAATAATTCCTCACAAATATGCACCTCTAAGGTCTCACGAAAGAAAAATTAAAAAACATTCAAACTCGGTAAATGTACCCAAGGCAGAATTTATTGGCAAATGTGAAACAGATTTTTTTTTTTTAACAGCACTGTTTATTGCATAATTCACACATTTTGAGGTTCTGAAAATTTTAATGGAAAAATACAAATAAACTCATATGCACTGGGTTTCAGAGCCAAAATTCCTCAAACTGGCCTTTCCTCTACCAATTATGAGCAGCAGCTCACCTCTCATCACCTGCTTCCCAACATAAGGAATACAAAGTGGAATACAAAACTATAAAAAATGTCTACAGCTGAATATAAAGGCATGTTCCAGGTGTTACTCTTCCACTCATTTATCAAAAAATTAACTATCAAATTTGATCTACAGCAAACATATGTCTAAGTACACAGATTATGAAGCCAATGTAAGGCTTGCAAAGCAGAACTGCGATCAGTGTCCTCCTGCCTCCCGTTAGTCTCCCTGGTGTCTTTGGAATAATGCTCTAGAAACAACCACCCTGTACTATAAAACACTCAGCATAGCCTGGTCCCAGTATTGCAGTGCCAAGGTAGACAAAGACTCCAGATACAGAAGAGCCAGGCTGTGAAACTAAGCCAGATAAATATTTAAAAATCATTTGTTGCCCAGTGAAAGGAAAAGAAATGAAAACCTCTATGCTGCCATGCTGTAGATACCTGAAAATAGTAAGACCAGTTTTCTGCCCAAAAGTCTGCACAGAGCAAGAAATAAAACGAAACCCAAGCAAACAGGGGATTTGGAACTAGATGATCTTTAAGGTCCCTTCCAATCCAAGCCATTCTGTGATTCTGTGAAACAGAGAAGCATATGAAATGGCTAATGAACACACTCATTCTCATGTGCATAATTTCTTCAGTTAGATGCTAAAAATTACACACAGAGGGGAATAAAAAAAGAAAAAAAGGCTTGGAGAAAGGCTTGTTACTGTTCTCTACAGTAACAAACTTAAAAGCTGAAAACTAATGATGCCAATTATGCTTTTAAATCTGCAGTTCTGTTTTGTTCATTGTTTTGAATGTATCAGAGGGACAGCATATGGTCTAAATTCACACCATCAACCCCTTCTTATTCTCACCTCATATCCAGACACTAACAGTAACGCAACTAGATTTTACTTCGTCAATTTTCATGCTTAAATGAATGCAAATGCTTAAACTGAAGGTAAGTTAGCTACAGGTACCTGCTATTAATTCCTTATGTAGCGATAAAACTACTTTTTAGCCAAAGGGACAAAAGCAACCAGCCGCTAGCAAGAGTATCCTAAATGTCAAAGAATTCTTCATGCTACCTATTAAATGGAGAAGACTGTAAGTAATCCTTTGGGGGGAATAAAAGGCTTCCAAGAATCTGACATGAATTCTGAAAAGAATTGTATAGTGCCAACTGTTCTGTAGATATCTGACTAGAAAGCAAAACCATACATACATACAAGCCTGTAAGCATTCAAAACATTTACCACAACAAAAAGATTGGATTTTTTACTTTAGCCTGAAGCAGAAGTCTGCCTTACTTGATTAAAAACTGAGTACAGAAGTCGTTTTCACTCAGCATGCAAGTACATCCTGAAACATTAAGACTTAAACCCTGATTTTAGTTGTTACTGTCCTGAGAGAGACCACACTGAACAGTTTCTACCTGCACCAATCTTTATGCAATAAGTTGAGTGACTGACTTCAATGGGATTACTCATTTTACAACCTTTGTAGGAACTTGCAGCCAACTATTCAAAATATCTGAGATGGAAGAAGACTCATATTTTCTTTTTAGTCACCTTCACAACATACAAGTTGCCAGACTAAGCAACACTGTATAAAGGGAAGAAACAGCTTCTTGCACTTACTAACAAATGACCGGTGACTGATCAACATTCTTGTTTGCAGAGGAATCCATGCATGCTTTAGCACTGATGAACAGCCACAAGAATAGTCATGATGTTCCAAACAATGAAAAAACAGAAGTACTGTAGAAATGCAGTAACCTTCTTTTGAATCTAATATGAATCACATCTAACAATAAGCTGCCAAAATAGGCTTGCACACAAGATCAAGCTTATGACCGCAGGAGCATTTATCTAAAACCTTCCTGGTGAAACGGTGAAGTTTTGTAAATCCTGTGAGATGAGAGATTTTGCACATGAACTTGAGTCACAAAATGAGAGGGGGACACTATGCATGCCTGCAGTGATCAGAGTTACATCACCAGCTCCCCTACAGAATTCCCCATCAAGACTTGTCGGTTTCACATTAAACGATCTGAGGCTCAGAAAATAAAAGGCCACAGAAGAAAACTGATTTAACAGGGCTAAATGTTGAAACTGCGTCTGGTACCTAAAAACTCTTTTGGGTGAACTGAGTGAATTCAGGCAGGAGAGCTGTGAACTGCCACTGCAGGCACTACCAGCAGAGTTATCCAGCTGCCTCAGCACTACAGTATGACTACACACCTCAATGAATCAGCTCTGCTGCCATGACGTGGCACTTCCCAATCCATGACGGATCCAGCAGTAACTCCAGCTATGCCAGCTGCTTTAAATAATTCCAAAGCCACCTGAGGGATTTTGCCTCTGGGAAATGAAATTGTCTCCTCCCATCAATTTACCTTCTTACAGAGTCAGTCTAAATGGTAAGCTGATGGAAGCCTAGACCAGCTTTCCTGCTTTCTTCACAATAGCAACCTGTCTTCCAACTAGCAACAACTACAGAAATGCCACTGCCTTACCAAAGAAGAGAAACTTCTTCTTGCTGTTGCCAAACCCAAATTAAAAAAAGAAAAAACCTCAGTCCCACAGATCACATACCTATAAAAATACACTTATGTGGGGATCGTGTAACTTACCTTCATCTGAACAGTTGATTAAAAATAAGGATTTAGAAACATGTATCATCATATTTTTTTAGCCCATTCTAGTCTGCCTATTGAAATCAAATGGATATTTGTGATCAAAAAAGAGGTTCTAATCATTTTCCCATACACACATACTGTACTATAAAGAAATTTATGGTTTAGAATTTTCAGTGAAACAGAAAAATGCTACTCAAAACCATTTGAATATATCAACAAGTGCAATGGTATCACTTTCTGCAGGTTACACTCTTTTAAATGCAAAATAGCATTTTCTTACTCACTAAGGAGAGCTTGAAAAAAGTTCACCCGTGTAGTCATCAGACTTTAAATAAGTGATACTGTAATTCAGGAGTCAAAACAGTCTGTAAGCCAATCCACACTGAGCACTTTTATTGAACATTAATGGTTACTTTGTATTAAAATGCATCAGCTACTGAATGTCTATCATAGGATGCTGCAAATGGATTGCTAAATATGATCTTACCTCTTCCCACACGTTAATTATGACTCAACAGAACTACACATAATAATAAAGGTGTGCAAGGACTTACATATTTACAAGTATCAGATCATAATTACTACCTTGTCTAGGAATACATATTCATCACAGACTGATGTTGTTGGATAATAGTGCAGAGCTACAACATGAGATACTTCTAGCAAGTGCTCCTAGTCTTACTCATGCATGGGAAGGGTAACCATAGAATATAAAAATATTTTAAGAATTTACTTTAAACTTCCTGTTAAATTAATGACTATTCTTACACGTGTCAACATTACATTTTACTGCTATATCCAGGTCTTACTAGAAAAGATAACAAGTGTAATTTCTTCTAAGAAATGTGCAAGTTCTCCCTCCTTTTGGTAGCCTTCTAATGCAAACTCTTAATTACAAACTTACCCAGCGAAGTGACAAGCAATAGATTTTTTTTTTTTCCCTGTAGTGTCAGGTGCAGGTTACACAAGTTCCTGGGAAGCAAGCTGACACATTGCACAATGCCAGCTGCCAGCTAGATGGAAATCTTTGAGTGGCTTTTTTAGACTCACAGTGTGATATGCATCTTTGCAAGGAAGCCTTTCACTTCAGTCTTTTGTCAAAACAAATTGAGACACTGGGCGCACCTCAACTGTCTCTTCAGAATTCCCTCATCATGGTCACCTAATCCTCCAATGCATCAAGAAAGAAAATCTCCAGCAGGCACGAATGAGTGACCTGCAGTTAACTCCATCAGCAGCCACAGTCAGACACTTCGGACACAGATGTGACCAACCACGTAACAAAAGTAACCTGCCTGATGGACAAACTTCTTCCTAGGAAGCCTGACCTCTTAAGTGTTAAATTATTTCAAAAAATATCGTGCCTTACATCCCTTACAAGTCATTTAATGCAGATTTAATTTTTCATTATTGTGAAAGTGTGCAATCCTTGCTAGATCAAACTTTATTTCACTTTTGACTTCCACAATTATACCTCTCTGAGGAATCCTTCATGAAAGAAACATACATTATTCCAGACACATTTTCATCACAAATTATCAAAACCATGATTTCAGTGGTGACCATACCCTTTAAATCAGAGAAGTCAATCAGAGTTTAGTACTTACATTTAATCATGCTGGTACAGTGCCTTGCATATCAGAGTCCTGCCCTTCCCAGCCTATCTAGACATTACAGCAATTTCCACGCTTACAGACAACAGCATGCACCATAGCAAAGATCCTAGACCTAGAAAATCACCTCACTGAGAGATTGAAAGCTCTGAAGCTCTGAAACATTGTTTATCTGAAAAAGTAGCTCCCAGTTGCTAAACAGTTTACATACACCTCACATATCATTGTAAAGACTCCAAAATTACTTAATTTTCTCTGCTATTTTGTGCAACAGTACAGCACATGAGAAAGGTTACAACACTGAAAAAGAATATATTCTGTGAAAAAATGTTGTTGCAAGCTATTTCCTAAAATTGCTGTGGGGTAACCAGAGCGGATGGGACCCAGGGTTCAAGATGTTTTCTGACTGTTTTGGTTACAATTTTCCTCTACAGCCAACAAGAAGATTATTGCATATTATTTTTTGTAAAAGCAAGTGATTTCCAGGAATCTCACCTCAGCACATCTGAGCATAGTCCAAACTTGATTATAGACAACAGTGAAATTACAATGAAATTGCTAAACCACATTTATTTACTTTCTCCAGCTTAGGCTTTTCTCCTTTCTTCCTTCAACCCACATCACTCTCCTTGCTAGAACACCATCAGTCTTATCCCACACATGAAGAAAAGATACAATTTTCAAACAGATTTCTCAACAGGGCTCTTCAACTTCCCAAACAGAAAAATGTTCACCTAGTGTCACACAGCACATGCTGATATCTACACTCCCTTATACTTTTAGTCATTTGGCATTAGCCGCATGTTCACTGTTTGTCTTCAAAACACTAAGATTAGCAGAGCCCTGTGAATTCTGTCACTCCAGCTGCAGAGTCGTAAGGAAATTTCCTTAATCACCTCCAGTGCCTCTGATGGGGGATCTAGGCCCCAAAGGCCTGAGAGAAAGTACAGATGCACCCAGCACATCCAAGGACCATTCCTTGTGCTTGCTGCACTGCTACCAGCATACCTACAACTCAGGGTCTCGACTAAACCTGAATTTCCTTGTATGTCCTCTCTGACTTTGCTGACATACTTGTGCATCACAGCTATTCCCAGTCTATGAACAGAGAGGGCCACACATATGACTAACATACACATCCCTTGGCTGTATACCAAAAGGGAAATGTTGGCCTCCTGCAAAATTAAGACTGATTTGTCTACTTTTATCTCAGTCACTAATAACAAAAGGTTTGTTTAATTTGCTACTTACTGTCATTTACACACAACACCACAACAAAATAGGTGGGGCGTAATTTTTTTTCATCTTAGAGAACTGTTTAGGTCTGCATGGCATACAAAACCTTGGAGCAAAGACCAATTTTCCCAACCATCTGAAAAGGAACAGACACATAAACATTGCTCATTTTTTCAGCAGCTATGTGCTCCAGAGACAAAATAATTTGATTCTACAGTGAAATAAATTCTCTAATGAAAAAAATAATAATTGAAAAAAAGGACAGAGAAAGACATATAAAGTCTAAGAACATTGACATGTCCTAACCTCATTCTTTGTAAAGATATGCAATAGACTCCTAAGACCATCACTTTCCAACATCATGGCTTCTAAACTATCGTATTTTCTTCAGGTGTACACCTCCACAGCTGTGAACTTCAACTTCAGGCCTCAACTCATCAACAACTAAAAGTTAGATATTTTTCCTAAATGCTAAAATAATTTAAAAAAATATTAACCAGCATACAAGTGCAGTATTAATCAGAAAATTAAAAAAGGATGAAATTCAAATCACAGAGAAAAGTAATAATCACAGACCAAGGTAATAATCTTATCAGTACCAGAGAGAAATAAAAGCATGAACCAATTTAGAGACTACACAGACAAGAGTTTCAGTTTGAGATTAAGGTCCTCTGAAAACAAAGACCTAATATCTGTTTTCACATAAAAATTAAAAAACCACCAATAGAATAAAACCAACATATATGTGAAGACTCACATTTTTTTCCCGTTCTCTCCTTAGAAAAATAAGTTATCTTTTCAAAAGGTCAGTGGTATATTCTCCCTTTTAAAGTGACATAGGTAGCTTCCTAGCGAACACAACCGCTTTGATGATCAGTGTTTCATTAACACACTGTAGAGACTGATGACAAAATGCACACCTGCAGTTCTAAACACACATGAATCAAAGGCACTGTATGCTAGCTCTGCTCATATTCAACAGACTGACAGATGGGACAAGATGATTCACCCTCTTCAGACAGCATTAACTGTGCTGTGAGATTACACTGAACCACTATGTCCTCAATAAAAAAAAAAAAAAAAAAAAAAAAAAAAGAAAAAATATCTTTCTCTGCCCAACCTTTGCCTCCCTCTCCTCTGACTTCATATATAAGTTATCTATACTGTAAACATATCAACCAAGAGATGGGATTTCCTGTAAATTCTCCTCTGTTATATTTGGCATAAATATTAATATTACGAAAGGGTCTGACTTTCACCATACTCTAAGTTGACTCCTCCTTGGCCCCATCTACTGCTGTACAGTCAGGTCTCCCCCTTCCCATAAACACATCACCAAACCGGCATGAAATCCAGTCTTACTTTTCTGACATGAAAAAAATGCACCCTTAACTACATGCTTGTATTTCTCACTTCGTGTGCATTTTGTTTCTCAATTCTTTTTGCCTTCTTTTGTACTAGCTTGATTGTCTGAGGGTTCATGCGTGAGATTATGCTCTTAAAGTACTTTTTAAAGTAATCTGATGGAGACTCAATCCTCAAGATTTTAATTTGTAAGTGTGTTTAAAACGTGCAATAAAGTTCAAAGTTCATGTGACAGCCTCCTAATAACAGTTATCCTAACCATTATCTGCAGTCTGCTCACAAATACTAATAAGACAGTTCTCCTGTATGAAATGGTTTGCAATGGAAGTGACACCTCATGAAGCATATGTAAGGATTTATAAATTCCTCTGCTCCTAAATCATTAAATAAATTTAAGAACAAAGTAACTGAGAAAGCTGTAGAGAAGAAATTATTCTGTGGTCATGAATGCCTATCTGGAAACACAGGTACTCTGGCAGCAGTTTGGGATTTTCTCTGGCAATGGTACACTGATTTGCTTTCCCTTCAGAGGAGAGAAAGCAAAATTATTTTTTTGCTAAGGATAACTCTGAGGAATAAATAAATCAATTTATCTTCTTTTCAAATGAAATTTTAGTCCAGGTGTTTGGGCCTTTAGTTGTTTAGGTCAGAGGCTCAGCAGGTTGCAGTCACTAAGCTGTGAGCTGTTGTACTTGGAATTCTAAATAATTAATGAGTAACAGCAGCTGAAATCTGCATGAGAAACATCACTGTGACACAATTATTTTACTTGTGTGCTTCTTCAAATATGCTTTCAAGTACTTGTGCCTCATACTTGAACATGCTCTCATTTTACCTAAATCTTAGATTTCATGTACTGATGTTTTCCTAACCTTTATCCAGGGTACGTACAAAACCAAGATAGAAATAGTCATTACTGAATAACTATTGAAGACAACAATGCTCAGGAAAAAAAATTCCATTTGAACATGAGAATGTATGAAATGTACACAAGACCATTATCTCCCCTTCTTCCATTAAAAAAAAAAAAAAAAAAGGCTTATTTTGTGTTAAAAAGATGATAAAGGAATGTGACCTGCAAAACACTCATTTCTTCAGCAGAGTTTTCCAATGCAGTTCACCATTTACATCAGATTCAGTGTACAAAAGAAAAAGATAACAAAATCTGGAACATATCAAAATAATGGAGTAAGAAAATACGTGTTTCAACATGGAAAAGTGTATTCACTTTCAAAAATGATTATCAAAAATTAAGTAAGGTTGTATATAATATTTATAGCACCCATCAAAAGAATATCTTCTTCTTGAACAAGCGGCACTTGTAAACTGTTTTACTTTTATTGTTAACTAAAATATTTTTAAAAGAAGAAAATGTTTCAAATATCATCATTCATGACAGGGTCCACAGCCTACAGCCAAGAGTGGGTTTCCAGAGAGCACACAAAGACAGCAAGGAAGTTCCCTCCCTAAAGGTCTTGCAACATAAGCAGAGAAAACACATGACCAGGAGGTAAACCTTTCTCCCATATTACAGATATAGTACAAAGGCAGAGATAAGTTAAGGATAATACATAAAAAATTACTTACGGCCCACTTGAGAAGCTTTGGCAGACATTAGAAAATTAAATCCAGAGTTGTAATTCTGAAAGCCCGTCCTCAGCTGCTACATAATGCTGGGCTTTGTATCACAACACACACCTCCTTTCTTATTTTACGAGTGCTTCATGAACTTCAAGTTCTGCCATCAGTCATACAAAATAACACTCCAGCTATGATGACACAGCCAAGCAGCTTCACATGATTTTACACCAGAAGCTCATCAATATACAATGAAGTTATTTCTCTGACATCCTAGGTCTTCATTCAGCTGACTTTGTCTCAGACATGGAAAATGCTAACTATCAGGCTCAAGCTTATCACAAGACAGAGTGGAAACCACTGCAACAACCCACTCCCTGACTTTTTTTTTCCCCTTTTTAAACAGCTATAGCAGAAGGTCACTCATACCATGAGATAATAAGCTTGTGATTAGCAGCCTCACACAGGATGTGGGAAACCAGGGATCGTTTTAGAAGATACTGAAGGGAAAGATCAGTCTGGCTTGATCACAGGATAACTGTGACTCACAAATGTGATCTGGCAGGGGAAGATAGATTAAAAAAAAAAAAAATACAGACAAACCAACCTGCACTGTATCATGAGGGGATATTTCCAGTTAAGATAGGGAAGAATTAATGTAATCACACAGGCCACTAGGATAACATCAGCTGAATACAAGGTACAGTTCTGGTCAGCTGTGTTTAACAACATGAATTTTTTATTAGAACAGATGAGAGGATGAGGAGAGCAATAGGAACATATTATCCAGGGATAAAGCTGAAAGCCCATGACTTGTCAAGCCTAAGTAAAGCTAAGCTAAGTGAATGTTAGAAGAGAAGAAAATACATGCTGCCCACATATAAATCTAAACTGAAAGTCAGAGTCCTTCTACATATCGGAAGAGCAGGGCTCAGGAAGAACCAGAGGAGAGCAGAAAACCTGAGTTCAAGACAGAAAGCAAGAGTCTGACCACTGTATTTCAGACACTGCATGAATGGTGTGGTTCTCACTATTGCAGAACAGCCCCAAATGATACAGGCCACTCCTTTTGCCTGGAGATATTCCAATCCATATTTCTGAACAGTGTACCTGGAACACTGACAAGGGGTGGGAGCAGAGAGGGAGTACCATTTGCTGAACTTGTTCATACACTGACAACGGACTTTAAAAAATGGTAAACTAATCAAATCCCTAAACAAAAGATCACCAACCCAGCAACACCCTGGAAAGAGAGAGCAAAAATGAAATAGGATAGCTTTTAGTCAGCTGGGTGTCACTGTGGCATCAAACACTGGACAAACAGACTTTAATCCCCACTCTGAGTTCATTGATGAATTCCTGTTCACCCATTTTATCCTGTAAGGGATCAGTATAAAGCATGTAACTGTAACTCTCTCTGCACAAAGACTGAAGAAAGGGACCACCACTCTTGCTCAGCAGCCTCTAGCCTTGCAGCCTGCTCCTTGCATCAGGAAATGCAGGCCTGAACCCTTTGGGGAAGAGGCAGAACTATCTCTGTCCCAACCACAGCACGGCAGGGTCTTTGCTAATCAGCTCTTCTGCAAGTTTGTGAGCACTGGCCCTCGGAAACAGTCGTGAGACACACAAAGTCCACCTCTGCCCTCCGCAGTTCTGGGAACAGGAACAGCAGGAAAACACACTTTGTTTGGATGGATATTGACTTTCAGGAGCCTTGGTTCATTTGCTACGTTGGATGGTAATCTGAGACATCTAATTCCCAGCACGAGATAGACTAGGGGCTTCATACAAGACTTTTCAAGTCTCTTTAATCCGTTTCCCAAATAATTTACAAACCAATTGGACTTTTCATAACACTCGTCTAAGACTATTCCAAAACAGTCCTTGAAATCCCCTCCTCAAACACTCTGCAGTAAACGCTCCACCACAGAAATGCAATAATGAATATATTTCCACAGTCTGACTGAAACTTTGTATCACATATACACATAACAAACCATACAACGAGCTCTTCCAGCAACCTGTTTGTGGACCACATCACTGATTCAAATCAATCAAGGTACTTCTCATCCCACTCCTTAACAGAGTTAAAACCTCTTACAAAATAGAAGCTGAGCTGCTGGTTTGGCCAAATTCCTTACTTCTCACCTCAAACAATACGTCTACCCAACCTGCTACCCTCCAACTCTAAAATCACCTACAGCACTTTTGAACAACTCATAACACAAGTACAGTCATTAATACAAGTTACTTTTTGAAGTACAAATTACACTACACCTGAATTAAAACCTGTCATTTAACACTTGCATGAGTTATCAATGAATGAAAACAATGGGTATTTTATTTAATGTGGCATCATACTTTAGCGAACTTCCACTGAATTGCAAGCAATTAGGTTATACTGCTAGATTTTAACTAGTTTATAACACCTTTTTTTTAGTGGAAATCCAGGTATTCTAAGTTAGGGGATGTGATTAGTTTGAGATGTTGCAGCTGGAACCCTTCACTCCCAAATACATTAGTGATGACCCATGAACAGTCTCTTTATTTCAACATTGCTCAGCTGTGCTCTGTAATATTTAGTCTGTGGCACTTAAAAACCTTAAAATAATTCCGAATGACCAAGTTTGCCCTTACTAAGCTAGTGCTACTGTTTTAATCACTACTTTCTTTCGGTGCATCCACTAACACAAATGCATTACAATTTATAAGTATCTATCAGTAAATACATTCTTGGCTTGGTATTTCAGCATCTGCCAGAAGTAATGAGAATGTCCAAAACAAAAATACAGTAATGCTAGGGGGGGAAAACCCAAACATTTTCCCTGTTTATTACCTTGAAGCACACAATATTCACTCAGAAAAAAACATCTTGATCAAAACCACAGCTCCACCCCAAACCACAGGCTTCATAGTATCTGGCAAGAACATTTAAAAACATAAGCTAAAAGCACTGTAGACTCTATATGTTTAAAGCTAAGAAAAGTGGAAAGCAATTATCACCAGAACTGTTTTCATTTTTTAAAACATAGTTGCATGTAAACATTTCATCAGTTTGGACACATCAGAGTTAACTTATATTCACTCTTAAATGCAATTAGCAATGCACATAAATTTCCCTTATTTTGCCAACTACGCCATATGAATATCCAGTCCTACAGTAATTAAAATGACACTGGATATTGGTGGTCTGCTAGAATGAAGGTTTGCAGATCGTATCACAAATGCTCTCTCAAATACCACATGGGGAAAAGGTGTAAGCAGATGATAACAGAACCAGATGCACAGTGATGCCAGGTCCAGTGGGACTGGAACACGCACAAGCTGATGATCGAATGGTATCACCACATAACAGAAACAAGGGCACCTAATAATTTTGGTACTGATTACCATTCTGATCCTTTCAAGAAGTAACACTTCAGCAACACCACTATATTGTTCATGACTTGCTTACCATTTGCCAGTGCAAACTGTCCATACCCAAACATAATCCGGAATTTTTCACAAAAATTTCTTTCATGCTCCACTTGCCTAAGCTGCCTTATATTGTAAATACAGAATTTGTAAGTAGAAGGAAATCTCTCTTTGCCAGACACGTGCTATGTATGTCCCACAGCAATACTACCCAGCATTCTGTTCAAGTTGAACTATAATTTCTTGCCTCAGTTTCCTCTGAACACAATTTTTAGTTTCTGTTTCACGTGAACCAACACTGCTTTTGTGACTTGTCTACTTCTGGCTCTTTCTTATGAATTTCCCTTAGAACAACAATCACAAGGATCTCTCTAATGAGGAGTTAGTCTTGCTCTTTATGATGAGGGTTGAAGTGAAATAATTTAATCTTTTAGTTTCTAATTATGGGTTAATTTTTAGAAATTTGAGTGATACCAGACCTCATAAAAATTGGTGTTCTGTGTAAAGTCAGACCACTAGATCATAAACCATTATTATAAAAATATGGTCTCTTAAGGGTGGCAAATTTTAGTTCCAACATGGATTAAAATGTGTTCAGGAACTTCAAAGCAGAGTTCCCAAAAAAATACAAATAAGAATAATTTCAAACATTTTTGAATTGCAGCAATCTTTAAATAGAGAAAACTTAAAATGCTTAAAAAATTATATGACAGCTAGCTTATTTAACTGACAGTACAGTTAAATTTATACAAACAATGTAATTATAAGCTGGAATCAAGTCAACATACTCTAAGTCAATGCCTCTCTCAATCAATAAAAAAAGAAATCACAAAATTGCTCTATCACAAAAGGATATATACAGAATAACCTTTTCTTGTGTTCATTATCTATGTAAAATTAATGTGCCAACAAATCTTAATGTCTTAAAATCTTGCATTCATTTGACCTTACTCATTTGGGTGGTCTTTTCCTACTGGAGCAAGCTCACTGAAGACAACTGCATTCATTTGTATCAGGGAAACACTGCAAAACCAGTTTTTATGCTTGTGTGTGCCAGTATTATTGCTGTAAGGCATGAGTGATTATGAAATTACTTAAGTGCTCTCTTTCCAAAGTCCTGGTTATTTCTCTCAGGTTAAAGTACAGAGCTGGCTGATTTTGAAGTACCTTTAATCATTTGTACATCTTCAAATGTAATATTCTACCAATGTCATATTTGCATGTTGATCTTTTATCTGCAATAATAAAATATTTACTAAACTAAGCAAGAGGAAAATGGGATTTTACACTTCACAAGTAAAGCATAAAAACAGATTCCTAAAGGAAGAGACACACACACATTAGAGATAAAATTAAGAACTGATGTATTTAAAATTTACCACAGAAGTACCATTTACAATTTATCTTTTAGCACTGGCTCCCCACATGCATTTTTCAGCCTCAGTTTAGAAAACACCAATATGATTTTGGGGTACATGGAAGATTGAATTAAAATACCAACAATGACTTCCCAACTATTATGAGTTTTTTCCTAAAGTATTAAAGTCTTACTGCAATTAAACACTATTGGAAGTATTAAAATAATGAGTTAATTACACATCCTATTCAAAGCATTTTATGGAAGCTGTATTTCTGACTAGTTCACTGCTGATAGAATTGTTACTAGAACATTTCTAAGCTGTAGAATGTAACTCACAGAATCAGTTCAGTTACTGGTCCTGTACAAATGTTTCATTAAACATATTTACAGCCTTACTCCCAAGAGAATTTTCAGACCCTAAATAATAATGCAGTTAACAAAAATTAATATCTAAACATTCAGTTCTGTACAGGACAAAACTAAAGACAACTACCATCACATGACAAAATTATTTTGATATGTGATGAACTACATAGAGTAATCATTGTTTACCAATAACAGAAGTTGGAAAATTAAACATCTGAACCAGTAAAGCATGTGGTGCCAATGATAAGATCTGAGAAACACTGAATTCCTCAGAAAGTCATTGTGAGCTCAATATTCAGCATAATACATCAGGTTAAATTTGTTTGCTTCTTACTCCATGCAAATCAAGCAAGTCTCAGTTTTACTGTGGGTCTTACTGCATTTGACAGTCGCTGGTGTTTTCCAAAGATCACCCAAAAATTATGAGTAATAAGGGAATATCAAAACTGTGATTAGCAGAAAGAAAGCCACAACATGATTGGAGAAGTTGTAAAAGCAGATTAGGAAAACAAACAAACAAAAAAGCAAACAGCTACCAAAAAAAGAAGCTTTAAATGCATATTAGAATACAAATTACATTTTTCACACATCCTCTCACTGACACCTGCATATGTGTTTCTTGCTACTATCAAGCTAACAGCAAGACTATGGACCTAAATCAATACAAAAGAGAATCAAGGGCAAGGCCCACTGGCTATTAAGCAGATCACCAATAAAATGATTAAACCAATATAATTATTAAATTTACTGTCACTTTTGCTGTCACCTTCTTGTCTTGTAAATTCCTCAAACATGCACAGGGAGCAAGAATCACTCTAGAAGCAACATCCTGTTCCTAACAAGCTTGTTGCCCCAGGTCACATGAAGCCCCAGCTCACTCATCACCACATTCCCAAGGTGCACGTGCTTCATCCTGTGACCAGCATGCACTCAGTCATCTACAGGTGGTTGGAGAGCATGCTGGAAGCAACTGGACATCCAGAAAAGAAGAAAAGGAAAGAGATTATGTACAGGTTACCAAGTCTGAGGGATCACTGGGAGAGAAAGCAACACAGTCCTGACTACTTTCATTGTTTGCTAGTCTACTCCCACAGTATGTTCAGACATATGCCTACCTGCACGTCATTTCTTGCCATATGAAGAAGGTGGTGATGAGGAATCACCAGGATAGATTTACAGAGCATGAATCATGCCTGACCAATACGACTGCCCTCTGTCATAGGATTTGTGGATGAGAGATCATTGGTATCATCTACCTTGATTTTAAGATGACTCAACAATGTCTCCCGCAGAACCTTTGCACCTAATCTGATCTAAGTTACAATGTAGGTTGGTAAAGTACTAGATGATAAAAAAACACCTCATCTCTGTCATTAGGCTCAAACATCAGCTCTTAATGGCTCACAGTCTGCCCCTAACCAAGTGAACAAGTTAGAGGCCCTAGCCTGTTGGATATCTTTACCAGCAACCTAGCAGAGTGTACAGTGCATGCAGTAAGTCTGCAAACACCAAACTTATGGGTGTAGAAGACATGCTGGGGGGCAGGGATGCCATTCAGAAGAACTTAGATAGGGCCAAGAGAAATGCCATGAGAGCACAGGCTGAAGACTAACTTACTGGTGAGCAGCACCACCAAAAACAAGTTGGAGGTCCTGGCAAGGCAGAAATCAGCAGTCCACCTGGCAAGAAAAGCACAACCAGCAACTGAGGGAGGCAATTTTTCTGCTTCATGCACAGTTAATTACTCTGTATTACTGGGTCCACTTTTGGATCCACATGGTGAAGCTGGGAAGTTGTAAATATTTATTAGATAAGGAGAAAAAAATTACTATATTACTATAAGGATAATGAAGCAATGGAATATGTGCTCTGAGACACAGACGAATCTCTGTCTTGGAGCTTTTAAAGATGCAACTGTTGAAGAATACATTTGGTGCGGGTAGGTCCGTTTGGAAGCTGCAGTGAGAGCTGCAGATTGAGCTCTGGCCCAAGATAAGAGGTGTGAACCTCTGACCTTTTGCATAACAAAGGCCACGGGGACCTGTGGCCCAACCAGGTGCCTGGACACTCAGAGACACAGAAGGAGGCAAGGACTCACTAGAAAGAGCAAGAGTTTTAGGCACTTAGCCTGTGAAGGTAAAAAAGCCCAGGTGTCCTTTGTTCCAGGTCCCTTCTCAGAGGCACCAACATGAGCTGTTTCTGTGTTACTGCACGGTGAATAAATTGTTTTATAGAACAAGATATCTTGAGAGACTGCTATATGAAACCTAGGGTTGAACCGGTAAGGAAAACTGGTCTGACTGCCTCTGAGTGGGGTGTGTGGGGACTGGGACTCAAGCAGGGCACTCACTAGCTCACTGGAGCTGCCCGTTGTGGAGCAGCTTCGGTCCCAGCAGTGAAAGTCTCTGGCATGGGGAGTATGACTGCCAGAGAGCCTCATGAATGGCCAGGCTGGAAAACTTCCTCACAGATGGGAGACCTGAGGCACCCGCCTTCAAGCCTCCCTTCTCCAAACATTCAACTGTTGGCACCAGGTGAATTCACCTGGGGTCTTTGGAACAGGGAGGAGCCAAAGGATGAGTGCGAAAATTCACTGAGAAGATTCTGCAAAAAATTAGAATTTTGTGCAGGTTTGGTGAAATTATAGGTAGTGGGCCAAGAATAGGTGCACAGCCTGATCAGCATAAGGCATACACAGAGTCCCTCATCAGGCACAAAGTGGCAGGGCTTGAGTCTCTTCTAAAATGCAGAAGGGTTTGGAGATCCTTAAAACAACTAAACAAAACACTACTTTACTTGGTCTGATCTTATGAGGAATGCTGCTCTGCAGAGAAGGATGGACTGAAGACCTGTCTTCTAACCTGAATGAATTTACAAATTTATGTTGGAATTGTATACCTATGTTATGCAGAGCATGCACATTTAGGCTTGATGCCTCCAGGAAGACAAGAGAAGCTTCAGGCATACTCAAAACATTCTGTACAAATCTATCTACATGCAGTAAACTGAATGCCTTCACTGTTCTGTGAATTGTATGCACTTACACCAAAAAAAAGAACTGTGCCAACGAGGGCCTCACAGAACACGTCCTTCAGAAGCCTCTGCAATGCTACTTCACTCACTGGATCAGGGAGACTTCACAGCCTTAACCACAATTAATCCTAACCCACTTAGCAGCACTGCAGCTATGGGGGGGAGCCACCAAAACCAGAAGCTAATTATAAATAAGAAGAGACCACAGGTACAGCATACACCTCATGGCAGATACAACAGTTCCTAGTAGTAGAATAAACTCCAGTTAAGAACTCTGAATATGCTGCTACTCAGCATTTTACCACGTCACTCCATTAAGACAAGGAACATACTTTTCTTGTTGTTATATGTTGCTTGTGGCCTCACTAAGGCCTAATGGTCAAACAAAATATTACTCATAGGGATGAGACATACAAGCCATTTACAATAAAAGGCCAATTAGGCTGCGAAGTAGTTTTCATAACTTCTTTCTCACTCTTTCTAGGGGCACAAAAAATTATTACTTGTGGCTATAATTTCAACTTCAGCTGGAAACAAATATCTTCCTGTGATGCTTTCACTAATAAGGAAGGTTGTGGCATTCAGGAGTTAGAATTAAGAGGGAAAAAAACCAAACCAACCAACCAACCAACCGAAAAAAACCCCAAACCCAATAACCACAACACAAACAGAGCATTTTTACCACAGGAGGAGGAGAAAAATAGAGTATTTCACAACCCACTCTACAAGACAGCCAAAACTTAAGATTAACTCTTCAACATCAACAGTCCTGCATTCAGTTGAAAAGCACCTACTAAAATTTCCATTAAAGCAACAACTTTTGCATGTGATGCAAAAATTATGGGTTAATTCCCATTTGACAAAAGTACCTTTTTGAAAAACAAAGCCAAAGCCAAATTATTGCCTACCTTCCAGGTGAACAGTGCTGAGTCAGACTACACTGATGAAAGCTATGCAAAACCTTACACTCATTTCTTTTCCATGAGCAAGTAAGGGCAAAGTAATAGCACAGATAAAAGATAACAATAAAAACCCAAGCCAGGGAGTTTCTATATGTAGCAGCTATTCAATTGATTAAGAAGTCCCTCAATACAGTATCTTCCACCATCTAAGGAAAGAGTCCAAGAGTAAAAAACCCAGCAAGAGGCAAAGTACAAAATAATTGCAACTGTTGCCCTTTAAGTCAGTCCCAATTATTTAAGCACGTAAAGCAAGCTAAAAAACAAGTTTGGGGAAAAAAAAAATCCCTGTTTTCTTTCTACTTTCACAAAAATAAAAGGAGTGCTAACACCAAGGCTGACTTAAGAACTGTGAAAAGGTTCTACCCACCTTTGCTACCATCAGTTTTGTTAATACATGAAGCACACCAGGCAACCCTTTTCAAAACAGCTCACCATTGTATTTTGGTCAGCCTTTCAGGCATTGTGGACATTTTCCTTTACACTAAGAAACGTAGAGATGAAAATGCCTGGAATCGAACCGCTGACTATTTTTCAGTGACCACTTCACTGAAGACACAAATTAAAATAGGATCACTGTGTAACTTGACAGTGATTTTAGTTATTTATGGGATTATGGGTTTTACCTCTATTTTACTATTTTCCCTGTTTATGGGATTATGGGTCTTACTCTCCAGAATGGTGTGAGATATCAAAATATTAAAAATACAGCACAGTAAGGGTCAGAAAGCTTCCTATTAAAATGATTATATCATTCCTTATGGATAAAGCTTTGAGGCACATGTCAATCTCTAAAATTACTGCTTTGTATTGTTCCATCGGTATTTTTTCCCATACCATAGAACTACTAAAAACATCAGCCAGTTATTTTTCTTCTTTGCCTTCAGCTTTTGCTGTCATATTTTCACTGTAACGGGTCCTTTCTGGATGCAAACTTGTACAAACGTCCTTCACACAAAGAAAAGAAAATCCAGCATGTGCACAAACCCACGATAATTCCTTATGTATTAACACTCATAGGGACAAGGATATTATTTTCTTTTAATCACTCTAATTTCTGTCAGCTAATATTCCAACACTACTTTTCATCCAGAGAACTAACAAAATCTGACAAGAGAGTTGAACTAAGGACTCATGTTTTTAGAGTTAGAAGAGTGACGCTGACATCTGGGAAGTGATGGAGAAAGATGGCTGAAAAGCAACACAATACATGACACAACATCATAAAGCAATGTCTTGCTATTAACCATGAGATATTGTGCATTTAACTGCCATCCCAGAAGCTGATGCGTCTCTTCTGAGATGAGCTGAGAGTCTGGGTTACTCAAGGAATTTGTCACAAACTCCAGGAACACTTCCTGGGAGTGGGTAGTATAGGAAGCCAGTTGAAGTTCTAAATATATGCACATATTATTAAATATGTTAGTCAGAAGAAAATGGCAATGATATGTTGATGACACACAGGTTTAGGCACAGATCAGAAGGCCAGAGGACAACTGGGACATGCAAAATTGCTGCATTAAAAAAAAAAGTCTAGTCTGTCTCCTACGTACTAACCCACCGCCTGAGGAATGTGTGAGATTTGGCCAGCTGTGGTGGGCAAGGTGAAAGCGACTCTGTTAAGTTGGTGAGGAAGAAGATTTGAGGAGGCAGCAAAGGCCATCTCTACCACTTAATGCACCCAACTAGCACTGCCAACCTGAAGCCACTCTACCTCACTTCAGTTAGTCCATCTGAACTCCATCAAGGAAAACTAGGAATATGAATACTAAGCAGAAAGTACAGGACAACTGTCCTTAGGGCTCTAAGGCTATGGCTATATTGGAAACTATGATTTTACTATGGCAGTTTTACCAGTGAAACTCCTTATGCTCAAAGACGAACATACCTCATGACTGGCTTCTTACCACCATGCCATACTTTGGCAAGACCATGCCCAGAAAGAGCTGATAGTAGATCTTAAGACACAACAGATGAAGCAGTTATACATTATCCTCCAAAAGGCCCTTGGCTATCCAGAATACACAACTGCCTTCTAATCTGGAAACTACCATGGCCAAACTTATAACTGAAAAAAAAAAAAATAAAAAAAAATAAAACTGACTTCAGCTACAGAAGAGCTGTATTTCAGGGCTTTTCTGACCTTTGGGGGACAAACATAACCCCATTGAGATGACAGGTTGTTGTTCCATTATATTATTATCCTTGATCTAAACTAATCCATCACATATAACAATTATTTTTCAGTCTTGCATGTATTCGGAAGACCAATCTGAAAAACTGAGTCAAAAATGCAGTCAAAACATCTTTATATGTCTGGCAGTACTGATCTCTCACACTGTCAAAACTTTTTTTAAGTGTCTGGATTCCATAGACACCTAAAAATTGTCCAGCTGCACCGTTTTACCTGAATTTTGTGACTTTCAAATAAGAAGTAGGCTAAGAACAAACATACTTTCATTTGTGATCTAGAGATTTCAACTCTTTAGCAGAAGCCAAAGATAACGCACCAGGTAAACACACAAACAAACATACTACATGCCTGAATTAATTTTAAGAATAGATGTTGGTGTGTATTTGCTTTGATTTTTCTCTCCCTCACACTTTCAAATAATAGACACTAGATTCTTTTGGTTGTTAACTTCACCAATCTGGAGAAAGCTGAATTTAAGCATTCCTGAATGTTAAAGCATTCCCTAGTTTTTAAAAAATTAAATACTAAGAATTGCAATTATACACTAAGAAATCTTACAAATGTTGGAACAAACCACAAAATAGTTATATTTTAAAAACATTTTTTTTCTAATGTGCAAAATAAACATAGTACAGCTAATATATCTTGATCAAAAACGGGTGAAAACTAAAAACGTATAAAACACACTATTATAGCTTCAGTCATTGTGTATTTAAAAAAAAAAAAAACAAAACAAAACAACCAAACAAACCAAAACCAAACAACAACCTCTGATTTGATCAGTCTTTTCAGGTTTATTACTTTCCTTGTTTCTCCCCTTTGAAAGACCTTCCAAAAGCTTCAGGGGAAAAAAAAAGTAAAATAAAAAGCAATAGTTAAGTAAATATTTAGAAAACTAGCTTCCCCGCCAAGTTAGTTCAAAATCACTTCAGAAACAAAAAAAAAAAACGGCTGGAAATTTCCATGTTATTTCTTGTTTTTCTCTCACGTGCTTTTTGTGTGGGCTTTCCTGGGTTATGTCCAAGATTTACAGCTATTCCAAGCAACAGAGCTGGGATTTCACAGTTACTGCAACTGATGTAAGAAGCCCCATAGGCATGATCTCACTCTACATTAACCAAAGAGTACTCTACTTATTTTTAACGGAGCATTTTAAGAAGCATAAAGCCTCTATCAGAATATGAAGACTCCAGAATGTTAACATCTGAATACCGTTGTCAAGAACTGCTTAAGTATCTGCTATTCAGAAATTCTTTAGCCGCCTAATAAATGTTCATAGAAGATTCTGAATCCTTTAAAGAAAATAGTAGTAAGATGTATATCAATCTCTACAAAAAAAAGTTACACCCAGGATAATCAACCTTTTACAGAAGGGTCAGTCTTTGCAAACCTCTCAAGTAAGAAGATAAGGTGTAGAAAATTTGTAAGAGATTGACTGATATCTCCTGGATGCCACAGAAAAGTATTTTGAAAAAATCCAAAGACCAAACTCTGAAAATAGCTGGCAAAGCAAGAAAACATGAGTACTACTTCTTACTTAGAGAAGTTAATGAAATTTTTAATCATAAACATAACTAACATCAAAATTATTTACTACTATACCCAAAAGCTCATGTGACACGAGGATTCAAACAGGATTACATTTGATATGTGTGGTGATTAGATGGAAGAAGACCTTTCTTCATGTGCTACCAATACAGGAAAATAATCAGAGAAACAAACTCAGAAAATACATAGTGATCTGAATGAAGTTATTAAGTAAAGAAAATCTAAATCCCATTGTGACATAGCCTTTATTTAATGCCACCAAATACATAAGATTAGACACCATCATTGTCTTCCTGGGGGAGAGCCATCAATGAAGTGTTGTGCAGCTCCTCCCAACCACAGCCAACTCTACAGTGCTTAGCATAAAGAAGACCATGTTGTCTAAATTCTCAGGTTGGCAAAACCCTTAGAGAGCTAGGTTTTAATTGCAGCATCTTAATTTGCGGCCTGGTCAGTATCACCATATTGTGCTCCTTTAGTCTGAATGCAGCACTCACCTGTAGTCTCATCAGAGTGAGAACAATCTTCCTGCAGAATGATTGGTAGAGGGAGACCCGGAACTACAACTGAAGGCTACTGTAATACAGCTCTAATGTAATCTCCACTGAAGTCAGCCACTGCCTTTGGCAACTGGATCAGCCTCTGAGACCAACTTGTTCATTTCATACTGATCATGTAATTAGGCCCAAATCTTCGTGCAGAAGGCTGGGTGTACCAGAAAATGGGTATTAACTCAAGACATAAGCAAATAAACTGGACCCTAGTGTTACCTGCCTGAAACCGCAGTTGCACAAATCATTTGAGCAGCTGAGCTCTAAAGCATGTATCCTTTTTCTGATTCTTCTTCACTTGGTTGCTAATTTTTTTTAAAAAAATGCATATAAATTCAGGCTTCTTCAGAAATGACAGTGTCCTGCTGACTTTTTCTTGGAAGCACCTAACAATTTTGGACACCTTTTCACCTTGAACAGAGTATTTTAAAGAAACCAGACAAATTCCTGTTTTATACAAGACTATCAACTGGCTGTATCCAAAACTGCATCTAAAAGTTCCTGACCTTCTGTTCTTCATCACTGCTGTCCTTTATTTAAGAGCCTTGATGCAGAAAACTTGGCTAACAGTTTCAACCTGACATCTTGCCTGAGAGAAAAATTACTCAGGTAATTATATACCACAGGATATTTCCTGTGTGCATCGCCTTTATCCTTATATATATAAGCACTTCACCAAGCACTTCACCAGTGATCCAGAAGACTTTACTGTCCTTTAATCCATGACAGAGTTTACACTTTAAACCTGCACACAAGATCAGAGTCTTAGACTACAAACTGTGTCTGTGAATATTCTTCAGATGTACAGCGTAACACAAACTCGATTTCTGTTCTTAATTCTGTATTTATTACAAACCCAGTGAAGTCGACAATACATTTTATTAATGGCTTTCTCCCAACTTAGTGAAAATCAATTTGAATCCATTTCATTAGAAGGGTGTAACACTCTATGTCTTTTTCTTTACATTGTAATTATTAAGCTTTACTTTAAATGTATTATCTCAGAGCCTAATGTATGAACGCTGCTTGGGAAAGTAATATCTATGAATGTAACTCCTATGCAGCATATGCCTTTGTAAACAAGAAATTGCCCTCTGACCATCATATCAGTGACAAATAATGTCTGTAGAATGCTTCATCTGGTTACCTATTTCCTTGGAGACTAAAAATCTACATGTCTTCAAAAACTACTGTATAAGATCAAAATAAAAATAACCCAAAAAACTTCGTGTTTGTCAGGTACACAGGCAACACTTCTACCCAAGGGAATCCTTGAGCCACAGCTGCCTGGAGTGATTTTTCTAGGAACACATCACTGCAAGCTTTCCCTATCCTGGTTCTCTCTAGGCAGTTACCAGTAGAAACTTTGGTATAGCCTGGTATGGCATTTATAATGGTCTCACAGGTGTCCTTTAGAATGGTTCAGAATGCAATCTTCAACAGAGCTGACATAAAACACAAGTATATATTCCAAGATACTCGAGAGCTTTGGCAGACTCACACCAGTTATTACTAACTGCTCTAACACCATTTAAAGATTTTAGAAAACTGTTTCCTACTTGACTGCCAACAGCAATCAAATCATTAATATAAAGGAAGACTGTTCTCTTACTCTGTTATTATTTACCTTGACTGACAGGGCAATCATCCTTCCAGCCAGGTATTTCAAGCCTTTACACACAATCACCCACCATCTACAGGTTAACTTGTGAACTAACTTGTTCACAAGTGGACAAGACAAGAAGTCTTGTGGACTTCTGTCCACAGACAGAAAACTCTATTAGTCTCAACACTTTAAAAATAATTCATGGGTATAACAGAAATAAAACAGTGCCATATACATGTTGTCACTCCTGATTATCTGAGACTCAGTTCTGGTTCCACTGAAAAGGTGGAAAACTTCAGTTTCTGCATAAGAAAACCATTTTTCTGTTCCTTCATATTATTTTAATCAACTTTCCTCCAAATGTAGCTTCTAATATATATAAGGATAAAGGCGATGCACACAGGAAATCTTATCATGATGGACCTACTTAAAATTACAAAAATACATGTTTACATTCCTCCCAAGGCAAATCGTGGAGCGATTTTTTTTGAAAGTCCCCACAAGCGTATGAAGACACTAAACCTGCAGCCTTTGCTATCGCCACAGCTCATCACACACGCAGTTATTTTGAACATCGTCAAACCCTCCGCCGCAACCGCACAGCCCTTGCACAGCCGGTGACACGCATCAGAAGCACGGCAGCTTAGAGCCGACCGAGCCGAGCCGGGGAGGGCGGGGAAGGTGGTGGCCCCGGGGGCGCTGACAGCACCGTCCCAGCCCGGTCCGAGCCTTCCTCGCAGAAACTTCATGGAAAGCCCTGCAAGAGCCGGCAGAGCCCAGCCGCGGAGGGGGCTGCCGGTGGCACCGCGGCAGGGGCAGCACCTGCGCCGCTCCCGGCCAGCGCCTGTCGTGCGGCTTGGCCCCGTGAGATGACACGCAAAAAATAAAAAGAGAAGTTGTTGACGTTTCTGTTTCAGGCTCTGGGCACGGCGGCGATGTGAAACCGGAAGCCCAAGGTACCGACTTGGGGCCTCCTGCCCCGCTCCCCGCCCGGTTGGTTATGTAAGGCACGGCCGCCCCGACGGGGGGCGAGCCCCGCGCCCCGCGGCGACCGCCGGGACGAGACCCCTCGGCGGGGCCAGGCAGCTGCCCA
>JAWWMP010000081.1:90780206-90834433 GCA_035047865.1 Dendrocincla tyrannina | reverse complement strand
GCCCCGCGCCCCGCGGGGACCGCCGGGACGAGACCCCTCGGCGGGGCCAGGCAGCTGCCCAGCCCTCCCCTCTCCTCCTCCCTGCCCCTCCCCAGCCGTCTCGCCCCGAGCAGCGCTCTCCCCGTCCGCAGGTACCTGTCCCGCGGGCGGGATCCGTCCCGCAGGGAGCCCAGGGGACACCCACCGCTGCCCGCCCCTGCCGGCGCCACCTGCGCCAGCTGTTCGCCCGCTCGCCCGCCCTCCGCCGAGCCCCCCACGCCTGCCCCGCCGAGGAGGACGGGACGCGGGGCTCGCACGGCGAAGAGGAAGAGAAACAAGTCCAGCCGCTGCCTCCCGCCCCACCGCCCCGCGTTTGCCGCTCGCCCTGCCACCTCCTTCTCTTCACAACAACAACCAGCGCGGCGGAGCGCGGAGCGGGCACGGCCCCCGAGCCGCCGGCGTGGGGAGGCCCCGGCTGCCCCTCTCCCTCCCCCTCCGCGAAACTGCCCCGAGAGGGAAAAAAAACACCAGTAAACCCCCCACAAAATAATAGAGAAACGAGTAAATCACAACGCACCCGGCGCGTCCTCCTGGGCTGCGGCGCTCCAGGGGCTGCATGCAGCGGGCGGGGGCAGCCGGGGTGCGAGAGGGAAGCGCACACACCCCCCGCCCCGCCACCCACCGGGAGCGGCGGCGGCCAGGTGCGGGGAGAGGCAGGGATGGAACCGGGAGAGGAGAGGAGAGGGGAGGGGGAACCTCCCGCCGCCACACAGCCGCGCCTCCTCCGCCCACCCCGCCGGCGGGCCAGGAGCTGCCCCCGCTTGGTGTCGGCGCTCTGTGGCTTGTTCCCTTGCTTCTTCCTGACCCCGGCTCTCCCCTCGGAAGCCCGGCGGCTGGCCGCGGTACCTGCGCGGGAGGTGCGCTCTGCAGCCGCGCCCGCCGCCCCTCGGCTCCGCCGGCAACCAGGCAGCGGCGAGGGCCAGGGCCAGGGCCGTGCCCGAGGGGAAGGGGCAGAGCAGGGACCCCGGAGCGATGGAGGGACAGGGACCCGATACCCCGCACGGGGCGGGCACCGCTCTCCTGATGAGGAAGGGACGCGAGTGGGTCTGGGCCACTGGGAGCTGGGTTTGGCGAGGCGAGAGGTGGCAACTTGCCTGCTGTGCCCGCCCGGGGCTCGCTGCCCACTCGGGCCTGGCTGCCGTGGACAGGTCACTCCCTGCCTACCGGGACCCTAATAAAGCTGAGTCCCGGGGAGAAAAAATGTACCTGCAGTTTCAGACTCAAAGTCACACACCCGGAGCACGGAGAGGGTATCGCCGTGCTCTGCCTGGTCCGAGTCCCGTCGAGACCATTCAGACGGACAGGAACCTTCCTGCAAACCTTCCGGATTGCCTTCCTGCAAGCCACGGCTGTCGCTTTAGCGTGAGGCACAGGCAAACATCGGCCACCTTCGTGAACTGAAGTTTCGCAGCAGGAGCCCCGAGGGTCGGGCTGTTTGGGGTTTACAGGGATTAGAAATGCCTTTTGCATTTCACCCAGCGTCTGGGGGTCGGTTCACTTGAAGGAATACTTTAGGCAAATGCTGTTTCCATCCAATGTGAAAATGCTAAAGTACAAAGTAAATTTGTAACTTTTTTTAAGGAAGTCACTTTATTTGGAAAGTTCATTGGTGATTACTGTATCTTTTTCACTTGTGTCATTCTTAAACCACAAGATGGACAGTCAGCTACACACTATTTCTCATGATGTATACCTTTTTTTGTCTTACTATTCATCTTTGAAGGTGGAGAAGGTCTTGGAAAACTCTTTTGGGACAGATTAGGAATCTGTGTTCTTATGGATAAACAGTTATTTGGGTAAATATTTCCGTTATATGAAAGGAACATCCTACCATCCTAATTCCTTAGAGGGCAAAGTGAGAAGTTTGCAATGTTAGTCTTTACTGTATGTATGAAGACTACTGTGCAGCATACTAAAGCAAGAAAATAAAATGCTGGACTCTGAGTTAGAAAGGATCACAGAAGGAAGGATTACAGAAGAAAGTAATAGCTGGCGTATCACCATTATAAGCAATTCAAAGTCTGTGCATTTTATATTAAGCATCCATAAAATACTGCTCTTTCCTCACACATCTTCACTGGCAAAAAGATATCACTTTCTTTCATTGGAAATTTGAGGAGCACATTAAATGAGTTTGATACTTTAGCTTTCTGTATTTTATTTCTTTACTTTTTTTTTTAACAAAATGACAAAAAGAACCTGTATTTAACAACTTTGAAAGATAACACTCAATTTCAGTTTTCAAGTGGTTATCTTTACCTTTTTTGCATAAAAGTCTTGGGGGAAAATTAGATCCAAAAATCTCATCTGACCACACTCTCAGAAAGCAGATCAATAAATTATGGTAATGAGATTAGAACCTGAATCTTTCATTCTTTCATATTTAGTGTAGATTTGAGCTAGAATAATTATCCTGCGTGGCAGTGGGTCATGTATTTACACATGTGAACATCTTTGCATAGAAACGTACATGCAGATATTATATATTTATACATAGATACATGTGTGTGTCCATAACATGCATGGTTACTGTGTTGAGGCCTAAAGGTATATAAAGGTGTAAGGAGGCTCACAATTGCAGAATGTGGACACAGTATGTGAGGAAAAATATTGCAAAAAATATTGCCTTTGTACATCTGTGTTACCTGGCATAACTGCAACAGCTCTCTCTTAATGTGTTGAACATCTCCCTCCTGTTCAGTTTATAGTTTCCCTTATTGTTTCAGGATTTTTGTATGTAAGCAGATGTCTGCTCATTTACATATACTCATAAAAATGAAATGGTTGTAAAAGCCACTAGAATCACTGAACAGCATTGGTAGCTAGAAATGCAGACATTCTGATTTGCCTCTTATAGTTCTACTAAATGAACACCAGTTTCTGGAAACACATAAGGATGAAAGCAGGTGTGTATGTTCAGCAGCAGTGTGTCCACATCTACAAAGCCAGTATGGTTTCTTCTTCTGTTTGCTTCCTTTTGCAGGGAGAAAAGAAGAATGCCATCTTCATTTTAAATACTCCACCCAGTATTTCACCCCTGGTCTTTGGGACTCTGTGAAGAGCTCTACCTGAATAAATGACGGTATGAAAACAAGCAATACAGGAAGATTAATCTTGATAATTTTTTTTATTTTAATGAGCTATCCAGTAAAAATTACTTGAGTCAAGTATGAAGTGTTCCTTTATGCAAGGGTGAGAATGGAAATGAAAGGAGAGCAGAATTTGCACAATATTTCATATGTACTTTTAAACTACAATTGGCCATTTATTATTCTTCATGAGAACCATTTGACCTTGCTGGCCAATGGGTTAGACTTATTAAGAAAACAAAAGTTAGGGTGTGAAAGCCTCATAATGCATAACCAGACCAATGTCATATAAACTCATAGAATGATTTAATTAAAAAGCACTGAATGTTATTGAATTAAGATGAAAGAACAGCTATTCACTTTCAAGAACTGCAAATGGTGAATGGCAAAATGTTTTAATGAGGAACCATCATTGAGACAGTGGAGATTGCCAATACAAGATTAACTGTATCAAGTCCTACATGCAGAGGAAACATAATCTAGACTTAATTAAGAATCATTTGAAATTTTTTGTGAATGAACCTTCAGTGAACTCCAGATGGTAACACTTTCATTTAAGTCTTAGAATCAAGTCTTAATTATAAAGACTTATGATGTTACTGGATTTTCACAAAAAAATTTATTATGTTTGTCCTTGAAAATAACAACACAATGCTTACTCTATTTTTAAAATCAGAATCAGAAAAGTTGTTGATGCTTTTATTTTTTTGAACAAGACTGATACAAGATCATTGTCTCAGCAAATATTTGTTTGAGTAGTTGCAGACTGTCTATGTAGGCAAATGAAGCACCATTATCTGCAGATGCTGAGATCTATCACAAATGGGGAGCTATGTGTTAGTAATCAATGTATCCCAAAGTTAGACTTGGTTGCTAAGAAATATCTATATAGTCACCATTTCTATAAGCCACCAATTCTGAAGCCTTTGAATCTTAAAAAAGTGCATTTTTAACTTCTCAATGAACTTTGAGAATCAGGGAGGTATTCTGCAGCCACAAGGGGACAGACCCTCTTCAGAAATCTTGTCAGAACTCACTGTTTCTTACTAGCCATAGATATTAAGGCATTTGACCTTATTGTAAATGTGCATTGTAAAGAAAATCTATTTCCTGCTGCATTATGATTGCCTAATGTGTGAATACAGCAGTGGATGAATGGCAATATAATAGATATTGAAAGTCCTTGTAAATATGTTATATCTTTGCCTGAATGAGAAAATAAAGCAATTGTTTACAGAAATACTGGCATGTGGTGATGCATTTTAGAATAGAAATAACCTGTCAGTGATCTAACAAAAAATTTCTGTTTGGAATTGTTTGCCTAAATATTTTGTATTCAATTTCTAAAGTATTTTTCAAGAGGTGAGCATTATTTTTATGACACCCCCAATATCCTATTTGCCAAGAGAGATGAAAAAGTGGTTGTAGTAGCACCAGACCATGAAGATGAATGTAGCAGGCTTTCAAACTCATTTTTTTAATTTTTTATTTTTTTTTTTGTCTCTGTCTAATCGTTGCCTCTGACAACACAGTTTTCTGTGAAACAGATTATTTCACAGGGTATTTCAAACACATCTCATGTACTGTTGCAATATAAGCCAAAAAAGTCCTAGGATAAAAGGAGTCTTTACTCTTCTGCATCTTCTAACATGAACATTCTGGCTAATGGAAGAAGTTTATCAAAAATATTTGATTTCAAGTGCTATTAAGCACATTACCGTGCTTCTACTTTTCACTTGCACTTAATCAGTAGCGGTTCATTTGCAAATGACTGAATGGAAAACAAGCCTGTGTATAAATACCTCTTCACTTATACAAATTAAAATGTCTGTATTCTCACTAATTACTTGGTGCAAATATGGACAAGGTCACGGGTTCAATCCTCTGTATGGGCCATTCACTTAAGAGTTGAACTCAGTGATCCTTTTGGGTCCCTTCCAACTCAGAATACTCTGTGATTCTGTAAATCTACTTACAGATGCATGCACACACAGAGATATACTTAAATATGATATATTTATATCCCTTTTTTCTTAAGCCATGATAGAGTGTGTTATAGGTTTCTGGGGGCAGACTAAAAGCTAACTTGAAGTGAGACAGAAATTAATATATACAGCATTCTACGGACTTTGTACCTTTGTTCTTCTCATCTTCCCTTTTTTACTTATTATGCCTTGGCTCTTACATGGCATGTTTTCAGAACTGGGACTTCTTGCATTGACCAGAACAACAATTCCTGTTTCAGTATAGATGCTTTAAAAATAACAGTCGTTACTCAGCTCAGTCTCAAAGGAAGTTCTGCTCCTCTGTGTCTCCATTTGCAATATCCATTTTTTCAATCCAACACCCACAGAGTGTTGAAGTGCTGTTTTGTTTCTAAGGCCAGTTTATGGCAGTCATTTGGAGAAATCATCTTTATTCCAGAGATGTCAAATAATTAACGTCTATCACACTGAACTTAGAAACAGATGTAAGATCCAGGGCTGTCTAGCCTTTTACTTTTCTTTATGGAAAAAAGAAAGAAAAAAATAAGGAAGAATGCCTTTGTTCAGCTTTAAAAATGAAGATTTACAAGTCCCCAAGTAAATGTTTCCAAAAAAGGTAACTGAAAAAACACAAGTTTAGAACGTAAAGACAGATTCAATGTATTTATCAAGAAGAATGATTGCCTGGCACCCACAATGAAATGACTATTTTGTTATTCTTTATATAACCATAAGATTCTGACATCTGAACTTCTATGCTCCTTTTTTGAGGGGAATAAAAGAGGTATTAAAATATGTGATATAAGATAATGACAATATGATTTTTTTACCACAGCATAATCCTTGAAATGAAAATCCAAAAAGGCTGAGGTCTGTATTGTGTGTAGTTTGTGATCACCTAGCTCTTGAATTCACTGCAATTTGAGACTAAATCACAGAAAGTAGGTGAAATTTGATATGTCTCCGCAACAGAATCTGATCTAGTCCTCAGATCAGGTTTTCACTAAGTAAAACATTCTTTAAATCTCAAACATGATAGCCATCATTATAGGTTTTCCTATTGCAAAACAGAGAAGCTGTAGTCACTGTGTGGGCAGACATCTACAAAGCTCTTCTTTATTGCTATTCAATGTGTTTCCAACAGAAGGAAGTCAACCAGTCTCACACATACAACTTACTCCAGAATGCCTGAACACAGCTGCGGCAGTACCAGCAGAGAAAAAACAGAAAACATTTTTAATAACTGAACCAGGGCCTTTGCCTTTGCACTACAAAAAACAATCTCCTGCTACAAAAAACAATCACATTTTGCAACTGGGGTTCAGCTTCATAGGATAGGAAATCATGGAATTTTTCTGGTTTGCTATTGCATAATCTAGAGGCATCTGAACACAACAAGCAGTTTTCAGTACTAATCTATGCAGAGTGCACAATTATAAGACATGTGCTTGCTTGCACTGCCTTCTCTTTTCCCCCCTCTGGGAAATACTTTTCTCTTTCATACATGGTAATGTACTAACCACTCTCTTATCTTTTCTTTATGTTGGAGCAGATTAAATAGCTAGTACAATACAAATAAGAAGGAATTTTATCAACTATGCTTACAATACTTGTTAATGGACTGCACATAACTTTGTTCTGCTACCAGCTTTGGCTCAAGTTGTCAATGTGTGACATTCCCTCCCCTAAATTCTACATGTACAAAGTGTTTAAGTTAGAAAATTGAAGGTGAACAACAAAAGGAAATTACCTGTAAAGTTTGTTTTTAAAAAAGAGGGTACAGTATCTTTTGAGGTGTTGTGTCACTACAGTGAAAGAGGTCCAGAAAACATGAATGTCAGTAGTATTTTAAAGATGAGCACAAAAGTATCCCAATTTGTGGTCACTTCTGACCAGCAGGTATGTATTGATTCATGCTATGGAGTAAGCAAATAGTCAAGTAGAAAGAGAGGCTTTCAGGAGCAGTTCATCACTTTATTGTGTGTGCTGTACTGATAATGCTAAAGTTTAGCCCAAATTCAGAGATAGTGGACAGAAGGATGATTCAAACAGCAATCAGAAAGTTCTTCAGGTTTATGCACCTAGTAAAGAAAACCATAATAAAAGATTGTTGTTTGGACTGGCCATAAAAAAAACTGTGAAAAGAGTGATGGAGAAGTCTGAATCTATCAAAACAGACAACAATATTCAGCAACCACTATCAGTAAACTCTGATCTTGTGTTCATGAACAATGGTAGATTGAATATTATAGTCTTCAATTCCCTTCTTTACAGTCACAAGGCAACAAGACTCAACTAGGAAAAGCCACAGCCTCCAAACATTCAGATAATACATGATTATCCTGGAAAATTCAAATGGGCTTGAGCAAATTAGTTGCTACCTTATGCCTCCACAGCCAATACTGAAAAATTCAGCTTTGACAAACTCTGAAGTTGACTATGCCAAGCTTTCTATTTCTTGGCCAAAACAAATGTAAGGTATGATACAACAATAGTACCTAATATTCATTTTAACCTGCATGGTAGATCCAAACTCTTAACAGTAACAACCCAAGTGGTGTTTTAGACATACACTGCAGAACCTAAGCTTGCTTGCTTGCTTTTACACAAAGAAATCAACTTTCTGTACAATCCTAGTGTATGAAATAGCTTAAACAATGTTTTGGAGGTGGGCATAGCCCAAAAAGCTGTTCTCCCAAGATGCCAACTGAGAAAGGATTCATGTAATTTGACAGAAGAAGATGAAAATATGGAAGAAATTAAAGCCTAAATATTTCCTGGATAGCCCCTTTATGAAAGCGAAAATGAACTAAAACGAATAGGGAGTAGGCAGCAGTAGTGTAGGAAATGTCTGGGGTTTACAAGTATGTCATTAACTTCCTTGGACAAGGGGTGAACCTGTAAATCTTTAAGTGTATAAAGATTTTTATAAGCATGAAGAATAAGAGCAGAAAGAAGGCAGCGCCATTTGTAGGAAAATATATTTAGATATGGGGAACACTAAATAAAAGCATGGGGTGAAGAACTAGAATGAGCTCCACCTCCAGTTGCCTTGGACATGTTCTGTTTTCAGCAGTGCTCAGGTACAATCAGTGATCTGAAGGTGGCCTGGGGGGATCAAAAATAATTCTTTTGTGTTCTTGATGTTGCTGTAGTTCTCAAACTCTGACATCTGCACTACCTGTGACATGCATGCCATAAAAGTCACACATGTGACCTTTTTGGTAGTCCAAAATATCCTGAGGAGGACTAAGCAAGATGCATGATGATTCTTGCTGAGTTAAGGAATGCAACCATGATGCCAGACCACAACTGATGTTACTTGCATCTGTGACAGTTTTATAGAGGTAACATCGAGTGGCCCAAACAGCTGACAAAGCTTTTCATAAGGATAAATATTAAGAAATTTTTGTTTTCAGTTTCTTATGCAAGTCCAGTGCAGGGGTTCAGTGGTGGCGGCTGGAAGAGCTATTTGCCAGACTAAGTATCTTCTTTCTGTTACTTTTTTCCTAATGGGAATTGATTTTTGAAAATTAGTTTTCCTTAAACTGGTAATCAAAATACTGTGTACAGTTGTGCTATCTGTGCTCCAGTACTACTTGTAACTGAAATAAGAATGTTTGTTTGTGCATGTAAATGGCTGCCATTGCAACATTGAAGGGGAACAACTATCATTTTAAATCTTGAATAAATGACTAAGTATGTACAGTTTTCAGTTAGTGGGATGGAACATCCAGTGTTCAATGTTTTAGAAGCATATCCTTTTTTCTAAAATAAAGAAAATGAGAAGTATACTCAACTGTTGTACAGCTTACACAGCTGAGGAAAGATTGAAATCTGATGCATCACAGAAAGAAATGTTGTAAACTGGAAACATGATGTTAGAAGGGAAAAAATGCTTAAAATGGAAAACAGGAAAAAAAAGCGTTAGTTACTTGTCTGCAGAATGCTGAAGAAGAAACAAAGCGAAAGGAAACCAAACAAACCAAGATGTTTTATGAATGCTTTTTAAACTTACTGTCAGCACCTCCATTGGGAAACATCCAAATTTAATGAGTCAATGAGTTTAGAATTAAAATGAGTATATTCACAAACTGCAGCATATCTTAGTAATTTCATAAAAATAGTGAAATCTGAAAGTTTCAGCCCAAAGGGTTCAGTACATTGTTTGGAAAAGTCTTTATAAATTAATAAACTTGTGAAGGCCAAAATTTATAGTTGTAAGTTGTAATCATATAGTAATAGGTGTAAATTATTGGAAAAATTAGTCAGAGCTGAACAGCTGCCAGTGACTGAAACTATCCCAGTAAAAATGCCAGTGTGAGAAGTTTTTTGTAGACCAGGCTCATCTATGCTTCAGCCTTAGCCCAGGGAAGTCTTTGTTTGAAAATAGCTCTGTAGTCATCCTTATTATGCTAACAGTACATATGTTGTCTTCTGCCTTGTGAAAGTTTTCCTTCACACACCATAAACTATCTCATCTCTTTCATTAAATTTTGGGTTTGGTACAAGAGTGCTTGTAGACCATGGCTAGGTTTCTCTTCCACAATTTTCCACCACGCATATTGAAAATTGAAAAAAATTAAAAAATTCCTTAGAAGTTAGTGAAACCTGGTTTTCTAAATACATTTGAAACAATATTAAAATTAATACATTTAATAATAAACTCCTACAATAATTTTAAAATAGCAATTTTAAGATGATAAGAAAAAATGGTTTTCATTATACTTGGAAATCAACATGAATTTTGTTCAAAGATAAATTTTGTGAAAGTATTGCTGTAAATTAGCCTGGGATAGAGCCACTTACCTGTCCAGAATAGCAGAAGACACTTGTGTTTCTTTGTTAATAATATAGGGGATGCATTATTTTTATGTCAAATATCAGCATCACACAGCACAAGAAACCAATGTATTCAAAACAGACATGTGACAGGGAAGAATATTAAAGTGTTCTACTGTAGAAAGATTATTAAGGGAAAATGCAATTTTCACAACAGTAATTACCCATCCTAAATCACTTATATATTTAATACCACAAGACCCTTAGACTGAACACCTCTTTGCATTACAACATTTAGCTTTACAGATAATGTACACTTCACCCCTGTTACCAGAATCTCGTGGAATAAAATTCTCTGAGAGCTGAACTTCACCAAAATAAAGGTAGACTGAAAATATGAAGTGAAAAGGTCTGAAGACAGTTATTTTCCTATTGAGTATATATAACCCACTAAAACTGACACAAATCTTGAGAGGGGAAGGTAGAGATGACATTGCCAGATTATCTGCGCCCTCAATTCTCCCTGTAAGCATCTGCAAAGCTATCTCTTTATCCTCCTCCAGTTGCTTTAATACCTTCAATGCAATAATGCATATGTTAAAAAAACCACAACAAGAAAAATATTCCCACCCCCTCCCCAAATGAAAACACCCACCTGCAGCATGACTGCAGTTAAACTGACCAACAGTGTTTGTGACCAATAGTTTATGCTTCTTTACACTCCCTCCCATCTGCCTTTGTCCATCTGCTGTCTTGTTCTACTACTTAAAGTCTTCACAATAGTCAAAATCTTTTACTTTCATGTTAGAAATAGAATTTAGCATGAAAAAGGCCTTGAGTTCAACATGATGTTAATAAGCACTATTACAGCTAAACCACTTTTTTTTAATAGCGTGCATTTTTTTTCTCTTTGGGTACGTCAGTTTCTCATGCTGTGCACTTGCAGTTCACGATAATATTTGAAAAATTATTTACTGCCTACTTTTTTAATTAAAATGCCTACCTCCTGCCGGTTTGGCACACTAAAGGCTCCAATGCAATCTAATTTGCAGCCAGATGAAGAAAAACTTTCAGTCTCAACAATAAGCAAACAAGTTTACTTCATGGCTGTTAGTTAGATCCTGGTTTTCACCTCAAATGGGAAAGAAATTAGATACATTGCTATTTGAAAATGTTTCGCAGGTCTTTAAAAACTGCCAATATATGTAAAAAGTAATACCCTTCTAGAATTAGTATTGGTTTGCTGAAACCAAACTGTAAAGATTAAAGGATCCCTTTCAGCATCAGGCCTCTTGCTGATCCTAGAGGCTGAGCAAAGTGAGCAGAATTTCTTCATCCTCCCTGGAAATGGGGAGTGGCACTGAAAAGCATCCCACTTTTTCAGAGGAAAGCATCTTTGAGTGGGGAGAAGAAAGTGCTTTCAATGAGTGTTCCACTTGCAAAGAACAGCTTGCTCAATGTCATCTTGCACTTAGATTCACTGAAGCTGCCTATTCAAAGCAGTATCCGTCTGCTATCCTTAACTCCAAATCTGGGACGATGCAATCAGTCCCTTTCCCTTAACTTAATGGGCAGGTCTACATCGACTTTAATGTCAGCTTAATCAGACTCTAAGCTCTGGAGGGAGAGGAAGTGAATTTTCTGTGATATGTGGCATGTAGCCTGCTGTCAGAGATTTAATTCAGAGTGATAACAATAGATTAAAAAAAACCCAGAATTCATTATATTAAGTAAAGAAAAGAGCATTTTAATTATAACGTCTGTCATAAGGCCAATGCTTAAGTGAAATAGCAGGTTAAAATAAAATGCTTCAAGCATCAGTTGGTATTTATGGATACTTTACATGTCTGTTACTCAGCACGGTATATAAATGAGGTCTTCTATTTCTTCAATAAAAGAATATTACCAATTTCACATTCTTTCTCTACCCCCCTGCAAAGTACTAAATTTAGAAGCAAATTATTTTTGTGTTGTGAATTTCAACCTGTATCCGTGTCGAATATTAGATCACGAAGTTAATAATTCTATTTTATCCAGTACTGTTGAGAATTAGTGATGCAGTGCACCATTATTATGTACCTGTATTTGGAAAAAATCTCACTTTTGGGTTAGATCTTGCAAATTCTTCCTCTGGTGTGGAGTACTTTTTTTTTTTTTTTTACAGACACTCCTATTAAAAACCAATTATATTAGTTGCCAAATTTTTTTACTTTATGAAGTGTCAGAATAGGTGAATTTGCCTTTTATACAATGATCTGTTTTATCAAGAACCTTTAACACATGTGTATATACTGCTCGAGAGAGGTGCTGTGCTATAAGGTCTATAAAGTGGTGGTGTCTGTAAGCATGATTGGAAAAGTATCTAATGTAAATGTGCTGCCACCTGTCTTTTTTCCACAGAAACTGTCACAGTCATTCCATTTCAAGGATGGGAGTTAAGTCCTCAGCTGTTGTGGCCCAGTTCGATGTCTAGTTTCTGGTGAGACTGATAATCAACTTTTCAGTTGTCATAACAAGCTTTAGATTGAACTACTACAAAAAGAGGTAAAAATAGTGGGTGTTACATTTTTCTGAGACAAACGGTAGAAGATTTTTTTTTTTTTTGGTTTATCATGGAATCATAGAATAGCTTGGGTTGGAAAGGACATTGAAGGTAATCTATTTGTTCTGGGCTTTTTCTTTATTTGAGAAAAAGTGTAATTTGCCTTTTTGTCTTGAAAAATTAATCACATTGAGGAAAAACTCCAGCTGTTCTTCCTTTTTCCTACCATTAAACAGAGAAAAAGACTGCAATTGAGAAATAACTGCAGATGTTTTGGGAAAGGAAAATGTGATAATCATCATGCTTCATACAAAGTTCATGCTCAACTATTATCACCTAATGCGCCCATTAGCTACACTGATGCAGAAGATCAGCTTTATCTATTTTGAAACTGTTTTCTTTCCTCCAGATCCATGAAATAGTTCAATTTGATCTCAATACAGAATAAGATGAAGACAGCTGTAGAACTGTGTAAATATTGCCAGTGGTTTCTGAGGACATTCTCTCAAGTTAAAAAAAACTCCAACACATTAATTTTTCTGTATTTCTCTCCCATAAAGGCAAAGAAGTTATTGGTTGAACTTTCCTGTCAAGTGTTTGGGAAAAGTATATCAAGAAATCAAGAAGCCTGAAGTGAAACTACTCCATTTTGAGGTAGGTTATAGATTAGATGGAGACCTTTCAGGGTAATGAAACAGTGAAAAGGGCTCTTTAAGCCCTGTCAGAGCCCCGGCACAGAGTTCAATTAAGAAATCCAGCCATTCATCAAGCCTCTCTCTTCATTACTGGGAAGGCCCATGTATATACAGTGGATTGCCCAGAAAGGACAGGAGAAAATTAAAATTTGCATTCAGCAACTTACACTGTCAGTAGCTTAATTCTTCTAGGAATTATGCTTCAAGTAGAGGATTTATATTCCCAAAGAAGCAAGTATTATCTAGAAGACAGAATCTTACGGAGCTCCTTAACCTTTTCAGGGCTGAAACTGCCATAGGAATCTTAACTTTTGCAGGATGGAAAGAAGGCACAAAATCTGAAATACAGATCTACAAGATTTCTGCACATTTTTCTTCATAAAAGACATTCAAGCACATGCTTACAGCAACTCTATGGGATTCAGTCATGTGTTTTAAGCTGAATACCAGTGGTGTTTTGAATCAAGGTCAATAAGTGTATCTACTCAGTGCTCACACAGTGACTAGTTCTTCTAGCTCATCAAAAAGCTTGAATTTTGAGATGCTTCTGACTAGGTAGAACAATGCCTTTGCAGTTAAAAAACCCAAAAAAACATTTATAGCTTTATTGTCCTAAGACTGTCAATGCGTACAAGTGAATGCTTTGGAGTTGGAGGTTAGAGATCAGTTACCAAAATTCATTGTCAGTCCAGGCAGTACTCAGCTAACAACGAGATGCAGACAAGCACCTAAGTGCAATTATCTCAGTTCAGGTTTCAGTGTACAGATTGATGTGGAATATAAAGTGTAGTGAAAGCTACATCCCACACTGAAACGTGGAAAGCAGTCTTTAAAGAGAGGAGAAAAGAATTTCATGCACTGAAGGGAAGTTTAGTCTACTAACTAGTTATATATAGGAAGCAATGCCTTGGCAAAAGGGTTGCTATAAGCAATACATACATTGAAGGAGGGGAAACAATTCTGGTTTTCATTAAGAAGAATGGGCTGCTTATCTCCTGTGTACATGAGTTTCCTGATTAACATGAGTTTTGGAATAAAAGAATAGGTCCATCGGGATGTCCTTGAAGGATTGAAGAGGAGGAAAGCTAATATTCCAACAAAGAGTAAGAAGGGGAGCAAGCAGAGATATAAGCATAGCTGAAGATGCACTGTGAAGGTGCTTCCCTACCGGAAACTAAAAGAAAGTGTGGGGGACAAGATTTCAGGTGGAGGTCACTGAGCAGAGGCAGTCTCAGGAGGGAAAGAACCAGGCCCCAGCCAATAACTTCTGAAAACAGAGTTACTTGAATAAGGGAGAAAGACTTTTTTTACATAACCTTGTCTTAGGCACACTAAGCAAGGCTTTCTTTGTCTTCTGCATATATGTATCTTTTTTGGTAATAATTTCTAACTGTGCTGCTTTAGGATGTTGTGAATAAGTGCTTGCCTTCGCATTCTACTGTAACTGAGCTTGAGTGGGATTTAATTTAACTGGAAGTGCATGACATTGGTCACCTAAAAAAAATCTATATACTGTGTTTCTCAATAAAAACTTTTCTCCTTAGTATATACTCCTATACTCACGGGGTGACAGAACAGGCTACATTTCAGTAACACCAGTCAGATGGAGAGGTCACACCACAGACATCAGGAAAGAGTCATGGTTAAATGTGAGGTTTGCAGGGAAAAGATCAGTATCATTATTGGTTTCCACTGCATTAAAGGCTGAAAGAATCTTTTAGAATATAGAACAAAGCCACATGCTCCACAAACTGTTCAGTAACTTTGGCAGGAAAACAATGTAGAAGATCAGGTATAAATATTTCATGAACCAGTAGAACTACAATATGATCTTTTAATGCAGCAGGCTCTTTCCAAAAGCTTTGCAGTGCATTGCCCTTAAAGCCCTCAGGGGTATTCTCCTTTTTGAACAGTGGAATGACATGAATTCCAAAAGCAGGAGGTTATGTAAAAGGAAGAGAGAAGACATTACATTCAAAATCAAAATGAGAAAATCAATGTATTTAGCTATCATTTAGACTTCATATTTATCTGTAACATGACAGTCTATATTCTGGAATCGCTTTTTCATCCTTCTACTCTGCCTTTACTTCTGTACCTCTCTGAAAGTGTCAACTTTAGTGTAGGTCTCTGTTGTTCAGAAACAGTCAGAAAAGATTTTGTTTAACAATTCTGTGTTCTGCAATCATTTATAAAAACAAAATAACCATTATTTAGATTAATATTTTGTCTCCATATTTGTATTGGTTGTTAAATCTTTAATTAGTTAGTACAATGTTGCTTGCAAGATCCTGCCAATATTTTATTTTTCCATCAAAACAACAGAATCCAAAAGCACAGTAAGGACTATTGTGCTGAAGAAAAACTAGCCAAAGTAAAGGGACAAATGGATGCAAAGACAGATGAAACTGCTTGCTTAAATACACACAGTTTATTTGTGACAGTGACTGCATAAAACATGGACCTTCCTGAAACAAAACTGTCAGATCTAGCGGTCTAACAAGTTTTGGAAAATGTCTAGTCACGTATCTGAAATAGACAGTTAATCTCACCCAAATTTCACAAGTCAAAAACCTATACAAAAGTTATCTGGGTAAAAATTAAAACCATGAAACTACACATGTTCGTGTGCTTTATTTGTTTTATTAAACTGCCTCTTCATTCCTTATTAATTCCCTTCAGCCTTCGGATATCTGTCTCAAAATCTTGAAATTAGTAATATTCTGTACAGAAGTGAGTTTGCAGACAGAATCATCTGTGAATCACATGACTCTCTATAAGCAGCTTGTCCCTGAGGGACATGGTCTGTGGTGAAGAGAAAGCATTGGGTATTGCATCATCCCTAAGTGTTGGTTGATGCCTCAGGTCATGAGGAAGGCACTGTGGCACACTCTGGCTAACGCGTACTAAGAAACTTGAGCAAATTTGTGTGGGTAGGGAACATGACTCACTCTTGATAAATATAGAAAAATTAACCAAGACAATAGCTAGATTTCTGAAACTACATCATCTGGAACACCAGATTCTGAAGTAGAAATCCCCACACAGTGTTTAGCACATGATGCATATAGCTGAATACTTTGTATGAACAAAGAGATAATGAAATTCAACAAGGCTTCAAAAAATTGTTTCCTCACTTAATTTTGAGTGCTGTGCAATAGGGATAGAGCAAAGATGCATTTAACAAACAAGCAGTCAAAACCTAGTATCTTTCTCTTGGTATGTGGCTTTCACATCTATGAGGACGTAGGACTAATAGGCATGAAATTGCCATCAGCAGCAGAATAGTTTACTCCATTCTTTACACTTTTTGAGCTGGAAAATACAATGTACTGTATTCCTGCATGCTTATTATACGAGAAACTAGTCTGCTAGTAGAGAGCAGTTATTGGGAAATAGGATGCAATTTGTTTCTTAAAATTCCAGTACTATTCTTAGAAAAGTGGGGGAAAGGTAAAGAAATAAATTACAAGGTCCATTACATGTTTTGGTTTTTTAAAAGAAATTTACCCCACATAAATTGTTCACTCTTTACTGTCTGGCATACATCTGGTTTTAGTCTAAAATGCAGATCAGCAGGAAAAAAGTGTTGACATTTTCTTTTTTCCTGTTAGGTGGATATGCATAACATATTTTTTTCCACCTATAATTAACATACTACTATTACTGCATCTGGTGGCATCCAACTGTGGCAGACAACCAAAGCTCTAGCCAAACAAATCTAGCCAAATGAATCTCTTGGCAAGATTTCTGAACAAATTGGCACTCTGATACTTTCCCTTCAGGAAGACTTTCCTATATGTTGTTTTGAAGCATGTAATGACCACGCTGAGAGTCATGATCTGCTCTGGTAACTTTAGAATTCCTCTTTAGATGTGTGATAAATTCAGCTTTCCCCTCTCTCAGGACAGTAGCTAACAATGAAATGTTGGAAACGTAAAAAGTTACCTCATTAATCAATCTAAAGTCAATATAAGATATGCATCTAATGGAGCACAGAAGAGGCAGAGTCAAAGAATGCTTACCTTGTCTCAATTATTTGCACTTTAGTCCTGTTTTCTGTAGCACAGCATGACTGCTACACAAGCAAGCATGGACAACCTTGAAGGAGACTACCTGTGCCAACAGAAATGTTACGTGCTAGTCAAATCTCTTCTTCCTGTGGAAATTCACCTATATTTTAACATAGTCTTTTCACTCTAACTCTAATTTTAGAAATAGGTTCTTCTGCAATGTTAAAAGAGATAATATTCCACCACAGGTCCTACCTTTCTTCAATCTGCAATTGGCAGATGACGATGCTCCCTCCCATCTCGTCACTGGGGCTACATGTAGTTGAACATTCCCAGCAAAGCAAATGGTTTCTTGGTCTTATTTACACCTGTAGTGAGGGGGGAAGAAGCTGTAACACTACAATTGTTTTTAACAACAGTGTCGTGGGCCAATGCCATGAGACACCACAAGTCTGGCCATCCCTGTCCCCAGAAAAATGGAAGAAGTCAAGCTGCCTTTGCTGAACAGAGGGATGGGTATTTATTTTCTGTGGCTCTTGATCCAGCTTAGATACAGACACTGGGTCAGTGTGAAACCCTGTGCACCCTGTCTGAATTGTATCCACAACAATTTGGACTTCTCGTTTATTTGTGTCCATTTTCTACACCAAGGACCTTACTTGCTTGTGATACTCTGAAGTGTTGAATGGGAAGAATGGAGAGAAAAAAGTGACTGTAATGGACAGTAGGTGAAGAAAGGACCCTGTAAAGAAATATACCAGAGCACAAAGCATTCTGCCTCTCCTGTCTCAAATAAGAAAAGCAAAATCCCTTCCAAAAGCAAGGCATTAAATGATGTTAAAGAGAACACCGTCAAGGCCCATCAGCTATCATTTCCTTGGATACAAGAGTATTACTCACCAGAGGACATTTCATTCTTCCTCTAATGTTTATTTGTTAACCAAGCATACTCTTGGTTGTCATTAATTATATGTGTCCCAATATACTTGCTGGGATTTGCAGTCACTCAGAGATGAGCAACGAGAACAGAATATGAATAACTGTGTAATAAGCAGCTCTTGCTAAAGTACATTTAAATTAATGGATCTAAGAAATTATTTCTTTTCTAATGAGAATCATTAAACATGAGATTGAATTTTAGCAACATCTGAAAAGCATAACAGACTGTTAGTCATTTCAAAGCCTAAGCAGCTGTTTGAGCAGTTATTCTCTGAGGTGAAAAAAATGTACAGGGAAAAAAACTTTAAAAACATTAAATTTAGTATTTTGCAAACATATTAAAACTACAGATATAAATTATAAAAAATTCTTGGCTTATGACTAGCAATTAAAATCCATTTAAATTTTAAAGTACATTTAAATTGTGGAACTTTGCGATGTGGAATGGCATTCAGTCAAAGGTTGGATTTGAGGATCTTGGAGGTCTTTTCCAACCTAAATGATTCTATAATTCTGAGGTGTACCTGGAGAAAACGAACAAAGTGAGTATATGGAAAAATGTGTTTGCCTGGAAGAGTGTATGATCTAAATACATCATAAAAAGGCAAGAAATGAATGATAAAGGCAAGCAAAAAAACTGAAAAAAACCCAAGTGAAAGGCAATTGTATTTACCATGTTCCATGGACTCCAATCGTTCATTACCAAGCCAAAAACATAAAGCCTATGCATCACAATAATATTTAACAATTATAGAAAAATGGAAACAGCTTGGTGGAGAGGGAGAAAAGTTGAGTGAAAGAATTCCTGAATACAACAAAGTCTCTAGCTAGGTTCTAATACCCTTGCTTGTTCCTTTAGTTGATAGCTTTAATTAGACACACACACCCCTCCCCTCCCCCCCAAAAAATGATGTAATGTACAATAAATAGCAGGAAATAAGCTTAGCATTTCAGAATGTGCTGAATCAGCTACCCCTATTTTATTCTATTTTCTATTAGTAATTTCCAAATATTTCAGCAGGAGATGCAAACATTTTTTCAATACCTACAAATCTTCACAAATAGTAGGATAGCTCATTTTGACAAAGGTCTTGTTGCAACACTGATAATGACCTGACACGGGAGTTTAGATGCACCAGATTCTAAATATAGTGGGTTTTAATAGCCACATAACTTTTTGTGTCCTTACTATTTGTGTAAACTACCCTTTGCTAAATACAAAAATCCAAATACAATCCTCAATACATTCAATATTTATCATGTGAGGAAGTTTCACAGTGCATAAAAGTAGCATCTTTGTTCATATAAAATTTTAAAGTTTTGAAAATTAGTAATAAAAAAGCAGCTTTTGTCTAGCTACAGAGCTCTAAAACTACCTTTCCTATTTACTTACCAAGATATAGAGAGCTGCAAAAGATGATAGTGAATCTTTCCTGAACAAAGACAGTCACTATAAATGTAATACTTCCTTTTTTCACTATTTTTACTACAGTAGTACAAAAATATGGGGAATATTTCAGTCTGGGTTTCACCTTCAATTTTGCAGAGATTTAACTAAAGCCATGACAATGATATACAGCAATGAACAGGTTATTATTCTTAAGAGAAATACAAAGTTTAATGTTGATACTTAATGGAAAATCCTATTTAAATTTGTGTGCATGAACAGCCTTCTAATGGAAAAAATTCCAACTAAACCTAGGAGAAATGTCATGAGATATTGCAGCTAGAACATGGCCTGAAATCAGATCCAGGGATCTCGGCTGTCATTTTCTAGTGCATTAATTAGTATATTGATCTTTCCTTCTGAACTCTTAGTGAGGCCCAGCTGCCCCTGCCCACATGGAGGGAGAATCTTTAATATGACTTAATTGTTAACAGAAGTGTGAGTCAGTACATTCATTATCCTTAATGTCAGTCCTTTCCCCGGAGCAGGAAACTGAGAGAACCATAGCTAAAAGGAGGACCTTCTGGACAGAAGAGCCTGGAAACATGTTGGTTTTGCCTCCAACAGCTGATTTAGCAATGAATTATGAAAACAATACCATTTTGCTACAATAGACTTTAGCAACTGTTTTGTATCAGAGTTACACCTTAGGGAGACTGTAGGTTTTCTCCTAGGCGTCTGTGTTCCATCAGCAAAAGGTTCAGGTAATTGTTATGAAAGGTTGAGAAAGCACAGTTTGAGGAGGAAGGAAGAGAAATACGAGTGGAAATCTCACAAGTCCCTGTGGTCTGTCAAGAAAGTAAACTTGTTTCATTAATCCTCCCTTTCAAGATTAAAAGTGATGGGCAATATTCTTCTGCCACATCACTACTGCAATTTTAAACATCTGCAATGGCAAATCGCATAAATAGGATTACTTTATATTGCTATTAAGCACTGCTGGTTTATTATGTCTGAGTTCTTTTACCATTCTCTACATTGCCTTAAATAATTATCTCTGTTCCACCTAGTGCCAGCATGCCTTTCCTGGATCTGGTCTTCCATCTTACACCCACTGAAACCTTTCTCCAAAGGTTTTAACAGTCCTGTGATATTTGGTGGCATGTGATAACAATGGAAACAACAGTTCTGCGAAACATTTATTTGCTATTATGCCCTTACTCTCCCAGAAGGTGCACCAAAACCTAATGCTGGTGTTGGTACTGTCCTTTCTGAGTAGAGGAAAGAAAACTAGCAGCCTATACAGGCATTATTAAACTCTCTTCCTCCTAAATTTCCCGTCTTGCAGCGATGCTCAGGCACTATACTTGGCATGCCGCTGCAAGGTCAGGAAAACTGACATTGCTGTGGCAGTTTGCCAGTGTCATGCAGATGGCATGGATTCAAATATAAATGTGTAAACCATGGGAACCTACCATGCATTGCTAATACATTAGTTTTACAGGATAGAGTAAATACATGTTAGATGATGATCTTTGGCAGATATGTCATATTATTTATTAGCTTTAGAAAATTTTAAGTATTTGAATATTCATGCAACTTTACACCTTTATCTTTGCATTGAATGACCCTTCTTAATTTATAGCAACTAGGACAACATAGAAATAAGAGGAGTTTTGCCTACAATCTGAGGACTAACATTCATGAAGTTGTCATGTTGGCTGTCAAAAGCTTTTTAGTTTTGATCTAGGAGAAGCTTAGAAAAGTTACTGCTGCCACATCTGAATGGTATAGTATTTAAATTTACTGTAGGAAATGTCTTGAAAACTTAACAAAAATGAATCAGGGAGAAATTACTGAATTTTTAGGGTCCAAACAATTTTACAAAGTTGTTTTATGTAGATTTGTTTCAAAATTCAGGTAACAATTCAGTCCTCAATATTCACAGCCATTTCTGAAATTTTGAACAGAAAAAAAAAGTCAGAACCTTGTCACTACAGGTAACAGTTTCTTTTATATCTATTTTTGCAGGTCTATTACTACTTTTACCTTACCGCTTCCTACTGCATGGGATTTACAATGTCTTCCCTTTTATTGCAACTACAAAATTAACTGCCCAGGAATTACTGCATGATTTTAGCACAGAACTTGGGAAAAAAAAAACCACAATTTTTGGAATGAAAAACATCCCACTAAATGTTAGTACAGTATAAAGTTTCCATACTTTTAATTTTTGTTATTTTATTTTTGATCTTATTTGTGAAGTTTTGGCACGTTTGAGCACATTTTATAGAGTGAATTCAAAGTTCTGATGTTGCAAATCACTCACTGCACTCTCGTTATATTTTTATTATAGTATCTAAATATAAAAAGGAATTTGGAAATGGTTGTTCTCATCTGTATTTTGAGCAGTTATGCTGAAATGTAGGTGACAGCACAGAATACAGAGAAGCAGAAAAGACTGAAGAAACGTTGGCAGGAAACAGGAAAAGATAAAAAAAGGGGGGAAAAATTTTATAAAACTGCAAAGTTATAAAACTGTTATAAACAGTTCTAAACTGCAAACTTTCCTGTAACATTTACGAACCTTTTCCTTCTTACTTTAGGGGTATTGTTAGATGACATGAAAGAAGTCATTTTATTACTGCTGAGTAACGAAATATGATCTCTCTTTACTTTTGTTCACCACATTACAATTTCTTCAATATTCCTTTAATACATAATACTTACAAAGCAAACCAACCAAAGACAAGAAAGGTATTAAGTCAAGGTTTTTAAAGTTAAGAAATGCAAGCATAAGGGCCACCACTACCAAACCACATAACCGAGTGATATTCTCCACTGGGACCCCTGCCTCACTTAGCACACAGCTGGGTAGTGCTCTGTAGATAGACAGCTATTCAGCATTTTGGCTATTTTTCCCCCAACAATGTGCAGGTAATGCATTATTATGCCTTATTTATGATATTTACCCTAAACTGCAGAAATGCTGTTCTAAAAGACAGAATTGTTTATTTGGTCCTGATTTTATGCTTCTCGTAAACACAGAACTAGGATGTTTCACAACTCACTTGATACATGAAGAGAAGAATACAGCCAGAAATTAAAGACAGATGTTTCTATTAATTTATATACCTAGTCTGAAATGGCTACAGCTTTGTTGTAAAATATTCAATAAATACTGAAAGGTCACATTTTGAGTGCAAGGTTACAAGGTTACAAGGTCTACAAGGTTAGTCGTAGAACAGTTGTAAGTGAATTCAATGTAGCCCATGGCATTTAATTGTCTCACTTAGTAAAACTACACTTCAATGAACAAATACAGTGTGATTACATAAACTATCATACTACGTAACTAGCACGTTGTGTGCCCACAAGAAAAGCAGTCAAGATTGGTAGGATCTCCTACCAAAATTGCAAGAATGACAATGACAGCTGCAAGAGCCTTTCATGGCCACAGGTACTAGCTTCCTGCAAAAACTCTGAGGTTGCTACTGCTTTTTCTGTCGCTCAGCCCAGATATGGCTGAAGATTACCCTCATAGAGCCTTTGGTTTGTTCCCCCCCCCTCCCCCCGGGATTTTTTTGTTAATATAAGTAAGAAAGCTCCACATTTTCCTTATTTCAGTCTCAGTACAACCTGTCTAACTCAAGCCCTCTGGTTACAAAACAAGGAATGGGAATTTGCATCCCGAAATGACTTGCATTTCTAAAAGTGAGAAAGAACTACAATAAAGCTTGCAGATAGGCCTAAAATGACAAGTTGCAGGCCTTTTCCATTTGCATTTTGGAAATTTCCATTGCCTTTTGATTATTTGTTTGCATGAACAATACCAGAGCACAAAGGGGGGTGGACAAAGAATTGTCCCCACTTTTCTGACATAAACTTACTAAGTTTCAAAATACAAGCATATGATTTGTTTTCATACTTAGTTTTTCTGCATTAAAATTTAAGCAGCTCTGTTGTATAGTATTTACATTTAAGCAAATCTTTCTTCTGAAAGACAGTCCCTTAGATGTTTGATTCTGCCCTCATAGCAATTTATTCTTTGGAATTGGCCATAGATCTGAGATTGTATGAAAAGGATCTGTCAGGAAAATAAGGGGTAAGGTAAGCAGAGAGATTCAATCATCAGCTGTATGACTGTGCTCCACCCAGGGGTTTTGATAGTGAAGATGAAAAAATTCCTATTAGCTGTTAGGATGGATGGTGTGGCCACTGCAGTGCAGCCCCAGGTTGGGCCATGGTTACCTCTTACCCTGTAACCTGTGTTAAATTTACGTTAAAATTTTTATCCTTGATGTGGGATAAAACTACAACCCCAAGTGTAAGCACATCGCCTGCATGTTGATATATTCTCAGGTTTTCTAAACACGAAGTGCAGTTCCCTTTAACGTTTGATTACAAAACATAAAGCCTCTCTTTATTCCACAATACTGTTTATACTGCTGGAATAGAAGACAAGATTACTGTAACTGCAGTCATGCCTTTCAGGGATGGCAGCTAAAGATCACCTTTACAATAGTTAGAATTTGAACTATATTAACTCTACAGCACAAAATTTGCAACATTTTTTGAAGCTTAAATATAACACAATACAAAATCAAACAAATATAATTCACTTCATCAGACAAGAAGTAGTAGCGACCTTTTTGTTCACCGAATGAATTTTTACTTGAGTCATGTGCTAGAGTAAACTAACACATGCAGTTCAAATGATGCTGCCTCAAAGTAGTGCATTCACATTCTGTAACAAGTATTGGACTATTTCATGTTTATGATCTGCAGCTGGCAGCTTCCAAGTTTAGAAGAAAGAACTGTCTACACTTGAAATATGGCTGTGACTATACAAAACAGGATTTGTAGATTGAATCTAATCAAACATCCAGGCCTGGTATAATCTATAATTGCATCTCAAGTAAGCCAACAACTTCTTCCACCAATCTTTTTATGCTACTAGCATAGCATACAAATGTCATTTAAATGAGCAGAAATGAAGCATGTTGAGATTCCTTCCCTGTTATATTGTATCTGCTTCTCATGTTTTAGCTATTATATTGGATTAGAAAAGCATATCTTCTGTGTTAAATAGGTTAAAAAAGCTAGTCAAAGAAACAACAAAAAGAGTTTGGCTTTATTACTCAACTTCCCATTGAGTGTGGGAAGAATTCATTCACTTCTAAAATGTAAGACACAAACCTCTGAAATTCTCTCTATTTTCCCTGTAACTTGGCAGATCTGTGGCCTGGTCGGCATCCATTTTGCTCACAAAGGAATATTTAGAGAATTTAATGATAACCCTTTTAAAGGGACTGAAAGTATCAGAAAGGGCATTTCTTTATACTACCGAGAATGATTGCAGCCGTTCTACCAAACTTCAGATCATTTGAAATGCTTACAAGGAACCTGAATTACTTACTGTGCAACTGGGTTTTAATATGCAATACTCACCAGTTTTATCCTACTTCAGTTTTCCTTTGATCTGCTGAATGCCCAACCTGCATTATTTTCAAAGTTTAGTTACTGAATTTTCAAATTCCAGTCCAATTAATTTCTTACCTTGCCTTGGCACAATTTCGCATATAACTGTACATCTGTCTGACTATGAATGAAAGACTAATTTTCAAGACTAAGACTGAAAAGGACTATTTTAATAATCTGTTTTTATCTACTGCATAAGATTCAGACCCAAGCATTCATTCCAGCACTTAAAACAAGTTAAAACCCTCTCTACATCTTTCAAGAAGCTTGACTTCAATGGATAAAGTTTTAAAATAATGACAATATTTCTTCTTAGTTTCAATTAAGCAAATCTTTAGTTAACAAATATTAGAATGGTTGATCCAACTGAATTAATCAAGATAGAAATTGTCTATTCTGATTTAAATTTCTGAAAATGTTGTAAGTTGCAAAAAGTCTGATTTGACAGCCATTATTAAATCTCTCAGAAGAGAATGCACTGAGACATGAAACTAGCACTGTAAGACTGAAGCAGTAAGCAGAGATGTTGGCAAAACAGGAAGACTTGGTTTTCTACATGTAACACCTTTTATTTAAAAGCAATGAATTAACATATTCTGGAAAGTAATAGACCCATATGCAAACTTCTCTTTATTCTGCCACCTGTATCACAAACCTGAGGTATATACTTTCACCAGACTGAAACAGCCTGGCCATTGAGCAGTCTTGTGCAATGACATATGACGCTTTAAAACTTGTTCTGTGAGTAGATAGGCACATTTCAAAGTGCAGACTAACCATGAAGCGGTGCATTCTCCTTCAACCTTTCTGTTTGCCAACTGGTACAAACACTTTGCAAAGCAGAAACCGCTCATTTCACTGCACCATGTCTGAAATTAAATGCCACCTCTGATTAAAGGAGGCGAGAAAGAGGGATTGTCAGAAAACACAAACAAAAGTCATGCTAGATAACACTGCCTAGCAGAAAGGATGAGGATTTTAAATTATCTATTGTGAGCATGTATGCAAACCTAATCTCACCAGCGGGTAGTACTTATCCAAGTTTTCTTTCTCATCATAGAATTACTGGTTCTTACAACTGGCTGAAGTCAGAAGCAGTTATTCCAAACCTTGTGCGAACATACAACTCTATACTGATTGGAGGCTGGCAGGCTATCCCACAGCATTTGCAGCTGCTTTCTAACTATGAGAATATTGCAAGTCCAAATGTTCTGACAAGAACAGATTTTGCCAATCTTACATCTAAACCCAAGAAACTGATTTAAAAACTGTTAAAATAGTAGATGCCTTTTACCTGCATTCTGATTTTTGAGTCAGCTGCAGAGGCAACAATAACTCTGCAGAGACTGCAGTCAAATGACGAACTATTGAAGATTTTAAGGAAAAAAACCACACTATCTGAAGGGTCACAGTAGAGCACTGAGACTTTGGAACTTTAACAAGAACTGTGAGTGATTTCTATTTCCTCTTGAGCACAGCACCACAACAAACCCTACCTTCCTGCTGCTGTTGTCACTGGACTATTTCTCCAGCAGAGAAATTCGATTTGGTGAGAAAAAAACCTTTTTGCCCACAGTAAATGTTACATTTTGAAGCATCAGTTTATAGCTGTCAGAAAAATAATATTAGAGGGAATCGAAGATCTGCAGATGTTTCTGGTAACGTTATGCAGATCCAAAGACTGTACTATGTGATATTTACTTTATAAAATAACATTCCACAGGCCCCAAGATATGCTTATCCTCAAAAGCACAGTACATCACTCCAAAGGCATGTAGTACAAGAATTAAGATCCAGAAACTAGTGTGAGACTTATCAGTACCTCTGCTCGCTAAGGAAAAGTTTAAATATGAACCCCTTGACAACCTAGATTTCATCTTTGGTGGTAGTGGTGCTAGTGCTTTTTATCAGATATTATAAAATTTTGCATATATGTGCAAATAGTGGAGGGTTGAGAGAAAACACCACTATAGAAAATAAGAGCAGTATAGGTCACTCATTGCTAACCAGATTTATGCTCTGAACCACTGGAGGAAAAAAATATAAGCTGTTTCCTTGTAAAAGACCACGTTGTGATTTTCTCCAACAGGTCCCTTTTCCTCATCAGCCCTAGTTGCCACAGGCCTGCCTTCTGCAAGCTTGGGGATAGTCAGAAAAATCCTTAATGAAGGTTACTATGCAAGTAAACGCACGAGAACTCTATGGCACATATAAACATTAGAAAAAAAAATATGTATGTATCTATTTATGTATGTATATGTATATACACAAACACATATGTGAAAACAATTGTTACCAGTCATCTCCAGAACTACACATTGCCTCCACTGTGCTATGTTGTCATTGTATGTCAACATTCATTAGCACACAATGAAAAAACCCCAAGATTTTAGTGAGATTTCTGAAGCTCTGGTTGGAACGGAGCCCACATCCCCCAGTGCAGGAGTCTCATCAAACTCACAAGAAAATAAAGGAATGTACAGAGCAAGGAGCATTACCTTGAAACATGGAGCCCACTAGAGCCCATGAAGCTGTCAGATGCATGGTCAATCTTATTCTAAAAAGATCATACTTTGGATTTACAGTAGTCATGCCTATTTTATCAAACATACTATCTGCTCCAAGGACTGTATATATATAGTGTACAAACTGTAATCTCTCCATTTTCTCTGAGAAATGACCCCTTTAGATTGTTGAGCCAGTATTTCTGCACCATAATTCTACCTGGGGCCACAGATCTTGATGAACTCCTGACAGGTATCCTGTCACTAAAAGCATCTCTTCCTCCTCAGTTTAAGAGGCTGAGGTTAATAGGGTAACAGCTGAAAGCTGTGTCTTTATCATCATTTTCTCTAAGTAATTGAAAGAAGAAAATGTTCCTTGTATTTCCCAATCTTACCAATGTGGCTAAGTGACCATTTGCACCTCTAACAGCAAAGTCTATTCAGGTAACTTATAAAATAATATATATAGCAATGGTGTAAGAGCAACTGCCCATGATGCAGAGACATTGGCCAAGATGGCATTTTCCAACTATTTTTTGTTATTAACCTCTGGGTATTCTGACCTAGCAGGATGTAGCAATAGAATTAAACTGAGCAGAATGCCAAAATACCTGCTAATTAACTTTATTTAACTTCCTCCAGTAACAGTCTATGAGCAGGATACAATTTCAAATAATAAGGCATATGAGACCTTTAAAACTTCATCAATTGTTTAATTTTCTAACTGCTCTGCTTTAGCTGTATGATTTTTCAACCCTTTGCATTTGTTTGTACATTGCTAAGGCTGAGGATAGTGAAGAGGTGCTCTGTGGCTTCCTTTCTGCAAGCAAGAAGAATCTAATATTAACATGACATTCCTATTTAATTTTAAAAGGAGGGATGATGAGCTTTAGTGAGCAACTGCACCAAATAATTCTACGTGGTAGAAATGTAAAGCAAGAGATTGGGCGGATTTCTTTCAACTCAGGGAATGCAGGTTGATCTATGCAAAAACACAGACAAAAACCCCCCAAAAAACCCAAAACCAGACTAAATCACTTTTCATACTAAATTAGGAAAGGACCATGGCCAGCAATAATCCCTCTCTGCTACTTAGTGAACCATCTGCCTATTTTTGATATTGCTGATTCTGCCAAGGACTGTCCCCTAACTCCACAGAAATCAAGGAAAATCTTAATGGATTTTATAGATCATTACACAGGTTGGACTTCTATTTTTGCTGGGGGGATTTTGCAATTCCAGACAGCTGTACTGTGAAAATACAGCTGCAGTCATGTCCCTTCCCAGGGAGAAATTTTGTCTAGCTCCAGTAATTGCTGTTCAGCAAAAGCATATGGAAAAGAAAACCATAACCAAAGCTCTTAAAATGTCCGGTAATTTTCATAAACTTTCATAAATTTTCATAAAGGGTGATAATACCAGGCCAGCACTTAAGCACTTAATGAATAGATGACATTTTCTCTCTTTGTATATCCTGATGGCTTAGAGGCAGACAGATGAGGGAGAGGATAGGGCAAGAAGTAATTAATGCCAATGTGTAGAAAATGAGGGAAGTTCTAGTCTCCAGGTACACATTTTTTACAGGAGAGAGAGTTAATAGTGGGCAACAATTCAGGGTTTTCATTCAAGTATTTCCTCCTCTCCTCTTCAAGGTCTGTTGCACTTTTTCTTTCATAATGCAGTCTGCCATTAAGGCTACATTGCTGAGTTGCAGTCTCCCATATAAGCTAATCTAAATCATGCCTTAATGCCCCTAAGGGTAAGGGCCAAAGCCCAGGCAAATGATACATGTGTAACATTTGCCAAGTGAAATGCCACTGGTTCTAACCCCTTTCCTCGAAGTTTCAGACCTTTTCATTGTTCCTTGTAGTTTCATTGTAGGTGTGCTGGCTGATCTCCACCACTCTAGTGTTGAAGCTGGATAAATTCCATTGCATTTGGCTTGGTTTCTACATTAGATCATGGCCAAAAGAATGCTTCCTGCTCTTGCTTTTATGTACTGTGAATGATGGCAATGAAAGAATGTACACAATTACTATGCACAGTACTAGAGGGAACTGGATATAGCTACCAGCCCTAAGTTATCTCTTGTTTCCTTCTTAGATGCAACTAGTATACACAGAAAATTAAAACAGTTTTTCACTAAGGCTATTAAAAAAAACATATCAACCACTCTAACAGAAGAATGTTTCACTAGCAGCTAGTTAGAATGAAGTGGTGAAGTTCTCAATGGAAAACTCAAGAGTAGATTTGTGCACAAGCTCAAATCCATGCATGTATAACACTGATATTTCAGTGAGCAGCACAGCACAAAACAAGGACAGTGTATGCTGTTCTTAAGAGTAATACAGTAATACTAGGAAGACAAAATGACTTTGATGTCACGCTTTTCTGCTTTGGAAACCAGAGAAAATAGCCATTACCTTGTAAAAGGCCTTGTAATTTTCTGCTGTAACCGTTTCGCACTTACTGAATTGCCACAGGCTTGTCTTTGAAAGTTTGAGGATATCCAGAAAACTTCCTAATGAGGAATACTGTGCAGGTAGATAAAGGCATGAAAACTTGATGACACATTTAAGCACTAATCAAACAATACATATATATATATAAAGTATATGCTGTAGCTTCTGATGTTTTGCATTTGCTGTGGCATGTTTCCTCCTAGTTACAACTTGTGTTGTGCTATGTATATGTTACCATTAAGACAGAATGACAAAGAAGGGGTTTGGTGAAATGTATCGTTTGATGGGATGCACCCCACTATTCCCAAGGCAAGAACTGCTCCTGTGCTTTTTGCCTGGCTCAGCATCATTCTTCTGCTCTACATCAGTTCCCTGTAACAATAATAACTCCTCTGACCATACTAGCAAAACAAAATTCTGGGGCTGCACTGAGGTAGTGCAATGACTGATGAACATGCTGTAGTTCTTCCTGGCCTGAGCCTGCCCTTATGATTGACATAAAGAAAAACCCACCAAAATTTAGAGCTAGTGTATGTTTTGTGCATATCCACACATAAAGACTCATGATGATTTGGCACAGGTTTAGCATATGAATCAAAAATAGTTGTGAGTCCATCAGTTTAGATATAAACTTCACACCTTCATGCATGTTCTTCTTGACTGACACTCCTAAAAGATGTTCATTAAAGAATAAATGAAGCAGGGACTTTTTGTTTAGAAAACACTGGAATATCAGAAACCTTTCTACAGAGTGGTACTAATACCATCCTTCACATATTCATGGGCTATTATATTTCCCAGGCAGAAGAAATAGTGAAGTTGTACTGCACATGGGCTTTATTAAATAAGCAGTGCAGGGACTGTGGCAGCAGTAGGAGCAATAATGGGAAGTTCATATTGTACCAATCCTTTTATTCTCCATTATTAAAGGAGACATACTAAAGAGACATTGTTTATATCACTCTGTGAATGAGGATAATTTTGCTGCTGGCAGGAAGAATTTGCCCTTTCATTAGGAACAGGCCAAAATTTCTCAGATAAAGGAATTTTGCATAAGAAACCCTGGTATGTGGCCCATATTGGTGTTGTTATCTAAAGCTGCAGAGTACCCAGGAATATTCAGTGGATGAGACTTCAGCACAGCCAGAGGAGGTTTGCTTTCACTAGATAAAGGTGTGCATGGGACTAAAATAGATCTATGAAGCCAGTGCTCAAATAAACTGCCTTGTGAAAATTCTAGGAAAATCAATTGAAAATTACTTTTTATTGGAGGAGTAATTAGTCATCACCATTTGTCTTTGCCTCTGGTACATGCACATGAGTATTTGGCAGAATAAAGCTGCACGTATTTGTCATGTCAGCTGCTGAGTCTTTCTCCACCTCTCTGTTATTTTTCCACTCATGTGATACAGACCTGGGGCTTGATCCACCTTCTGTGACATCCATGGAGCTAGATAAGAGCCTTACAAGCCTCAAAGGAGGCTACAGGATATTTTAAACAATGTAAAAGTAATCTTCATCAAAGCATAGCTGATGATTTTTGTTAGGCATCAAGTACTTGATAACTTGAATAAAATTATGTGGGCTGTCTCTATGATACTTTCATTAGAGCTTCCCCTCCAAAGTAGTAGAAGCACATTAAACCAAGAACATGTTGTTCTCTGTGATGATGTACTCTGAAGACAGATGTTAGCCTTTGTGTTTAGAGAACATGTGAATTCACTTGATTTCTTTCAAACAAAGCTCAGTATGTGGGAAAACCTTGACGTCTTTGCTTGGAAACGGGCTAAATTGCAATAGCAACCTTTACTTGGCCTTGTACCATGGTGCCAACATAATAAACAAATAAAAATACAGTGTAGCAAAAGATGCATTAAAAAAATAAAATAAGCGGTTTATCATTATAAATGATGGCATTTGCTGTGTGCTTGGCAAATAAGAGGGGTAACAGTGCTGTCAGCAGACTTGCAGGGTCCTGCCATGCCCTGTACCCACTCTGCTGTACCAGGTATTTACCCTGGCAGCTGAGGGGAAAGCATCAAGCAGTGCTCTGCTGTAGATCATGCACAGCAATTGAGCTGGCCAGCAAGGTTTCTCCAAGCAGATTTTGGCGGAACTCACCATTTCAAGCAAGCCTTTTTCTGCAAAAAGTGACATCAATTTCAGCAAAAGTTCCCATGAACAACAGCGAAAAAAAGGACAAATGGGGGTTCACTGAATGAAAGTGTAATTAGGTTATGGAATTTTAGAAATTAATTCATGTCATGGAATATTGCATGATATGGTATAATTTTTTATAAAGATGTTTGGAACAGCAACAATATGGAATTATATGAAATATAATAAAAGTAGTACATCAAAAGTGCAACGCTTTTTTAACTATTAGGTGAAATATGTTATCATTTCTGTGAGAAAGATATTTTAAAAATTGGCTTAGCTTCCATTTACCAAAAAAAAAAAGACAATGTGAAAAAATTTAATGAAATAAAAAGACCTGTGTTTAAACTGGTTTTATTACCAATAATCCTCAAAAAGAGAGCATTCATGAGTAACTGTATAGAAAATTCAAATTAAGCCCTACAATATTTTGTTAAAAGTATCACCCTGATTTGAACGCAAAAGAGAGTAATACAAGTGAAATCTTGTTTTATCGAGCAAGCATGAGAAATCCCTCTGATGTCACCTGAAAAACAAGAAAAACTTGGTGCAAGTAACTCAAGAAAAACGAAATTCGCAGTTAATACAGTTATATGACATGTTACTGGCTCTCAAATTTATACTAATCACACTAACTGATGCGTGCTTCAGCTGTAAGAGTTTATGTCTATCATTACTCTTCTTGGAGAATTCTTATAAATTCTTATAATAAATTCTTATTATTATTCTCGGAGAAAAATTATTCTTCCTAAAGGAAAGACAGTCCACATTTGTATATGTACACAGAAGACAATCATGGGCTGCTAGTTTGTGTGAAAATTATTATTTCTGTTAGAACACTTTTTTTAAATCATGTCAGTGTGAAGAGTAGTTTCCATTATTACAGGTTTTGTAACATTTCTTTTAAATGGCCCCCAAGGTTTGTGATTGATTTCCTTATAATATCTCTGAAACCAAAGAAAGAAGATTTCTTTTACTGCAATTCCCATCAGGAATTCAGAGGAAATATGTTTGTTATAGATACTTTGAATGAGTGTGGAGTCTTCTAGTGTACTTGAGAGTTTGACAAACTGCCAGTTTGCAAAATGTTACCTTCAATGAACAATGGGAAAAAAAGAGACAGAGATTTAAAGCTCTGTGGGGGCAAAGCAAGTGGTTGCAGGTATTTGAAGTTATAAACAAGACTAAATTAAGAGCTGTAAATCATATGAGATTACTCCAATTTTGAATTAGAAAGGTGCTGTTCCTTAGAAAACCAGTTCCTCTACAAAAGCCAATTTCTTTCCTTGAACCTCTGTAGGAGACAGTATCATCCTTGCATTTCAACTTGCCTACTGCTGCAATAAATGAACTGCATGTCAATTATTTACACATTGTGATTTTTTTTCCAAAGTATTCTTCTTACACAAAAATTGCTAATGTTGAAGATAAGAGTCAGCCAATACTGTCAGAGAAACAGCTACTATGTACACTCTCTTAAATAGTTCATGGTAGGACTACTTTTCTTGATGATTTGATCTGTAGTGGGCGAACCACACCAAGAGAAATAATGCAAAAATTATCAGGTGTATGATTTAGCAGCTTTGGTTTCATGGTGACAAGTGCAGAGAGCAAGGGAAAGGGATCCAATATGAGGTAAATTGGCACCAAATAGCAAAAAGGACAAAATTCTCTCTTTATGCCCATGGATAAGTTTTAGTGCAAAGTCCTTTAATATCTTGCTTATATATCTATCTATATATAAATATAAAAGTGCATCCTAAGATAGATTTTCTTGCAACATAATTCCTCTATAAAATTGCCACTCTTCTATATCATTACCATCTAGTCTTCATTCATATTTACTGCTCAGTAGAATGCAAACAGTGAAGAACCCATCTATCTTTGAAGGTAACAGCAAAATGTTCACTGCTAAAATACAGCAGGAATACTTTCCCAGAAAGAAATGTTTTGTCTGTGAGCATTGACAATGTTTGTCTTGACTCACATAATGCATATTGAGGAAGGTTTAAGGAACCCAACATAGATAAAAAATTGAGTCAGGTTTCAAAGTGAGATAGACAAAACTGCAGAAGGAAGTACAGCTTTGCATCACTATGTGCATCACTGGATAAAATGGGTTTGAGGACCTGTGGTGGTTTAGTTTTCTTGGTTTTGGTCCAGGCCTTCCCTGGTAACAGGGTTATAACTAAGGAAGTATTCCACACCATTCCTTCCTGTAATCAGGGGTATATAAGATGAGGAGGAAGGTTTCCTCCCTTTCTCTTCCTTTTGGGTGCTTGGGAAGGTAGCAGGTCTTGGTGTGTCAGCATCACCCTTATCTATATGAGCTGAGGCCTAATCTGAGAGCTGTTGTCCCTGCTGCACGGAGGTGGAGGAACTGCTTCTCCTGAGGGGAGTTTGGTGAGAATTCATTGTGTTAGTTACTTTATTGAGCTTTTCCCTGAGTTTACAAGTGTGTGTGTATCTGTTTTGTTTTTACCTGATTTTTGTCCCTCTTCCCTTTCCCTTTCCATTCTTTTCCCTTTTGGGGTTGTTTAGGATTCTTGTTCTGTATATTCATAGTGTTTAATTGTATATAACCGTAATATATGTGAACACATATATACTTTTACTCCAATTTTCTTTTGGTACTTTTTTCTCTCTCGGGAGGGGAGTGGAAATCTGTGTGGTCAACAGCTGGGTTTGGCAGGGAGCGAACCCAAACCTTTTCCACAGGACCTTTTCTGACGTGCTCAGTGTTCAGGCTGTTTGATGCTGACAACTTACTCCTGTCATTAAACAAGGATCAAAAAATCCCAGGCATATATAATTGTATGCTTCATCTCTTGTTTCAAAGGCTTGGAGAATGGTTCAGTAGAGACAAAAAGCACACATTTCATGTGAGTGTGTAAAGATTAAAACTAAGCACGTTTGGAATAGTTCTACCAATTAAACAGTATCAATAATGCCTTATTTTCCTGAATTTCTAGAAATCAAGCTGTCTAAAAACCCTGAAGGTCACAGTCTCTTCCATTTAAGCCATTTTACTCTCGTGCTTTAAAAGTGATCATCACTACAGGTCCTGCTGGGACTTCGCTCTTTCGCTCCTACTCACTAGGAATGCTTTTGCTTGTCCTGAAGTAGATCATGGAAAGTCTCATAAGGAAAATTGATAGCAGCTGCTCCTCTGTCTGTAGAAGCTAAGCTACTTCTATCTATGAAGAGACATATTTTTTTAATTATTATTATTTCTACATACCCCTCTTTTGAAAGATGCCAAGGATGCCAAACATTTACAGCATCCATTAACAAGAGGCCAAATATTCGGGTGTGGGGGAAATTAGTTATGCTAATTTTATAGATTAGCCTCTCCCTTTCCTTCACCCAAGCCCCAGGGAGACTCAATGCTGGAGTGTGAAATACCAGAAAACGTCTTTGTTCTGCTCCCATGTGTAACAATGGAACTTCACTGCGAGTTGTCACAGTAGTAGACCAGCTACTTTTCAAAATAAATTGAGTCAGTATGTTATATCAAACACATTTTTCAGTCAGAGTAGGGGATGAGATTTGCTCAATAGGTCTTTTTAAACTGAGTAACACAAAAGTGGTTTTTAGCATTATGAAGATTAAAAAGAAATGGGTAATTAATAAAGAATAAATAGACTATCACTTTTTTCAGGTGGCTATAAAGATAGTGATCTTACCTGCTATGAATAACTTGTACAATGCTCCTTCAAAATTACTAAGGTGCTGCACAATTTTTAATATCTACAGGGACATTCAACTAAGTAAATAACAAATAATTGCTTAAATGCCTTTTTCACATCTCTAGCAGATTACTAAATTGTGCAGAACTCTAAAAATGTGGTAACAGGATCTGTGAGCTGTGTTTTTGAACTCTTTTCTTTAGATACACGATGAAATTTGGTTAAATTAATCACTGTAGAAAGCATTGCACTTTGAAAAGTATAGGCAGAAAGGGAGATTTCTGGTACCTTATATAACCCAGAGCAGAAATAACTCATATAATGAGCATTGCTTAAATAATATTAGCTTAATATGTGATTACAGAATTTACAGATCAGTCACATCATGTTGTCTCCATAGGGAATGAGATTAAAGAGAGGGCTCACAGTGACCAACTTTAAATGCAGCAAACTGATTCTTCCAAGCTCTTTCTCCATCCTTCCTTTCCCTTCTCCCATTCCCCTTCCCCTTTCCTCTTCCCCTTTCCCCTTCCCCTTTCCCCTTCCCCTTTCCTTTCCCCATTCTCTTTTTCCTTCCCCATCTCCCTGATCTATAATGAACCATTTTAAAACAGGTTCAGTAAAAATGTTTTGATTATACCTCCCATGCTCTCCTGCCACAATTCACCAGAGAAGTCAAAGTAAGAGATTAAGAAACCCAGGGCAAAACAATTCTTGCAAATCAAAGTACTCCTAGTTGGAATGTATTGCCAATAGTTCCCTGCTTGATAAAATGTTTCTGTGTGAGCTGACGTCTGGAAGCAGGTCAGCTGATTTATATATTATAACAACAAGAGGGAAGGGAAAGACACTCACTTAGATAGCTGATCCAAGACCCCACTCTAGTCAGTGTAATCACTTACTTGGAGGTCAGCAGAATTTAAAAGGAACCAAGATCCTGAAGTACTCAGACATTCATAGATGTAATTTATATTTCCTACACCGTTATGTATTTTTCCTAAGTGCCCTCTTCAAAGATTATAAAAAAAAGTCAAGTACTTCTTTAGAAAATATCCTTTCCAATTGCCTGGTCCTCAAATCACTCACTACTACACAAGCATAAATAAGAGCTGTCTTGACGGATCTTGATAGACCAGGTCTAGCAGGAAGGCAGCCACAAGTGTTTCAGTTACAACAGATTGGTAAAATTTCAGGCATTTTCATCTCCTTTTGAATTTTCCATTGGAATTGACATGTATTTTTAGGTTTAGCTGCCAGAATCTACAATCCTATGCTTTTTTTGTGCTGAGCAATCTCTGTATGCAAACACTTCAAGTCCATTTCTTTGCCAAGGAGAAGCAGCTCCCAGGGGAAAAAAATAAAAATGAACACAACAAAGACCTTGGAGACAAAACTTTGAGAAGAAAAGTAAGTTACCTTGCCTGCATATTGTTTTAGGAGAACAATTACTCCCGCTTATGCAGCTGCTCTGGGGAGCTAATTCCCTGGTACCAGAGTTTTCTGAAGCAGACCTAAAATACTAGATGTGTTAGCATGATCATTATATTTGAATTTTAAATAAGAAATTTCTCTGTTTCAGGAATGAGGCGAATATATTGATTTTATAATAAGTCTTATCTGGGGAGAGAAGGCAGCCCAATCAGCAGCAGCAGCAGAGATCGGCATCAGCACATTAATGATGCAATTGTTATAAGCAAACAAATAAGACAGAGCGAGTAAAATAATTATCAAGATGAGATCAAGCTGAAAATGACATGTTGCAGCCAGAACTACGGCTGCTATCCTTCATGTTCATGAAAAATTCATTAAACTGGAAACTGCAGAGGCAAATTGGGTAGGAGTCCTAAAACTGCATAACTCTTTACAACATCAAAAGATAACATGATGAGGAAGAATGTCATCATAATACCACCTTTGGTTCAATTTTGCTTTCAGTTGGGTAAGTGAAAGCCAACTAGACCAGTGGTGCCAGAAGGCAGAACCATTATGAAGAAATAAGTCCAGTGGCTTTTGCAAGTTGCTATTGAAACCACTGTACTCGTGAGCAATAATCACACACCTGCTCACAGGGCTTCAGTTGGTCAGTTGGTACCACAGCAAACACCAGGTTTAGACACACGTGTAGAAATGTTCACACATACACAAATATTTTGCTTGAATAAAATAGAGAATACATAGTAATGATTTGTGAATTACTTTCATATTACTGCTGACAGTTGTAAAACAAGACACTAAGATGTAGATCCTTTTTCAACAGCTTTCCACCCTCTGCACAGTGAAGGCCGGGGCAAACTAAGGCAGTCTTCCAATTGTACACTTCTTGATAGAGGAAATCTCACAATTTCATTTCTTTAAAGCATGAGTACTCATCACCAGCTGTATAAAGGCCAGTCTCAGATTTTCAACATCTCTCAAATACAACAATTTTAAAACTTTGGAACAAGATTCACTGTCAGTTTTTTGGGCAGTCAGAAAATTACTGGACATTCTTCCCTGCTTTTGAATGTACAGAAAGTAGGAAAAGGAAAGGCCTTGCACCAAAGTCTCCTTTGTTACATCAACCTCCTCTTCAGTTTAAAGAACTTTTTCCCAGATATTTTTCAGAAAAAAATAATTATATTTGCTTATTTTTTATGAGAATCCAGCTTCAAGCAAAGAAGGTTCCAGCAGTTTTTCAGTGCTAGGAATAAAGATAACTATCTTTATTCCTGTGCATGTAAACATCAGTACTATAATGATATTTTTACTATTTCAGCTCTGACATATAATTCAGTGCCTTTACTGAGTATTTATGAAGAGCATTGCTACTATGTTATTATCTATGGAAAAAAACCCAGTTAATGTGGAATTCCAGAAGCTTATTTTGTCTCTATAAACCAAAAATAATGGACTACCAATTCTTTAAATATGTTTTGGAACAAAAAACATGTAATGCATCTCAGAAACAGAAAGTAAAATTATGCTACTGCTGATTTTCAGATGGATTTGATTAAATATGAATTCCTTGACTTGAAACGTGAGATGTTGACTCTTTAATGGATCCTTTCCTCATCTCTCCAAGAACTGAATACATTTAGGCTGGAAGTAAGTTTATAAAGTACTTTGTAGTCAAAGTATTTTATAGCTGTTTATGAAATGGTTTAAAGCTTTCATTACAGAGGCCACTCAGTTTGTATAGAAACACTCTGTTGATGAAAAGATTACCAGCATAGTTCAGCATTGCTAACTGAACCATGCCAGTGTTGAACACAGGGCTGCCTCTTCCTACCAGAAAGATTCCATAGTCCTGCACAATTCTGCATTCTCCAGGCCAAGCTTTCCCTCTCTCATTCCTCAGCTGTATTTCCAAGAAAAAAGAAAAAGGAAAAGAAAAAATAAAGAGAAAAAGGAAAAGAAAGAAAAAGAAAAGAAAGGAAAAGGAAAAGAAAAAGAAAAGAGTAAAAGATATGAGCTAATCATAACTTTTTTTGTAGGAATTTTTACCTGCGTTTTTCCATGCTTCAAAGACTTTACTGGAGCCTTCAAGAAATATCTGTCACATGCCTTGGTATAGCTCTACTAGGTAAGACTGAAAAATATAAAGATGATTCTTTTCATATATGCATTGACAGGAAAACTGAGTTCTCACAGTTATAAAAATGAATCATTCTAGAGTTACCCTCCAGAAATATATTTTGCTGGTAAATAAAGCAAAAAGACTCATCTCAAATATAGCTCTGTTAACTTTCAGGCATCACCTTACAGGAGGCAAGCACACAGAGGGAAGTAGTCTGGAATCTATCCATGTAATGCACTCTAATTATAACTTGTGTGTCATCTTTCCAATAGACCATGTGTTTACAAGAAACTGTCACTGACTTTTGACATATGTGAGAGCAATTGGGTTGAACAGTGGTTTTAACCTGCAGGAACTTCAGAGGGTCCTATTTCTATTTCTGTTTTTACTTCCCAGTATGGTGCATACCATCATTTGCTGTAGAGCTTTAACATGGGTGAGTAGTGCCGTTTTCCTTGCTAGTCAGCAGAGAGGGTTGACCTCTGGAGGCCATTTTAGAGTACTTCATCACTGTTGTTTATTTATGAAGCTTAGATTTCTGAGTGAAAACACATAAATTAGGTCATTTCTGAGCATTAAAAAAATGCCGCATCATTAAAATTTCAATAATATGTATTGATCTCATAAGTAAGTGTAGATCTTGGTCAGAATTTGCTTTTAATCTTTTTTTGTCAAGGTGAGCAAGTCAGTAAGAGCTTTTAAACAGCTTTACCTAATCATTTTAATTTTAATGTCTGATATTTATAAAATTAATAGAATGAGCAGCAGAACATAGCCTCGTACATGGGTGAACTTTAACAAAATATCCCCATTCATACAAATTACTGGGAAACTTTCAAATATGTGTCTTGAAATTGCTTGCTCTTCTAACTCATTTTACCGTTAGATTGACTCATGAGTAATGAAGAACAACATCCTTTGCTGCTGATTTATGCACTTTGTGCTGATCCAAAGAATGCCTATCACAGCTCAGTATTTAAATTCTTTGAAAAGGAAATATGATGTGAGAATTTGGAAGAATCGTATAAAAGAGAACCTTGCAAATACCAGACTGGGTGCCAGAACTGATCAAATTTAGATTCCCAAGTCTCCAATTTTTAAAACTCAAGTTATAAAAACCCAAAAGCAGTTTATATAATTAATAGGGAAATAACATAGGTGATGTCTAGCCTGGTGTGCAGCTGCCAAGTAGGGTAAGTACTCAGTGAACTTTTCCCTTCGGGATTGAGTTCTGGATAGGAATCTTGGCAAACCAGCCAGACCTGTGTGGTTGTTGGTTACTCAGATTTATTTTTAAAAGTTTCATTATATGATTTTGATTTTATACTGTCTAGCAACATATTAGCATCTTTCTGTCTTTGTGCCTAATGTGATCTGAAACATTTCTGTTTCCTGGGCTGAAGGATAAGGGCATACATGTGTGCCCACACACACAATATACAGAAATAGCTCACCATCTCCAAAACAATAGTCAGGAAAATAACCATATGAGACCAGAAGTGTCAAAGTTTAGGTAGAGAATCACAGAACTGATTTAACACATGATATTTAGATTCTTTAAGTGTTCTTCAAGATCAAAAGTGTGGGTTGTTTGGTTTTTTTTTTAATTTTTATTCTCCCAGAACCATAGACTAATGATGAAATTCTTGCTGCTCTGTGCCATGGACAGGACTGCAGCTTATCTCTCTACAGTTATCTCTATGCCTGCAATACACTGACCTAAAAAGTCCTTTCTGGACCTGAATTTCTTTATGTAGCTGACAAAGAAATTAATTTGCATAATTTTCATTTCTGTTTGTTATTTCTAAGAATTTTTGAAGCATTTGTGTGATTCATGAAGGAAAGTGGGAAAATACTGGGCATGTTTTAATAAGCAAACCCACTAATTATTAATTTTCAGAGAAGAACTAAGATTATTGCAAGCCATTATGAGTTTGAAGTAAATAATACTGTGGTTTAACCCCAGCCAGCAACTAAGTACTACCTCACCCCTGATGGGGAGGAAACTTGGGGAAAAAAAGTAAACCTCGTGGGATAAGAACAGTTTAATGACTGAAACAAAATAAAATATATTAATAATACTAATTATAACAATAACAATTATGCTATTTTTAATTAAAAGATAGAGAGAGAGTAATAAAACCCAATTGAAACAAATGATACACAGTTGAACTGCTCAACACTCAGTGACCAATGCCCAGCCTATTCTTGAGCAGCAATCAGCAGGTCCTGGCCAACTTCCCTCAGATGGTCACTGAAAATGACATTTGAGGGGCTCTTTGGTCATCTCGGGTCAGGAGTCCTGGCTGTGCTCCCCCACAGCTTCTCATGCACCTGACAGAGCATGGGAAACTGAAAAGTCCTTGACTTAGGCCAAGCACCCCTTAGCAACTGAAATATGAATGTGTTATCAACATTATTATCATGCTAAATCAAAAACATAGCACTGCACCACTAAGAAGAAAATTAACTATATCCCAGACAACACCACAACAAGTGTCTGCATTCATTCCCACATTTTTGTAATTAATAAAATTCAATATGACTTTTAATAGCTTTTAATAAACGTGAATCTAGCAATGCAAGGGATGTATTTCTTTAGCACAGACTCTTAAGAGAATTTTGGGCATGATTAATATAGGGACTCAGTCAAGCCCTGTTAAAATCTGTTGTCTTATGAATTCCCTTCTAAACACCGCTTCAAATCTTGAACATTACTATTATGATACTGCATTTATTATGAAAGAAGAGAATGGTCTAAGGTAGCTATTGTTATTATTTACATGTCAAATCATAGTGTCATCAACTGAATAAGGAAGTTATAAATTATTTGTGCAAATGCTTCTTTATTTTTCAAATGTTATTTCACTATTTGTCATTACTCTCAGTAAAGGAGATACCAGGGCAGATCTACTGCCAAGTGCAATATCATTACCCCAAGCAAACCAATTCAGGAAGGATACTCAGGCTACCGAAATGTCAGCTGTAAACAACTACTGCTTAAGTGACTGACTTAAGACTTGTTCACGACAAGCACAGCAACAAAATTTGTTGCAGTTATTCTACTTAGTATAAAACATCCCCACATTTACTGCAAGGGACCTAACTTCAGCCCAAAGTCAACAAATTATTTAACCTGTGATTACTGTTCTAAATAGATGATTTTCATCCTGCCCTCAGGCAAGAGCTGCATTTGTGCTGTGTTATGGGATCAAGTAGTACTGCATCAGGGGAGCTGGCTGGTCAAACCAAGCAGTTAATGCGGGGCACCCAAACTGCACAACACACTTTCCATCGGTTTTACCCTAATCCCACTCAGTCTGGTTGAGGCACTAGATATCCACCAGCTGCTGCAGCATGTGATGTGTACTCTGAAGCATTACCATATCCCCAGCTCACCTTCAGCCGTAAGGCAGCTCCAAGGCTCAGCCTAAGTGGGGAGAACTGAAGTACAGGAACAAGAGTCAACTGGGGATTTGCTTCAAAAACACACTCCTGAACAAAATTAATATGCCAATGTAGGTACAGTGTAACTGAACCCCTGAGTTTCCTTGTATTCAGCCTCACTTTATGTGTTTCCTATGTCCTTCACTTCTGTCCTTTATAAGAATTCAGGCAAGATTTATTGGCAGTAAATCTCCAGAGCCTAATTTATACAGGCTCAAATCTGTGGCTGAACTGCACCAGTAATGTTAGGGCAAGTAACCTTATCCAAAGCTATTTGGATACAGTACATTCCACCAACACAGGTATTGTTTTTTGCCTATAATTCTTTATCCAGTTTCTTACTTCATTTAAACTCATTGTTTTGCTCATCCAGCAGATTAGTTCCTCATTGTCATTCAAGGGAATAGAAGCCATTAAAATAAACACAAAACCCAGTCTATTTGCAGGGATTTTAACAATTCTGTATGGAACTGTACTTCTAATTCTGTTCATGTTAATGACTTCAAGATCTGGCAGAGGTGAAACTTATTCGTTCTTCGTGTGTGTCAGAAAAATTTGAATCTAGACCACAAATTTGAATACAGACATCTCAGGGCAAAATATTGTTCTATAGTATGGCCATCATGGAAAAATGGAATATTTAGTGCTTAAAAATACATTTTAAAACAGGAGAAGCCATTCAGTGATCACCTGTCTTTGAATTTATGGTGAAAAAGCCAGACCTTCCTCAATGTCAGTTAATGACAATCAATCAAGCAATGTCATTTTATCCTTGAACTATTTCTATATTGACCTGAGCCTGACAGAGTTCAGTATAATTTTTAATGATCACATTTTCATGACCACTTTTGTATTTAGTTCAGTAGGTTGACATTGCTCTGAAAGTAGAATCTGACTTGTTACCTAAAACTATTTGAGATCCTGTCGAGATTTGCTTTAACTACAGTATGATGGTACTTTTCACTTGCACTGCTGTGCATTTTGTGTATAGCCTTGATGAGATAAGGGGGAATGAAGGCATAAGGATGCTACCCTTGAAACAACAGATATCCAATGAACTAACCCATGGACCAGGGCTAATCCTGAAGCCTTGGTGTGAACTGCTACATATAAGGCCCACTGGTAGAGCCCAGTTTACATCTTTATGAACCAGTATTATAACTCAGTCAGTCACTGGTGTGGAAGGTGGGTTCTTCAAATGGAAAGGATCTTGTTCTAAAACCACATGGATCTGATCCTGATCATGACAGTTTAAGCAGCGTGAAGAATCCAGAATGTGGATGTCACTGTGACTGCTGTTTGGCCTCTCAGCTCAGTTTCTCATGCCTCCAGTGTTGCAGCTCACACCCTGATTGATCTGCTGCTGTTACAGATCTTATTCCTGCCACACATTACACAAAATAATTAATACCAGTAAAGTGTTAAATATCATTATATGATAAATCATTTTAAGCAATTTTCCTTGTATTTTTTAGAGTTCTTGATGCTTTTTGTCAGATTTCATGTTGCCTTTGAAACTGTAATCACCAGTGCTTCTTTTCCAACATAAGCATAATCTCTTTTGAGTAAGTAATAAGTGATTAGAAAATCTTTATTCCAGAGAAGCAGTGTAGCAATGTCATTTATACCAGTGAAGGAAAACCCTGAAGAAATGGAAATATTAACCTAAAATTAGACATCTCATTACACTATGTGTTTCTTGATCAGCATATCATGAGTTTGAGCATAGACATGGCAGCTCAAGTTTTAAAATCAGTCACTACAAATCTATCAGCTTTGCCACTTCTACAAAACATCATGACTGCCTAGTGTCATGGGCTTATTTGCAGGAACTGTAGAATCCATGATAAACCAAATTTGGCATTTGATTCTTTTTCCAACATACTTGATGGTAAATTTTTCCTTTGCCTTCAATACTGCAAAATCAAATTGCTGTTCTTTTTTGCAATAGCAACAGCTTATTTATACAGGCAATATTCCCTGTGAGGACCTTACAAAAAGGTTCAAGATAATTGATAAACTGTAGATCACTCCATTAAGTGAAATTTTGTCTTATTTCCTTGAAAATTACTTTTGGGTTGCTATTTCTTTCCTTACAAGTCTATTTTCTATTGTTTGTGTGGTCCTTGAGATAAAATTTAACTGAAGTTTATTTTATTGCCATTTCATGTTAGAGTTTGAAGCCCTTACCAAAATTTTACAAGACAGCCTTATTAAAGGGATTTGCATTGAACTAGATTTCTAAATCAATCTCAAAGTTCCCCCAGGCTGGCAGATTTTCAGGCAGTAAGTGCACAGCCATCATCAGTGAGTTGTTCCCTGGTATTTCCCAGTTCTAATCACATCTCTATGCTCTGCTTTATCCTTTTTTTTTTTTTCCTTTTCTTTTTTTTTTTTTCCCCTCTCTGATAGGTCATATTGTCATATGCAGTGTAGACAACTAATGCTCTTTGCTGCAAGAATTGACCTCAGCCCAATCTTCTGTGAAGTGGGATGTAATGCTCTTGCTTGTCCAATCATGAAAAGTAGCAAGTACTCTTTTATAAATCTTCCCAAGCAGGAAAGAACTCCAGTTCAGTGCTTTAACTATCAGTGATAGAAGTGTACTGATTGAAAGGAAATTTTTTTTTATGGTAGCATTAACATCCTCTTTATAGTAAATTCTTAGAAACGAAAAGGAAAAAAGAGAATTAAAACGTTTTGATCTTATGAATTGCTTATCTGGTTTTAGACCTGGGAATGCTTTAACAAAATGTATTTCAAGGTTTTGTGGGTAGTACCACTTAAGCATGTGATTAGCTATTCTACTTGTTCTAAAAAATCAGTGAGATATCCTATGATACTCTATCCATAGGAGTTATATAGCTAGTTACAGGTATTTTCCACATAGCTATCTGAGTAGCAATTGACTTTTTGCACTTCCTTTAAACATATGAAGTAATTAGATATTGTTTGATCACGACCGTTTGTCAAAATGTTAAGAATATTAAGAGTAATTTAAAGTTGAAGGATTTTTTTCTGGTTTAGGACAAATAAAACCCAGAAGAATTTTTAGAATTGCTGATAAGAGGCAATTGTTTATGAAGATCAAACAACTACATGTCAGAATCGGAGCACAGAGTTTCTATTCTTACCATTAATTGACTCACTTTCAGTTTGAGGGAACAGATGAGAAAACCATTTTTGTACTTGGTTGTTTTAAGAAAAAAGGTAACTCACAAGCATGAGTGAAGGAATACACAATTTGCTTCACCTGTTGCCATCAGGTCCAGAAGGGAAAACTACACTGAGACTGTTTTCTCCCTTAGTTACTCATACATCTCTGGCCAGCAATGTACCTGAGCAATTGAAAAACTCCCTAGGAATTTATTAATAGTAAGGGAGGGTAAAAAAAAAAACCTGATTCCTTCCTCAGTACTGCATCAAAAATGGCCATGGAAAACTGAGTCAAGCTTTCAGATTTAGTCTTACAGCTGTAAGCCTTTCCCAGAGGTAGACAGTTTCTTTTTTGGTTTTACAAATATACCTAATCAAAGCTGGAGAATCAATCCAGTCTGCCCTGTTATAGAATGCAATACCCTATATGATAGGGGATAGTGCTAGTATGTATAATAAATACGCTGGGTTTTTCTCTTATCTCCAGTTTGGAAGTCTAGTCAGGAACAGCAACTGCAAAGGGAATTTCTACCATTTCCTCCTATTTTTAGTGACAGCACAAAAAATGCAAATGCAGAGAAACACTCATTCCCTTCTGTTCCCAAGACAATCTGCCATCCTTCACGACTGGATCTTGTCACATTGTGGAACAACTGGTGAGTCAGAGATGCTGCACCATAATACTGAGAGCAGGAGGATTAGCAAACTGAAGCTGGATTTCTGCCTGCAATTTTTGAGGCTTGTTCTGGCATGTTACTCTTTATTCAATACCTACTATCACTCAAAGAAATTGCCAAAGAGACACTATCACACAGGTAATGCTGTATATTGTACCTTTACAGTAGATTTCAGAGGATAAATTATAAAAATTAGATCAGATGTTGGGAACTGAGGACATGTTATCACAAAAGAAAAAAAAAAAGAAAAGTACAATTCTGCTGATAAATTGCAATCATACTTCCCATATCATGCCCTCATGGTGAGTTTTATGGAGTCCAGCTATTGTGTAACAGTGAAAATGAAAATGTTCACTCATGAATCATTGGATGTTTCTGTGTGGTATTTTAACTGAATTAGCTACAACTGCAATTAGAACAGTACTTGATCTGATGCTAATACAGGTTATATTCAAATTCTTGAAGCAATTTTCTCAAATACTAATTTTATTGCATGAGCTATCTTGTAATCAAAAGACTATTTAATATCACATCTGCACAGCAATCCTAAATGATTGAAATAAGAACAAAAATATTCTTGTACACAAATAATGATAATACAGTAAGAAAGTTAAAGAATTCTCTTTTTCCTTACAAGTACTTGAAGATGATGAAGAAGAAAAACTTGATTAATTTTATACTGCATAAAAATACCGAAAAGGCCAGTAATAGTTTTACAAAGCAGTGTTAAAACTGAACTTGCTGAAAAGTGAATCTCTGCCCTTACACAGAAGAATGTGGATATACTGCCAGTGACCTCATTGAATTCTTTAGACCATCACCTTAAGCAACAACTTCTTAAAAGGAATATTCATTCCAATTATAATCCCATATTCCATTTGTTACTATGAGAAAAAGACTATGAAAAATACAGTGGTTCACTGCCTTTTACACTTAAATCCTGTTAAACACATTCAGATTCCAACTGTTTTGAAAACACAGATGCCACACACATTGAGGAAAACTTAGGACTTCAGATTCCAAATTTAGTATATGTGTTTGGTTTAAGTGCTTCCAAAAGCCACATTATTTTCTCTTTGTTCTGGTAAACATTTCACTGTTAGAAGTAATTTAGAATTGGCTACCCAAAATTTATTTTAAATGTGTGTGACCCCAGAAATGTAAAGCAGCGTCTGTTTCCCATTACAGCTAAAGAAGTCAATAAACTAGTAAGCTTCCAGTAATTAATGTCTATTAATTTATTTTCAGTAATTCACAAGGCGCACTGTAAAACCAAATAACATCTTGTTTTGTTTTAGCCAGGAACTTTAGGGGACTTTTACTTATATATTCCAGTATGCACTTGTCATTTTTGTAATAGCATCATGTTGTTCAGTCATCATCCAGACTAAACCCACTATGATCCTGAGATTTTTTTCTGCAGCACCTGCACCTTGCCTGTTGTTCCTCATCTGGATGTGTGTAGATGCAGTTATCCCATTCAATACATTAGTTGGTTTTGACATTGAACAACTGTTCACCTGGAAAACTGTATTCATAGCAGCTCTCATCTGTGTATTTTGTAGTTTCATTTGTACAGCTGTACTGCCTTGTTTTTTCCAGTTACCACGGTGATATCAAAGGGTTATTACCAGTACCAGCAGAAGAAAACACATTTTTGAGTCTTCAAATCTAATGCCTTTACTTTGTTTAGTTTGTTGAATTAAAAACAGCCCTTAGGAGAGGTTAGGGTAATTTATCAGTTTTTAAAAGGAAGCACTTTAACTGTGTACACAAAGCACCAATACCTACTTAATTAATAATCTATAGTTATGATTTAAAGAAATACAGATGCATCACTTAGTCTTCATTGTCCTCTTGCAGGATTTCAGTCAGGAAACTGTTCAGCCATACAGATTTCATTACTGAAAAAGAAAACGGAAAAATCAGTTTGAGTAAAAGCTTCTAGCATGGGAACAAAAAGGCAAGATTATTCTGTCAATTTTTTTCAAACGCTATTTTTGCTTTGTCACTTTTCCACATTGGCTGTGCAGTCTCACAGGCTCCCTCTGGTGGTTACCGAGCAAAAGCGTCGCCTCGCTTAGGGCCGCGTTCCAAAACCGCGAACTCAAGCCTGATTTCAATAGCATTTCTTGCTCTAATGATAAGGAAGAAATTATACATGTGTTCAAGTATAAGGCCGTATTTAGCCTAGTTGTGTAATCTATATCATAACATGTCTTCTGAGTTAAGCTATTTGAAAAATCTGTGATGATTCTTTTCTGTCTTCTCAAATCCTTTAGGGGCTTGGAAAGTGAGAAATAGAGGGTTCAGCTAACCAATAAGTTAATACTGCATAATATCCGTGCTAATGATCCAAATAAAACACCTAAACCCATCGTTTTAGGTAAGTGACTTTTAATATCTATCTTTACTTAGGCAAAATTCTCCAATAAGCTGGATGCGCCATACTCTCTCTTAGGTGACAGTCTTTTCTCCTACCTCAGGTGTGGCTGGGGATTTTCTCTTGATCCCTAGGATACTGCAGACTAGCATGGGAGAATTTCTGGATCAAATCACAATAGAATTTAATAAATATTTCCACAACCAATATAATGAAAATCTCCTCTAAAGGCACCAGAAAAATAAGCTATCTATTTTTTGTAAATAGAGTATCAGTACTGATGATTTTATATGGCAATGCTTTTTATTAAAATGGAATTATTTGAAATATAAAGAAACATAAAAAAGTTTGCAGAAGGTAACTCCAGATCACAGGTCATATGCCTGACAAGTCTATTTTACCTGTATAGCCTTTGCAGATGAACAGAATTAAGACTAAATATTTTTTTACAATTACTGCCTTTTCAGAACTTCTTATGGTTTAAATACCTGTATTTAATTTCCAAGAAATAGTTAAGGACAAAGACAATGAAAATCAGATATTGAGTGATAAGTACATATTTTTATGATCATTCTAACTGAAAAATACCTATATTAGTAATGTAATAATATAGAAATGTGTTGTTCTTGTGTTCATTCTTCTTGTATATGGAATGTCAGAAAGACACAGATCTCAGCCAGAAATCTGCAAAAAGGAAAAATACTTCCACTCTTGCTGTATCTGAGCACAGTTAGGGCACAGGAAAGTGTACAAGACTATTCTCTCCTATCTGCTCTGCAATTCTCATATCTTTCAAGACTTTTATTCATGGTTAATGGCTTATCAATATCACTAAGATACACTTTGTTCAGCTCATTAAGAAAATACCTCTGGAGCATCTCATAGTCATGTGCCTGTCTATCTATCTATCTATCTATCTATCTATCTATCTATCTATCTATCTATCTATCTATCTATCTATCTATCTATCTATCTTTTTATTAAACTATATTTATGCATAGACAGACAGATAGAATAGCAAATAGATTAACTGACAGATTCACCTATATGTTCTTGGTACCTACTTCATGGCAGCTGCTCCATATAAAGGCTGGGAACCACAGTACTTGATGACTGTTTATAGGAAATGCCAACATCCCTGAGTAGACCAAATACTTAGAATATGATGTTTTCTAGACTCAAACAGGGATGTAATTTTTGGAAAAGAATTCTCAAGGCTCTAAGTGGTCTAAGGGGTCTAAGTGTGGCTGCTGGTGATAGGGGATTAAGAAGTAGGTGTTAATAATATGAACAAATTTCTCCACAGTCTGTAACTCAAGCATATTCTGAAAGCAAGCACATTCATTTTAAGCCCTCCTCACACATTTCACAGTAGTTTGTCTTCAACGCTAAGAAGCTATGCACTCTTCAATGCATCCAGAAAAAAATGGGCTCAGGTAAATTATGACTGTTAGAACAAACCCGTGGGACACCTATGGACAGCTCAACATATCACTGTTAATGCTGCACCACTGTGCAGGTTTATGATCTGCTGTTGCACAGTTGTATATTGCATAAATATAGACAGACTGGAGACGAAAAGTTGGAATTTATTACACAGTTTTTGACATGAAGTTTTTCTCTTTTAAAGATGACTGATAAATACAAAAATAAACTCTTTATATGACTGTTAAGTCAATGTAAATGACCACGAGTTACTTTGGTATTAGTTGATACATTAGGTTCTTCATGTTGTTTTGATTTGAGTTGTGCTCATTAAGCAGCTGAGAAAAATGTGCATTTGTTGGTTTCTTTTCAGTAACCTAACACAGTAAAAATTTCAAGCATTTAAACTTTCCATCAGAATTTTTACAAGGAAATGTGTACCTTAAAAGCCTAGCATAGATTTATCCCAAGACAATATAAATACAAACCCACTCTCTTCAAGGATTACTGTATAATATTATGTCTCTCCTTGAGACATACAGGAAGAAATGCAGTAAGCTCATGAAGCCAAATCCCTGAAGTACTTCAGTTTCATTAATATCAATTTGGATAAGCTCTGCTGAGGATTTAAACAACTGCTCTAGGTTCTCTGCACCTCAGGAGAAATACACTTTACCTATTGATTGTTTTTCTTACATAGAAAAAATCTGAAGAGTTAATTATACCTCCAGAAAACTAATAGATACAACTGATGGATAGTGGTCTTGACTACTACCACATGGTATTTTTGATAAGAATAGCAAATGAGTGTATTTAATGAATAAAGTCATTCTTTCACATCTGAAACAGTTTATTGAAAATCAGTATGTTCTCATACAGATATAAGAGCTGTATGCATCTTTTCTATATTTTTCCTTTAAAAGACTTTAAAAGAAATGTAAAAGAAAAATATGAGAAATATGACTGAAACAATCGAAAAGTGGCTTTACTCCTTAGTTTCTGTAGCTGTACTTTTTCGTTTCAGTGTTTCTTTTAAAAAATTAAATCAAACATGGGCTACCGTAACAAAACGAAAAATCTTGCATTTTAATTTATATTATCATATTAAATTCTTAAATGAATATGTAAATAAAGGCTGAGGATTTCTTTAGTAAGTGGCTTTTTATAAAAAGTCAAAACCCAGATATAAAACTGATAAAAACTGACAAGCCTTCAGCCAAGCCAAATTTTATCAGTGATAGACTTCAAACTCTGAACCTAAAGGTCAAATATTGTTAGAAAAATAGAAACAGAGTCACTAAGTTATGCGAATACTACAATTTACTAACCTGATGCTGTGACTGACCTGTTCCTGGACAAGTACTTGTGGGATATTGGTGAAAGCTGAACATAGTTAGAACTAAATAAATGTAGATTTTATTAAAAAATAGCAGCTTCAAAGGCTGACCTCTGGAATGTTTTTAAAAGCAGAAAAAAAAAAACCACCAGAAATAGCAAGAATCCAACCAAATGAAAATTAGTTACTTTGTCTTGTTTATCACATCAAAACCAAACTAAAACTCAAAAGAAAATCCATTTATTAAAACCACAAAAAAAAATACAGGAAAAAATATGACAGACACACATAGTTTATTGCTGAGGTTAATTAAATATGAAACTGCTCCATCTGTGTGTTGATTTTCACAGGCCATGATTCCTTGGGATGGAAAACTTCAAAAGTAATGTTATGAAGGGATTGGATGACCAAAGGCAGACACAGCTTCTTTTGCTGGGCTGGTGACACAAAAAACTGGGCTGCACACAGGGAATGTGGGATGCATAAAAGCACAAAATATGGAGGCTCCACAACTGAGTCTACTTTCAATGTTTCTTTAAGATAGCTTGTATAATCCTTTGGATTCACTAAAAGTGGTCATTGCACTTCAAGGCACATTGTTTTCCTTCCAGGAGGACAAGTACAGGCAATCTTTGTATATTGATGAAATTTTCCTCTCAGGTTCCTCCACCAGGTGGACACCTGTGAATCTGACCAGCCTCCAGCGTGGGCTGCTGGTCTACAAATATTGAAATGTGGCTGCAAAAGAAGAGACAATATATTGTTTTCCATATCCACAGACAAGAGAAGAGCATGCTTAAATTGCTGCACTAGGAAGGTAAGCAAACAATAGCAAAGAGCTTTCTGGTTAAAAATGGCAGCTGATGACTAAAACAGAGTTTCTACAAAGGTGACGGGGGTTCCGTCAGGATAAATAGGTATTTATGAAAATTGGTTATACGTAATTAATTGGTCTTCCTTCTGATTTCTGTTTGCCTGCTGAGAAGCAAGGCAGTTAGATTAGGAACTGCTCCAGCAGAGCCTTCTTTCATGGTGCTCTGCGTGTGCCCAGCGAGTCTTGGAAGATAAAGCAAGGGAAGACAACATCATCTATATTTTTGGTAAACTTCAAATAAACTCTGAGTAATAACATCTCCCACAAAATCTCAGAAAAAGGAAAAATAGAATCATTTAATGGTCTAGACTCTGAATGAAGCCCTCTCCCAGAGCAAATTAAAACACCACACAGCTGTACCTGAATCAATAAGCACCAACTCAGGCAGTTACTAAAACCAATAAAGAAGAAAAGTCTGGCTCAAACAAAACCAAGTTCAAGCTACCTCTATCCACTGCAATAAAATGTTTCACTAATTACCTGAAAGTAGATCTGGTCTCTGTTGTGTCAGAAAAGAAATTGGAAGAGCTGGAAAAAGGATTCACTAAAACCCAGAGAACTGACAGCAGCACTGAAAACTGGCTTTTACATGACCTTGAGTAGATCTATGGCAACTATGGAATGAATTTTCTGTGTTGAATTTGTCATTTTGATCTCTATATTTTAATGCCCTTTCCCTGAATTCTGACACAGCCAAAGTCCTACCAGTACTAAAGTGGTGGGCAGCATACAAACCTGTAAAAGAAAATAATCTCCTAGTCATCACCGGAACTCTGTAACCAAAATTCGTTTTGTCCAGCCATTTAACTAGGAGATAGGAGACATGTTTTGTAAATAAGACAGGATCTGTTGTAATTCTAATAGCAATTCTAATGAAGACTATTAAATCTGCCTTATGATTTTTGTTTCCTGATTCACAATTTATATGATGACAGTCTGCCTTACAAAATTAAATTAAAGGGTGAACCAGCAGCTTTTGTCTACAAAAATCCTGTTGTTCTTTACCACATATTCACAAGACTTTTGCTGAGCTATAGAGGTATGGGTTTACCATTTTTCTAGATACTATAAATCTCTGCTTAGATAGGCATCCATATAATAAATTTTCAATATTCCAAGAAAAATCAAAATCATGATTTACACACCTTTTGGACATGATACCTGCAGGAAGATGACAGCCCTCCAACACTCTCACTTTTTGTTTTGTTTTGTTTTGTTTTGTTTTGTTTTGTTCCTTGTATAGATGTACTTGGAGCCATGTCCAGGCTCCTTGGCAAAGTGTACAAATCATATTTTGCTTTCAGTAAACAAGGAAGACTGGGATCAAGTCAAGTCCAGAAGGCTTCAGACGCACAAGCCCTTTCTGAGCAGCTATGGACAGCCTGAAGAAGCCAAGGTTGCATGCTGCAACGATTGAGTGGGGGTGCTCCCTCGCTCCCGTCCTCCCCCCCAGGTCCACGTGGCCGTGCCACGCGGTCTCCTGAGGTCCCAGTAAAGAGACCCACACACGCCGAGGACAGGAAGCAGAAAGTGAGATTTATTCACCTGGCCAGGTCTTTTATAGACTTCCCAGCAGGGAGGGTTCAAGGGGAGGGATACAAAAGGACCA
>JAWWMP010000081.1:90721208-90775226 GCA_035047865.1 Dendrocincla tyrannina | reverse complement strand
GGCGCTGCCTGGGCGGCCGCTCCTGCTCCCCGCGGTCGGCCGTGCCGGGGAGCTCCCGGTGGCTCCGCGTTCCGCCCGCGGAAACTTTGCCCGGCGCGCAAGGGAAAGGATGGAGCCGGGGGAGTCCTCGGCGGCGCCCCTGAACCAGTCCCGAGCTGTGGCAGAGCAGCCCCGCGGGGAGTTCAACCTCTCCGGGCTGGCGGAGGGGGAGCCCCTCTTCGGCATCGGCATCGAAAACTTCATCACCTTAATAGTCTTCGGCTTGATCTTCACCCTGGGGGTGCTGGGAAACACTCTGGTGATTACGGTGCTGTCGAGGAGCGAGCCAGGCAAGCGCCGAAGCACCACCAACATCTTCATCCTCAACCTGAGCATCGCTGACCTGGCCTACCTGCTCTTCTGCATCCCCTTCCAGTCCACGGTCTATGTGCTCCCCACCTGGGTGCTGGGTGCCTTCATCTGCAAGTTCATCCACTACTTCTTCACTATCTCCATGCTGGTGAGCATCTTCACGCTCTCAGCCATGTCTGTGGACCGCTATGTGGCCATTGTGCACTCTCGACGCTCCTCGGCCCTGCGCGTTCCCCGCAATGCCCTGGTGGGTGTGGGTCTCATCTGGGCTCTCTCCTTTGCCATGGCCTCACCTGTGGCTCACCACCAGAGCATCATCCACGGTGAGACCAGCAACCAGACCTTTTGCTGGGAGCACTGGCCCAATCCGCGCCACAAGAAGGTCTATGTGGTTTGCACCTTCATCTTTGGATATCTGCTTCCGCTGCTTCTCATCTCCTTCTGCTATGCCAAGGTGAGTCAATGTAAAACGGATGATGGTGATAGGTGTCCATGAGCCATAGTGCCATTTCTGGACATGTGGAGGGACACCACACTGTTGGGAGAAAAAGGAGCAGGGGTGAGTTTGTGGGACAAAAGGAGAGAGCAGGTTTTATAGCTGGGAGGAGATGATATCTGTGCAGTGGCACAGGCAGGTCAGAACAGGGGTTGCATGGGATGAATGGGGAGGGGGGTATTGTTTTTATGGTTACTGGGGTCTCTCTGCCAGAGTTCCTTGTTGCAGAACATTTTGCCGCTTTCTCTGTGACCACAACTCTTATTTCCTTGCAGTGCTGTATGACGAGTTAACTCAATAAAGTACAACAAAGCAACAAGTTGTTCAGGCTTGATGAAGCATTGTGGTAATTTAAAATGCAGTGCACTTAAAAATGACACAACCAACCAGTCTGGTCTGATCCAGTTAACACATTAAGAGCAAAATATGCATCATGCTGCCTAGTCCTGTGTGCCCTCTCTTGCCCCAGCTGAAGCTGATGGGAGATTTGCCTCTGACCTCAGCAAGGGTGGGTGGGTGAGTGAGTCTAGGGAGTGGGGCATGGGGACACATGTGGGAAAAGGCAGTAAGTAAAGGGGCCTGAATATGGGTATTTAAGGACTTTTCTGCTTAGGAAAATGGTCACATTTTTCTGAGTAATAATTGTAGCCTTCAGCTTAGGGCCCACTGTTTGCTGAACAGGATATAAAACACCAGTTGCTACCTGCTGAGTTAGGCAGAGATCCTCCTGTTTCTGTGCCAGCAACCTTCAATTGCAGGATTTCTCCTTGGACGGTGATTTACATTTGAGAGGATAGGACTGCTCCTGCAAATAAGAACTGCTTCAGTGTTGAGAAGTTAGTTCTTTAATTGGCAAGTTCAATAGATGTACCTGAAGTAGTTAATTTGATAAAATAATTTTCTGTTCTGTTTTGTATTACATCAGCCTAATTGTGATGTGCAAATTGAGGATAGAATGGCATCCGACTGCTAAAACCAAGGCATGCAGAACTCAAAGGACAACATTCCTAAATTCCTGCTTGTAGTGAAAGAAGTCCAACTTGGCAAATGAAGAAGAAATAAATGTTTTCATATGTAAACTGAATCCTGCTTTCCCTGCGTGAATACAATGGTATTTCACCTACTGTGGTGAATATGACTGAGCTGTAACCATAGATCATGATTTTGAGGAAGATACTACATACTGCAGGGAGAATGTTACAGAATGAGAGCAGGGGGAGCTTTTCATCTACTAATCCTTTCCCTTTTCAAAGCCAAAATATCTTCAGTTTCAGTAGAAAGTCTGTATGAGAGAAGACTGAAAACAAGACTTTCAAAATTATCACAGTCCTCCAGTGTATAGGGAAGGCAAAAGGAAATACTCCTAATCAAAATATGCACCTAGTAAATATAACACACCATGTTGTTACAAAGAACCTCTACAGAAGTAGATATCTCAATATTAGTACAAACATGTAGTTAAAAAAACCCCAACCAAACAAACAAAAAACCCGAGCCAACAAAAGCAACCCTGTATAAAAACATGCCCAAAGCAATTTCATAAAATCAAGGCCAGTTGAAGTTCCAATAAAATGATGTGTTTAAATTATTGCCAGGCTAGGATGTCACGCTTGCTTGGTGATGAGTTTTGAGCCTGTATGTATGACCCTGATTGCCATGGTGTCAGGCTGGAAGATCTAACCTGAAGACATAAATTTTAGAAGATAGCTAGGAGATACCTGGTATACCCATCAATGTCAGTGAAGCCATGACTTGTACATGACTATTGAAAGTATTTGAAACCTGCAGCTAAAGACCCATTCCTGCCCTCATTAGGAAACACTTGCAAATCTCCAACTGCAATATTTTGGCACATGAGGCAGGGTGAGGGAGAAATTAAGGATGGTAGTAGCTGAAAATCAGAGGTGACGTTTCAGATTTCTAAAAGCCATTGGTACTCTGGCAGATTTTAAGCAAATTGGTCACTGCAAGCTTTTATTGATATTGCTAATGTATTATGAATTACAACATGTATTTTGGCTTTTGAATGAACACAGGGTGAGAGCATTACTGCTGTGTAATAGCCTCAGAAATACTATAAAGGTGATAGAAACATAGAGTAGTTTGGGTTGGAAGGGACCCTAAAGATCATCCAGTTCCAACCCTCCTACCATGGACAGGGACACCTCCCCCTGGACCCGGTTGCACAGGGCCCTATCAAACCTGGCCTTGAACACTTTGGGGGATGTGACGTACACTGCTTCTCCGACCAACCTGTTCCAGTGCCTCCCCACCCTCATAGTAAAGAATTTCTTCCTAATATCTAATCTAAATCTACCCTCCTTCAGTTTAAAGCTGTGCCCCCTTACACTATCACTACATGCTTCTCTAAAAAGTTCCTGTCCAGCTCTCTCACAGGGCCTGCTTTAGGTACTGGAAGACTGGCATACACAGAGCCTTCTCTTCTCCAGGCTGAGCAACCCCAGCTCTCAGCCTGTCTTCATAGGAGAGGTTAGTCCCTGCATTAGTTTCTTATGGACTTCACTGCTTTTCATGAACTGTGGGTCAGTGACATAACGTAATCTTCTGATACGTTAGATTAAGACAAAGGAGGCTAATTTCTCTATTTGAATATATTGCCTTTTCCAGACTCCTTTATGTTTCTTCCATAAGCAAATTGCAATTGAACTTTCAAGTTTTGAAAGTCTCTTTCTTTAGGCACTCTAATAGGGAGCCAAGTTCTTTCTCTCTCTCTCAATCACTCTCTCTTAAATTGTATTAGGAGAGATTTGTATTTTCCCCAGTGGATAACCTGCAGAAGTACTGAAGTAGTGTCAGGTATTTGGAAACAGTGTCCTCCCAAAATATCTCACATGATGCGCTCTTCAGGCAGAGATTCATGAGATCATGCTCTGTGTCTTGTGTGTACAGTTGTCCCTCTTTTTGCTTCCACAAATAACTTTGCTTCTGTTTCAGCCAAATTTTTGACAGAGGAGTGAAAATATTGGAAGGAATGGTATTTCTCTAGTTTTGTGAAAACAGCAGGTAATGGAGAAGGTGGAAAGTCTCAATCATTCTCTCTTAAGGAGAGTCAGTTTGCACTCAACTGTTAAACATTAGACAAACCATAGGGGAAGAGGTTTGGTGTAGTATCAACTTATAGAGAAGACACATCTTTTTGGATACGCAGTCAAGAAGTCACAATTCCACAAGAAACCAGCTTTGTTGCCTCACAGACCTAATCCTGTGAGAAGCTTGCTACTTCAGAGAGAGAAACAGTGACTATGTTGTTATTAGTTGAGTCATAGCACTGCATACTTGTAGACAGTTTGTATTCTGGCTTTTTTATTGCTTGTCATACTAGTTGCCATATTTTTTAATACTGACTTCTTGTGTGTGTTTTGTAACACTGCTACAACATTTGCTCACTGATGTGTTCTGAAAGGGCAAAGAGATAAATGATCCCAGGTCAGCTTCTAACAATTGGCATGTGCCAGGGTCATGCAATGTGATAACTAATTTTGGGTACTACTGCTTTTTGAGGATTCAGTCCTTGAAACTCAAGCCCTCTTCAATCAAATCTTTAGGTTGCACACCTGTAATTATTAGCAAACTTTTCCTTTTAGAGATGTACTATACTAAAATCTTTCTATAAAACAAATATATCTTGCCTTGAGAGTGTTGCCATTATTATCTATCATTCTGAACATTCTGAATTCATGGAAGTCATGTATGTTTTATAGACTTGGTTAAAACTGAGCCATAAAAAGTAAGAGCCTCGACATAAAATACAAGCTTATGTGTTTTTTGGCATCAAATATTATGTCTTAAATTTTGCTGTGCAGTGAGGGGAAAACTTTATTAAACTACACTGAAAAGAAAAAAATAAAAGACATGATACATTAATGACACACTGAATTGAAAGGGTGAAGGATCTATTGTGACAACAGAAGCAGTGTTACTTTAAAACATGCATTGCAGGCAGTGGCATTTGAATTTTAGCTTGTTTCGTACTACAAAGATGGTTCAGAATGTAATGCTTACATTATGGCTCTGTTAAGCAAGCAGTTCTTATGAGATACTGACCTTGGACAGGCTTTCCTTCCGCATGATTTTGAATGGCTGATAATGTAGGTGTAGTCAGTGGAATGACTGTATGCATGCAGAGGGGAAACATGGTTTGTAGCAGTGTAGACTTCAAACTTATACAACGTTTGGTAGACTTATCTGAATAGGCACAGAAGGTTTAAACTACTTTCTTCCCTCTTCCGTACTGGAAAAATCCCTTTCTCAACTTGATTTGGTCCTCAGTCTGGGCTTGCAAACTATCTTGAGTGTAGTTTCTAAAACAACTGGGGAAAAAAACAAATGGGGGACATGGGGGGCGGGGAGGAGGGGGTGGAATGGCGGTGGGGAAGATAGTCTGTAGGCAGAACTCAGGGTCTCCTTAATGCAATCAGTAGTAGTTGTGATTGTACAGTCTGGACCAGGCTAGAAGTTCTTATAATTCCATGATCCTACAAGTCTCCTTACACCCTCGTTCACGTCATAGGTTTTTTCTCCCAGCATCCCACCCTCATCCCCAGAAAACAGGAAAGCTGTTCCTTCCCTCAGAGCCAAATAACAACAGGTACATGAGCTAAATTTTTAAAAAAATGTTACATCTTATGAGAACAGGTTGAGACCTATTTTTTAGCAAGGTGAGTATTTCCTTCCATAGGTTAAAAATACAAATGTAAATGTATTCGTAGATATTTTTTAATACTTTCTTAAGAGAAATAGCCTGAAACAAATTAAGAGGCACATGTAGAATTGTAATTATTATTATGTTCATTCAGTTGAAGACAGTGGCTGTTAGAGGAAAATTAGCTATTCATGGGCCCAGAGAAGAAATAATTTGAACAAGGCAGTGAGTAGAGTGTCTTTCACTTGCCTTGTAGTGTTTGTGCATAAACACAGCTCTTTTTATCCCTCCACTGCGTTGCTGTGTAGGTCTTTGAGTGCTGTTCCACTGGTGTTGATAGGTAATTGCATTTTGCCTATTTCTCTTGTTGCTGGTTTGCATACCATCTGGTACACTACTGTGTAGAGCCATCATGTTTTCACTGCAGGTACTTATTTTATGAAATATCTATACAATCTGAAAGAGGGGAAGTTGAGAAAGATTTATTTAAAGGTTGTCATCTAAACTGGCACCAAAACTCTCCACCAAGTATCCAATTTAACTCTTTTGTTTACTGCATCTTTCTTTGGATTGGAGAGAGATGCAATGCAAAAATTTGTGCTAAAAGTTTCAGAGCAGAAGACAAAAATACTTGTATCTTTAAAAAAAGATTTTGCAGTTCTGATTTCTGGGATGAGTTTATTTGACTTTAGTTTGGGGCTGTGAGGGATTTGCAAAGGTCCAGAAAGAACAGCTCATCACTGTAAATTATGTGAAGGAGGTATGATAGATGAAGCAGCAGTGATGGGAAGTGAATTTCATTGTATTCCTCCCATGCCCTTTTTTGTTTTTCCATTTTTCAGTGATGGACTCAGCAATTCAGCTGGTTTGTACAGGGTGATGGTAAGTGAAAAAGAAGTCTGTGAGCCAGATGGTCATTTCACTGGTCTTCTGATGGACCTCAGGGGTTCTTCTGTCCTTTTCTGGTCTACTTCATCCTGAAGAAGAAAGAAGGAATAAAGCCAAAATGAGACCTTCTCAGGGAAAACCCATTTGTTTTATTCCTGCCTTTCCTGAGCTCAAGTTAGCCTCAGTGACAAGCTGGCAAGAATAGAAAGTGCACTCAGGACAAGTCTTTCACATGTTTGTCCACAGATAACCACAAATGAACTGCACTTGCAATATTAAGAGATTGTAGTTAATTTTTATTTTTATTGTTGTGTTTCACTGTTAGCTAAGAGTACACTTTAAAAAGAGCAATCTGCTGATGCCTTATGGTTATTCACAAACACCATCTTTATTATGTATGTCTCTTAAGACTCAAATGCCAGAGTGGGATCAAGTCTCTAGGTCACCTTCACTGATGTCTGTCCTGTGGTTTGCAGTACATCCCACAGAAAACGAAGAAAATGTCCCCAGATGATACAAAAGAATTTGAATTTACACCCTTTTCCCCACCTCTCCTTATGGGCCCTAAAATTTAGTGTTATATTCCTTAAAAAAATTCTTTTCATGCTGAGTTATTTTGCCTATTAAATCTGGATAATTTTACCTATTATGTTGCTCTCATTTCATCTTAGAGCTATGTAAAGTGCAAGCTAACAGCATCATCTAACTGAGCTCTACAATCTGACACTGTCTCTAAAAAAATTCCTCTTACCATATTTTAATTAAATTCTCCAGTTTAATTAAGAATTATCTTATTATTATTCCATATGGTTTGTAATATATTAAACACATTTAGCTGAAGGGCATTTTCTCTGCCCTCCATGCCTACAAATCGTGCCATAAGAATATGGTTCTGTTAATAATGGCTGCAGATAAAGTAGAGCATGTATCTCTATGCATCCACTCTCCAAAATCTAAAGTATTAAGCATTATGTTAAAATTTGGACCCTGCTCTTGGATGGTGAACATTTTTGTGGCATATTTTTCAAAATTACTTGTGAAACATGCATGGTAGGTATCATCAAGTTGTTGATAAAGGTCACGCCTCATATGTCTTGTCTCATTTTAGTATGAATTGTTTTTGAAAGCCTAAGCTTCTTTTGAAGACCAAGTAGTGCCAGCATCCTGATTATATTAATCAAACATCCATCTGAAGAAAGGAAATTATACAGGTGAGTCAGAAAAGCTCTGACTCAAAACATACATTTTTCTTATGTTACAGGCAGTAAAGGTCATTCTAAATTAACAGGCACTGACTTTTTATGGAAGAAGAGTGATTGCTAATTCTAGGTGCTTTATAGGTTTCCATATGTTGCCTTGTTAAATTATAATATGTATTTGTAATGTAATACATCTGAATTTTTATGTAAGAATTGAGTTGTGGTCTGCTTCATATTTGTTGATTCACACAAATGGAGATATGTAATTCCTTTGGTTTTCATAATGTGCACTTTTGAAATGTGTAAATTGGATCGGCGGTGTTTGTAAGCAACTCATGCAGTACTGGAGAGCATTCTCTAAGATATATGGGTTTGAATTTTATTTGAATACGAAACAGTGAAATACAATACAAGATGCAAATTAATCTTTTCAGGTTCTTAACCACCTGCATAAGAAGTTGAGAAACATGTCAAAGAAGTCAGAAGCATCCAAGAAAAAGGTAAATTGCATTCATTACTAATATTTATTTATTTATTTATATTTTAGTTTTATGACTAAACTAATTTGGTGTTATAATGCTTGCTTCTAAAGATGTAACAGAAAGAAGAAATCGAAATTAAGTATTTCATGGAGTATTCAGTGTCTCTTTGAACCTATCGAGATTGGAATCTTTTCTGATCCAAGTTTTCCATCACATTGCGTTAAGCCATTACCTGGGATCCCCATGTTTTGAACTTCAGAACATTTGTGATACAAACATAAAGAGACAACTTGTGTTTGGTATTCAATATTTTTGGTTTTGTTTTTTTCTCACAGGCATTTCTCCCTGCTAAATCATGGGATTTTTTTTTAAAACTAGATGATTTTTTAGTGTTTTATTAAAGAATTACCATGTTATGTAATACGGCTTTAAAATGACGGGTTTTTTGTTTCCTGATAGGAATCTAACAAGAGACTTTTAATGATTCTCCAAGTCTTCTATTGGTTTTCCACACAGTGTTTTCTTCTCCTATGTTCAAGATTTAAGTTACATACTGGTCACCAGTAGAATCATGAAAGTCTTTAAAGAAGAACAGAAGCTTTCTGATTTAGAACAATATTTGAAAGATGTGTTTATAGAGTGAATTTGTCAGTTAATATAATAACGGTTCTGATTTTTGAGCAGATTTGACCACAGTAATCATTGACTAACTTCTTAGTTTATGAATGTGGAGTCAGAAAAGCCCCTTAGGCTATCGCTCTTCATTTGCTCTGATCACTCTTTCCATATGGGCATGCAGACTGTCTGCAATGTAAATGAGATATGCATGGACTTGAGAGGGAATAAGTAAGCTATTATTTATGCATTCTCTATTTTTTGAAAAAATATCCTGGTCAATCGGTTTTGATTCCTAGAATTAAAAGCATTATGGCCCTGCTTCTGTAAAATAATATATACAGTCTTACACTTAATGTTGTCAAGGCCAAAGGTGTAGTTTTCAAAGACATTCTATATATTGCTATCTCTAATCTAAATGATTCTCAAACTGGGAATATCTGTGCATTTCCTCTAAACAGTAACTCTTATTGCAGATCTGGCTAGGAACTAGCATTCATAGCTTCAGGGGAAAACATTACAGACATGATCAAGACTGCTTGGATGAATCAGGATTCAGCAACCCAGGGGAAATAAAAACAAAAAAAAAGTTTCCCAAAACTTTTTTTGCCTTAGAAAATATGTTTCTGAATCTAAGGCCTAACTTATGTTTTTCAAAGCAGCTCTGTTTTCATTAGTGTGCTAGTGCTCTCTTTGGTTACCGTATCATTTTAATTTCCTTCTCTTTAAAATTACTGTCTCTTAAGAATGCATTTCAGGTAGATTATACATTTCTATCTTTGTTCAAGCCTTTATGGACATTTTGCTAATAGAATGTTAAAATAAATTTGCTGTTTGTGTAAAAAAAAAAAGAGTTAATGAAGATATCAATTTGCCTGAATTGAATTTTTCATGCTTTTTGACCACGAAGCGTCAATATTAACATCATATTTTTCAGATGGGTTTCATTTGCTAGTGAGAAACCCTAAGCAAGCTTCCATTTGGTAAACAAGAGGTGTTCTTCAGTGATATCTTGTTTGCAAGACATAGTGATGATTTTGGAAAGGGAAGCTGAGGAGGAACAATGGGATAAAACAAAGGTTGTGAAGTTTCCGAATGCAAAATTGCTTATTCTGCGGATATGAAATAAGTTACAATAGTCACATGGTCAATCTCTGCTTTCAGGTGCATCTGTAATCTATTGAAAGTTGGTGATTTTCCTGTTTTGTTTTGTTTGTTTTTTTTTTTTTTAAATTTTGAACAAACTGAAGTAATATGCCTCTTTTGAAGTAATTTTACATGTGGTATCCTGAAAATCTGATTTCACTTGGAATATTAACACTTCTAACACAGTGATCAGAGAATGAAATGCTCTTAATTTATACACTCTTGTTAGCACACAATCTCCTGATGAGACCTGAAAAAGAAAATACTTCTGTGGCTCTTTTAGTGGCAATTGACTTAAACTCCATAGGGCTAAGAGAGGCTTGTGAAAACAGATGTTTGCAGGAGACCCTACAAATTATAGCAACTACAGATATAATGTCCTCTTGTTTCTGTTGTGAGATTATACTGACAAACAACAGTATGTGTCATAAGTTATTTTGGCCTGTTGCCACAGAAATCAATTTTTTTTCTGTAAATTTCTCTAAGTTAACTCAGGTTCTGATTAGGTAGATCAATCTGAATTATTACTGAGCATTAATCAGTTCAAGAAGTATAGACCAAGTTCAGTAAACTAGTGAAAAGTCGACATATCCTCTGTGATGCAGTATTTATCACTCTGTGGCACTGGATTAGTTTTGGCTCTGAAGAAGAGACTAGTTATCTGAAAACATATACCATAAAGTGTTAATATAGGAATTATAATGGCCTGTAACATAATTTTGAATTATTATTATTATTATTACTAGGCTTTTATTGGGATGCTAGTTTAGTTGAAAGAGGTACTTGTTAGAGGAGGAGATACTAATTAGGGAGGCAGTTGCAAAGTGCTAAATTACTGTTTCTGAAGTAAGTGAAAGCTAAAAGAAAACATTAACAGTCAAATTCCACTGTGTCCTGGCAGAATTCCTTCAGCACCTGGAGGGCCGCCCTGACTGATTCTGTAGCTCTCAGAATGGATCTAATGATCCATAATGATCTAATGAACTTGATGGCCCTTCATCTCAGAAACAGTGGAAGTGGAATATTGAAGCCACACTGAGGATATTTTGTGTTCCATTTTTTTGAATTCAATTTTTCGTGGTGATCTATAATTTCCAGATTGGTTTTGGCAATGCAAGATCACCAGAAATTTCAAGCTTCTTACTTTTTTCCTCTTCTCTTCCCCCCTAGTTTTATCCCAGAATGTTGTTGTATGTCACTTTCTGTGGAAATTCTGTGTTTAAAGGAGAGACTTTCAAAAAAGTCTCCACGTCTTTAGTCAGCACTTGAGCAAAGTGACTGCTCTAAGCTCTTCTACCAGCTACCTTCATGTATACTAGATCTCTCTTGAAATTTTCATCAGAAATCCTTCTGCACTGTACTAAAATATAGAACACTAAATCTGGATGAGATTTCCCAAAGGCCCCTGTTACCAATATTTTACATCAGGCTTTTGTCTGCTTCAGGAAAAGCTGGGAACATAATTCTTTATCTTTGAGGGAAGTTATGCGTTTACCTTTTCCTATGGCATTTTCAAGGCCAAGGTTCTCCTTTGCAGTAGTTCATTATATAAAATGAAGTCCAGAGAGATAATGGGGTAAAATCAGTAACAAATATTCCAGTGTGTTCCCTCTCAGTATACTTCCTGCCCACCCCCAAATAATAGTTTTGAAGCAGATTTAAAGCTGATTTTTCAATTGCTCATCAGACATCTGTGTTTTCCTTTCCTTGTCTCAGACAGCACAGACTGTGTTGGTGGTGGTAGTGGTTTTTGGCATCTCCTGGCTGCCGCATCACGTGGTCCATCTCTGGGCTGAATTCGGAGCTTTCCCACTGACTCAGGCCTCCTTTCTCTTCAGGGTAACTGCACACTGCCTGGCTTACAGCAATTCTTCTGTGAACCCAATTATATATGCATTTCTATCTGAAAATTTTAGGAAGGCCTACAAACAAGTCTTCAAATGCCAGACAGGTAACAAGTCACCTCTGAATGATGCTAAGGAAAATAAAAGTCGGATAGATACTCCACCGTCCACCAATTGTACTCATGTGTGACTGTTGAGAAGTCCTGTAGGTTGGCTCTTCATTTTTGTCAACTAACACCAAGAAAACAAAGCACAATGAGCTATATCCTGGGTTTATCTTGATAAAACTAATTGTTATTTAATGTACTGAAGTTGCATCTGTAGCAAAAGTTTGTCAAACTAGTATGAAAGAAACCTGGGCTGATCCTTTGTATCTTAGATAGTTTTGCCAAGGGAAGCTCTTGGACCCTTAAAAGATATTTGAAATAAAAGTGTTGAGATGACATGTCTGTATTCTACTTTGTATATTCAGCCTACAAATATACAAGAAGAAGATGTTGGTATGGACAGTTGGCTTTCTGACATCTTACTCCATCGAAGTGAAAAGATGGATAAATTTTGTGTCTTACAGATAATAAATACTGCATGAGTGATTTCAGAGGGAAATACTTTTGTTCTCTCTTCAGATTGTTTTGACAATGCCTTTTTTCTTTTTAAAGTAAAGATGGGCTCTGATTTGGAGTTGAAATAGGCTGTGTACTACTTGAGACAATTGCTTTAGAGTGGAAATGCTAATTTTATCTGTTCAGCTGTTTTTTAATGTATCTTAATGAGCAAGGATTTTTTTCCACTTCATATGGCTGCCTTACTGTAGACACAGAACTTTTGTGTATGGTGTTTTTTTTTTTATGGCCTGCGTGTAGTTGTACCAAAATGAGGATTTGTGTCTAACTGAGGGAAATTTTTCTTCATGTGTTGCATGTGCATGTGTATGTATGTTTTCTTAACTTTATAGACTTTGAGATGGAGATGCAGTTTCAAATGTGCAATATAGGCATATGTTCTAAAATATTATGTTCCATAAAGCAACTCTAGACAGTGCTTAAGTATTTTAAAACAGCATTCCCTTAAAAGTTGTAGGTGGGACTTGATATCATGTAGTTTTTAATTAGAAATATACAGATGGTTGCATTTAAATGAATTAAAAATATACAAGGTAAATGGTGCAATTCTGTACATTCTTAGATAAAATGAGTAGTTTCAGCAATTTTATAAATGTATTTAATAGCTCTTTAAATGGCAAACCACTAAAGAAATAGTGGAAGGGCACTTACTCCTTTGAGAACATTCTTTTAGCTGGAGTAAGATATGATTTTACCTTTTTTTTTTTTTTACCTTTTTTTTTCCTTTTTTTAAATGACCCAGAGACTCATAGAGTGAATCAAATTAAAGAAACCTCTGGACATCCTCTCCCTCACAGCTGTATCACTTTCTTGTCTAGGCAAATTCTAAAAATTTTTAAGGATTTCAATTCAACAATATTTTTGGGGCAACCTGTGCCAGTGCCTAATTACCCCACTAAAATACTTTTTCTTATCCACAGTTGGGATAAGATGTATCTTGTATAAGATGTATTCCCTTGATGTATCTTGTGACTATTGCTTTCTGTCCCTCTAACTTGTTAGTACTCAATTTAAAATGGCAGTTAAATTTTCCCGCAGCCTTCCCTTCTAAAACAATGTGTTGCTTTTAGTCTCTCCTCAGCTATTGTGCCCCAGCTCCCTGGCCAGATTAGTGGCCTTCCACTGCCCTTCCTCCAGCTTATCCACCTATCTCGTGAACTGAGGTGTTAAAACTGAAGAGTGTGTTCTGATGTGGCCTCACCAGCACCGAGTAACTAATTACTTTCCTTGACCCTTTGGCTGATTGTTGCTAATGCAGCCCAGTATTATAATTTATTGCTGCAAGGTTATGCTGCTGACTCATATTTAATTTCTGGTTTTCTGCAAAATAGCGCTGAGTCCCAGTCCAGGTTTCAGGACTTCACTTTTGGCTTTGTTGAACCTCATGCATTTGATAGTGGTTACTTCCAGCAGATCAACGACCCTTTGAAAGGTAGCACTGCTCTCCAGAACATCCACCCCTCCCCCAGGTTTGGTATCATGTAAAATTGCTGAAAGAGTCTTGCGTCCATGTCCTGGTCCTTGAAGATGCTAAGTAGTGTTGGCCAGGTGTTCTTTCAGATTTCTTTTTCTCCAAAAACTTGCTTAAAAAAAATAATTCAGAGTGGTGGAACATCAGCTATGGAGGGTTATTGCACATAAAAATATTTACGTGTATGTGTCAGTATTGTCTGCTTGGAATCAGTAAAATAATATTGAAGACAAGCTATTGCATGCATGGTGTTTGTGTCCATTCTTTCGTATGAAGAGAACATTTGATGATACTGCTAGGAAAGCAAAATATATGGAAAAAAAAATCTCAGTTGGAGAAGAGGAGTTTATCTATGCAGGAAGCCATTTCCTGGGTTAGGAATGAGATTTGGAAACAGGCCAAGAAGTTCCTCTGAGTGTTCAGATCATCATCACCTTAATCACTCAAATTATTAGAGCACTATTAAACTTCAGCTGAATTTATAACCCATTAGGAAAATATACAATTCTACAAATTAAAAAAAAATACATTTTATCTTTTAAAAATTGTGATTTTATAATTTTGTTTAAAAATTAGCATGCGAATTTATAATTGTATAGAGCTGAGTTTATTGTATCATCTGGAGAAGGCTTTTGTTTCTTAATTGTACTGCATCTGTTTGCTTCTTAATTGGATCTGCATCTGTTTGAAATTTTAATGATGAGAAGGTGAGGAATGGGCACTGCAGTAATAACTACTTAGAAAGGTACCACCTGGTTCCTGGAGAGTATCAGTAAAATTTCCATCTCACTTTTCGGAGAGACCTTAAGAAGAAGCACACACTCCAAGGCTCAATTTCCTGCTTAAAACATGCTTTTGTTGGTCCGTGTCTCTAGTGTGTGACTTTGTCATACTCTGTGATGGTTGTGAATATAAAAGCAGTGTTAATGAGTGCCGTGATCTGTGTCCAACCCTTGAGCAGCTGGAGAGCTGGTTGGGCAGGTGTTGTGCCACAGAAATGGATGATTTTGGTAGAAAATCAGGGAATGGCTGCTAAGATCCCCTACAACTGAGTGTCTGCTTCCACGATCTGAGCTTGTGGGCAGGGATTGTTATTTCTAGTGAAAAGCAAAGCAAAAGTTTCACCTCATTAACTGACCTAATAGGGTTTTCTTACGCCTTTTTAAGCAAAGTGTTCATTTCAGTGCACACAAAGTGAAGAAGAGAGAAAGGAGATTTCTCTGGCTAGGGATGAATTTTCCACTCATAGACATAACCCCATTTAATTCCATCCTGTTGTGTGAATTTGAAAATATTATGCTGTAAAAAACAAAATAGGCAACAGGAATGATTACTCAAATTCCTCTCAAACTAAAACAAGATATGTATTTGTAACTAAGTTAATTCCTACATTTCTCTTAAAATTCCTTAAACCAATATTCCTTGTAAATTGCAAGAATTGTAAACTGCTACTCACACTTTTTTTAATAAATTCTCTAAAATTTTGGTTTATGTATGCTGCTAAAATCCTACCTCATTGTGCTGCTTTACAAGCATCTCCAGAAATACAAAGCCTACAATGTGCTTTCAGCATTGGAATGTAGCCAATCAGATCAATTAGTGGGAGTCGTTCAGTCCAGCTTAAAACTGCATCTCAGTGAAGAAGTGTAAAAGTCTTTCCTTTTCATACTTTTCTCTGCAGAGTGGATGAAAGACCTGTGGAGAGGTAGCATCTCTGTAACACCTCAGGCAAACATGAGAGGGTCTTCTTCTTGCAGACTCTGGAAAGGAGCTCTGTTCTGTCCATCTCCTGAGGTTGTAGTAAGTTATTGCAGCAGGTTTATAGCCAAGTTTGCATTTTATACATTACATTTTTGGTTTGTGCCACTTTTGCCTTAAAAAGATGCAGAAGTCTGATTAAAAGAAGTAAATTATTCCATCAGGATTCTCAGTGCCATGTTTGCCCTGCCTGGTTGTGGGAAGCTGTTTGAGGTATAATACTAAAGATTACAGCCATGGTCTTCTTCAACTAATAAAGCCTAAAATACATTTCCAAGATACATGTACACTCCAGTGCACACTGCACACTGCTATACATAAATCAGATTTAGGATCCATAGGAAAAAAAACTTACCCAACATATTTTTCATCATGTGCAAACACCCTGAAAAATGAAGGAACTTGCTTACCTATTTGTTCAGCTGTGCTACCGTCACAGGTAATTGTATCACCCACTTAACTAATTTTGAAGAAGGGAATCTTTAGTTTCAAGTGAAGCTGACACAATTGCTGCTTCTAAGTGACTTATTAGATGACTATGTTTTCAGTCAGGAAATGTGTACTAAACATGTGATGTAGTAATGTAACGATTCATAATTGCCTAAAATTTTATCTTGTATTAAAAAAATGTAGAATTTCTTAATAATTTTCAAATGTCTATGATAGGTACGAAACTCATATGCTGTAACACTTAGAAAAATATGCCCAAACTGGCTGAAATTATACGTAAAAATCATTATGATTGGTTAAGGAGCAAACTTAAATTTTGCAGTTGAGTGTTGCCATCTGCAGTCTTAATACTCTTTCAATGTTTTGTATGATGAACTTAGTTGGATCTTTGATTATTTACAAATACTTCAGAAGTATTTTTCTAAATTCAAACATTGAAAAAATGTATTTTTAAAAGCATTTAATGTTTGGCAAGGTAGGGTATTTTAATAACATGTTTTAAGTTATGGTCTTTTGTAGTCCCTTTTACTTCGTATGCATGCATCTCTTTCTTTACTATTATATCTCCATTTTCAAAAAATAATGTCACTATCTCCAAGAGATAAACATTAAGCTTTATATATGTTATGTTGCAGTGAAATAAATTTTACTTTACGTTGTAGGGAAAGCGAAGGAACTCTTTGTAAAATAGTTCTGTGAATGCATTTTAGATATTGTTATCTTCATGCTTGCCTCACAGTATGATGTGACACATTGGGCCTAATGAATTTGTGGTATTTTGAGAAAGGATAAAAGCAGAGAAAAGAACAGCTTCTAGCTTGCAGCACTTGCGTTAGTGTTCTGTATTCAGTACACGTACAAAAGCCAAAGATGAAAAAATTAAAATCTGTGTTTATTTAGATGTCTTATACGTGTAAAGTAGCATGCAGTTGTTCTAAGATATACTTTGCTTTGCATGAATTTTCAAGTGTTAGTTCCAATAGGTCACTTCCTTTTCTTACGAAATGTTTATGTAATGCTTAAAAACAAGCAGTGCCCTCAGGAAAACTTCCAGAAAAAGTAGTGTACACAAAACTAAATAGTTTGATGGCTAGATGTCACTATGGATTGAAAATTTAACTGATATGAAAAATACTCACATTTTCAAGTACTGAAGTGCAGGAGGGAAGGTCCTCCATGCAGGCTGGTAAAAAGTCAATTGAAATTTATGTCATTGATATTTCTTATTCAAGTGTAGTTGAAATCTCTGTAATTTATGTAGAGTTTAAGAGGCATACAAACAGAGCCAGATTCATCTATTTGAGAAAAAAAGAGTTCTCCAATGGTGCGAAGTCCAAATCTATTTTATGAAAGCCTTTATATGGCTCCACTTGTGGAAGAAGGCTGTCAAATTGGTGCATATTTTGTGTATATTTGCATTAACATTGATCAAGGGCTATTTTAGTACAGTAAAAATAGCTGGTTGAGCATGAGACCAGAATACAATCAGTTTTACACCTAATGGAAATCTTTTAAAAACAAAAATAAATGCTATGGCATGGATTTAAAATTATGTGCACTTTATCAGTTTTCCTGTGCAGTACTAAAATAATTCTTTGTTCATGCACATGTATATGACATTTCTAGATACATTGGTGCACCTTGGCCAGATGCATTTACTGGATGAGAACTGATATTTTATAGAATTATTTCCTTACTTTAACATTCTCCTCTTGGAAAACTTTGTTCAATTTCCATTGCATGGTCATTCTATTCCCCTATAAATACCTAACCCCATTTAAAATTTGCTGAGAAAAATAAAACCTCTCCTCCAGTAATTAATCACCTGAGCTACATAGATGTTTCTAGCAATACCTGTAGAAACTTTATCAATTTGGTGAAGTTTAATATTAAGATGCTGAAAAAAACCCCAGAATTTTTGCTGATGTGTTGTAGATGTGATGTTTACAGACGAGGTGACGGTGTGACCATTCCTTTACGCTGAATTTCACAGTTTAGTACAAGCAAATGGATAGTTTTAATACAGTAAAATGAAATGTAACTCATTTAGGAATGAAGAACATAAGGCAAACTTTAAGAATTTATTGTTGTACTGGAAAATGATGAGTCTGATCACTCGGTATTTACTGTCACAGGCAAAATAGACTCCACTTGGTGAAATTAGTTTAATTCATTATCAATCAAATCAAAATAGGATAATGAGAAATAAAGCCAAATCTTAAAAACATCTTCCCCTCACCCTTTCCTTTTTCTTTACCTCCCCACCCTGATCAGCACAGGGGGACTGGGAATGGTGGCTGCAGTCAGTTCATCACAGCTTGTTTCTTCCTCCACTCCTTCCTCCTCAGGGGGAGGGAGGACTCCTCACACTCTTCCCCTGCTCCAGTGTGGAGTCCCTCCCATGGGAGACAGTGCTGTCCACCAAGTTCTCCAATGTGAGTCCTTCCCATGGACCACAGTTCTTCACTATGGGCTCCATCATGGGTACCTTCCACAGGATGCAGTCCTTCAGGAACAGACTGCTCCAGCCTGGGTACCCCACAGGGCCTTCTTCAGGTATCCGCCTGCTCCAGCATGGGCTGCAGGTGGATCTCTGCTCCACCACTGGCCTCCATGGCCTGCAGGGGGACAGCCTGCCGTACTGTGGGCTCTGCCGTGGGCTGCACAGTGGGCTGCACCACAGGCTGCACCACAGGCTGCACCGTGGGCTGCAGGGGAATCTCAGCTCTGGCTCCTCCTACTCCTTCTCCTCTTTCATTGGTGTCTACAGGGCTTTCTTTTTATTCTCACTCCTTTCTCTCACTGTAGTTTCCACACTCCATCCCACCCTCCGTTAGCTAAGTTATCCTAGAGATGCTGCCACCATCACTGATGGACTCAGCCTCGGCCAGCAGCAAGGCCATCATGAAGCTGGCTGGCATTGGCTCTGTGGAACGTGGGGGAATCACGAGGATGAGGAAGTCTTTACATTAAGCTATGGGTATAAATAACCCTAGTATGCTTCATGTGCAAATGCCATATATTCACCTTGCTTTGAATCCCATTTGGGTATTTCTCAAAAGCAAATGTGGACTAGGTGGTATCACTGCTATGAGATAAAAATGCAGCTTATGTTACGGAGTATTTAGACCTGATGATCACAGTCTTCTGGCCTTAGCCTGTTTGCGTTCATATTTCTGTAATTAGTAGTATGACAGCTGTGCAGATAAGATGAAAACCATGACAAAACTGAGTTATTATTCAGTCAATAAGTGATCATCTGAATAGAAAGAATGACTCCTCAAGTGGGCTACATCCTGAAAAGATCTTACAATGATTAAGAAATCCAGTTGAATTCTCTGGCATATGGGTGGCCATCGGTAGAGGAAAAAGGCAAATGATGCTGTATGCTCTTCTCATTTTGCTTAATTACTTTTCGCCATAATTACTCTAAATGTAATCACTCTGCGTTACTTCTGCATAGCAATTTATTGTTTTTATGGGAACTGAGAGCTGATGATTGCCAGCCCATTTGAAACACCTGCATTTCACTCCATAAATTGATGTCAGAGTTATTTACCAACCTTTTGTGAAGTTACTGGAAATCTTGATGAGCTAGAGACTCTGACAGTAATGTTTTCAATTCAATTCTGCTTAAATGAATCCTTAAAAGGGCTAATTCTGTATTGAACGCACATGATTGCCATGGTGTTTCTGATAGAGCAGTCAACATTTTGAGTAGATTTGTACAGGTTGAATGATAGATAGACCTGAATAATTATGGGTCCTGTGTGAGTTTTAGGAATAACAGTTACAAAATTGCTCCTGTCATGAATTCTGCTCACTTGCAAGAGTTGTACAGTGCTCTAATCATGACATCCTGTCCCCTTGGAGGGGTGTGTTCCTAACCTGCTCCCTGCTGAGCATGCTACTCACTTAGGCCAGCGTCTCATCCCACATGTAGCTGCTTGCCAGTTTGCCTACCTGCCATGCAAAGCTTCTGATGGAGTTGTAGGTGGGAAGGCTCATGTGAAAGTGGGCTTTACTGTTTTCAAGACTTCTGGGTTCTCCTTATCTGAAGTATATACACAGCAGGGTTTTGTGTTGTGTCTTGTTTTGTTTTTTTTTCTCCTACCCTCAGTGCCACCAGAGAAGAGCAAAGAGACTTGTTTGCCCTTCATAAGTAAGCCTGACTGGGATCTTGAGCAAGAAGAAAACCTCTTCTGTACCTTCAACCCTGAAATTTGTGATAATGCCACAAAGAACATCTTTGCTTCCATCTCCTATCTTCTGCCATTTGTTACCTTATGTGAAATTCATCTTGTTCTAGTTATACAAATAAGCTAATCCCACAATTATGTGTCTGTAAAGACAAAATCTATTGCGATAGATTTAGGGATATCCTGATAATATGGCCTCATGCACTAACTGAAAAGTGGAACCTAATTATTAACATCACAGGTGGAGAAGAAAGGGTATGAAGAGTGGGAGTAAATGTTGAGGATAGTCATGTTTGTGATTGGAATTATTTAGGGTTCCAACTTTCAACCTCTACCTAGGGAATATTTGCTAGTTTGTAGGCAATTTGTCACTATAAGGACACAGAAGAATCTTCTGGACTTGAGTCTTTAATTGTTTTACGTGTATTATTATCTGTATGTCTATAATAAACCTTGTAGAATCATATTTCTATTAGGTTGTCCCTTGTTGCTCTACAGTGTTGTCCTGAAATTTGTTTTCAGCTATTGTTGCATTCATATGGATGAAGATTTAAACATTCTTTTTAACTCTTGTGATGATCTTAAATAAAAGGGTCTATTTTTGCCTCCAACTGGCTACAAGACATAATTTATGTATTAATCACTACTAAACATCCAGGGAAATAACCCAGTAACACTTGAAATTATTCTTGGGGCAACATGAGACACAGCAAGGATGTTCAAATATGGATTTAATTTAATTTCACTGCAGTATTACAGCTGAAGATAATGTGTGAAACATGCTTTGAAGGAATACTTATACTATAATACCATCTTGGAAAAATACGTAGCTTAAAAATAATGCCTAACTGGACCATGAATATGACTGAAAAGATTGTTCAGATAAAGGACTCATGACTATTTTGCTATGGATTAAATAAGAGGTGGATGTTTAGTATGTTTTTTAATCAGAGAAACTTCATTAAAATTTTGTGTGTGTCTGTTTTGCTAATTTTGCCACATCTAGAAGCTCTCTATAATGTCAGTTGAAATAGAATCTTGTGTTTAAATTATTTATTCAATACTTTTGATTAACTTGTAAAGGCAAGACTTTGTTCCTCGTTATATAAGATGGCACCCTTATCAATGGTTTAGTTGAGTACAATTGGAAGTAAATGGTCTTTCCTACTTCTAATATGTATCTTACAGTATTTCACACTCTTAAATATACTATTCAGAGACTTTTCCTACTTTCCATTGTGGAATACTGATTTTCTTGAGATTTTAAGTGAAATCACTTTTATCAGTGTAAAAGGACTTGGAAATAAAATGCTGAGAAAGGGGAAATTATTATAGGAAGGACTATCTTGTGAACATTATTTGTTTATAAAATTTGACTTAAACCTTGTAATTTGAATCATTTTCTTCTCTGCATGAATGATATTTGTTGTATTTCATTCTGTTTTGCTAAAAAGATGGAGACAGAACATATTATTTGTTTGGTGACTCAGATTTTTAAAAAAGTGTTTGACCTAATCAAATTAAAGCTCATGGCACTGAATGCCTGTTCATGTCCTGCTTTTCTTATCTATAAACCCCCCTCACTGTTACTGAAAAATACACTGCTTGCAAATTACTTATATCCTTCCAACAATTATGGCACGAGAGAGAAAGAAGAGGGATAATATTTCTAAGACTGTATTTCTAAAGCCAAGCATTGTGTTACACGTTCTGCTAGGAGGCAAAAGAGTAAATTAGCTAAGTGCAAATAAAGGTGAAACTGATGTATTACTGCTGCAAATTTATGTAGATGACAAAGTCAAGTGCATTCCTTGTTTTCACCAGAAGAAACAATGAAAACTCTTCTTATTTCCCAAATTCTATTCTGTCCTCATTCTCATTGTATTGTAACTCTATTCTGTACTTCACCTGAGCAAAATCAAAGTGGTTGCTAAATTAATCATCTGGAATTTATTGAAGGAAAGCAAAAGATAAAACAATGAATATGTAAGACATTGAAAGAAATAAGTGGGATATTGGAGATGCCAGCTATCACTGGGCATTTGGAAACTTCTTCAGCATGCAATTTTTGGGGATGGATCATTATATGATTTAGCAGGTCAGTAAATTTTCCTACCAGCTGTAGTTATGGAATTTATTTTTTGGGCCTTTTTTTTGGTTTTTGGTTTGGTTTTTTTTAACTGTTTTAGGTTCACAGGAAGGTAGGGAGTCTTCTAATTATTTTTATGGAAATCAGATCTGACTCTCCTACTACAAAATAGTGTTCAAATTGCTGCTTTTGGAGTCTTTTTCCATGCTACAGAAGAGTGCCTTTGTGAAAACAGAAAATTAAATATTCTCTAAGGAAGAAGAAAATCTCCTGATAAGCCTTTCATGTCATGAAATCTGACCTTTATGTCAGGAAAGCCTCAATATCTATTAGGATGAGACTTGACCCCACTTACTATCTCATTAGCAATACAATATTGAAGGTTTAAGTTCATCCCTGAAACTACCTGGAATTCCTACTGCTGCAAAAACTAAAAGGAAAAGAAAAGGCCAATCTCATTTTTTATGCACCATGGATTTGTGGAACAGTGATTCATATATTCAGAAGCATCTAGGTAATGCATAAACATTCTATTTCACAGTTTAATACACACTGCATATTGAATAGCTCATTCTAAAAAAAAACACCCTTGGATGCTACTCTAAGTAATTCAGTTAAGGAATTAGACAAAGTCTCTTAGAGTGACAGCCAACACATATTAATCAGGCTTTTTGGTCTAGTTGCAGAAAGTGGAAGATATCTGTTCCCTCCTCCCTGTTTTCTGTATTGTGTCTTAGTATTGCTTCATATTTTATTTTGTACTTTCTGCTTACTTTTCTTTCCCTGTATTAATCATATTTTTATTTAAAAATTCAAAACCACAGTTCCACAGAACTGGTCATTTACATGCCTGATATATTTATACTGTATTAGAAGTATACGTTTACAGGTAGCATTGATAGCAATAGCCACAATTGCTTGCCTTCACCCCTAAATTCTGCTGAAGTGGTCATGAGCTCCAACACAGTGTAAACAAGAGAAAGTAACAGTTTATCCAGATGTAAGTGACCAGAGTAAGTCAAATAAAGTTTCCCCAGAGACAACAAACAAATGTCACCAGAACATCTCGTTGTGCAAGCGTCAGCATCTCATTAGGAACCCTGAGATATTCTGTTCCATTAAATCGGGAGCAGGCAGGCTGGACTAGGTGTCTAAAACATTATGTAGCTCTGTGTGTCTGTTTACTGTACTTGGTCATGCTTAATCCTCACTGCTGCTAATGAGGTTTTTAGTGAAGTTAATTGTATTACAAGGTTTTGCCTCTAAGAGCTCTGTGACTGCAGTTGTAAGACTGCTTTGGTTAAATCACTGGAAGCAGGTACCTGCTGCATTCTGAAAGCTTAATTTGGTATAGCTTTCTGCAGAGATTTTTCTTTTGTTATGGTTTTTTGTTTCAACTGCATTTTGTTTGTCAAAATTTGCTTTTATTGATGTTAAATAGAGTATTGTTTCTAGTGGTGGATGCACCATCCCTGGAAATATTCAAGGTTGGTCTGGGCAGGACTTAGTGCAACCTGATCCAAGTTGAAGATGCCCCTGCTCATTGCAGGGATGTCCAACAATATGATCTTTCCAGTCCAAACCATTCTATGATTGCTATTGCTTTTGGTAGGAGAAAAGCAGTAAGAAAATGGTGGTGTAACTAATGGATCAGCACCACTGGACCAGAACCTGCGTGTCCTTGGCATAACGTGTCCCCTGACATCATCTGGCACTTGTAACTGAGACACGGTGGTGTTGTCCTCTAAGGGATCCATGAGGTATGTCTCACTTGGCTTCTTCCCAGGCTCGTGGTGACAGAGCTCTGACAACAAAGATTGTTATTGAGGTCCTGGGCAATCTCATGTGGCAGGTGCTGAAATGGTATCTTCTATTGCAGCAGCTTTTTTTTGACATATCTTGAACATTTTTAGATGCCTTAATTTATTTTTTTTCTGTACACATTTAGCTCACAGCACATAACACATAGCTCATAGCACAGTGTGCCTAGTCTATTCTGTTAATTTTATTGGAGTGGTCCTCCTGAAACCCAGAGGCAGGTTTCCACAGTCCTTAATGCTCTTCTTTCCAGAGGAAAAAAATGCATTCTCCCATACAATTCTTAAATCAGTGCCATTAAAGCTAAGAAAATTGCGTAAGAAATAATGGAAAGTATTAGCGGTACAACTGTTACTTCATTCTTCGGCAAGTCCTTTGGTATTTTCAACAAATGGAAAGTTATTTCTTGGCTTGCTAGGCTAAATGCTAACATTTGTGACAGGGTCAGATGACTGAAAATATGTTTTGGAGAAAAATACTTTGAGGGCTACTAGAGAGAAAACACAAAATGACACCAGGATTTATTAGGCTAGGGTAGAGAGGAGAGTGCATGCAGAAAAAAGTATCTCTGTGGTGAAATTATAAGCTGAGTGTGGAAAACATGTCTGTGGCTTTCTAATAATTCTGTGGCCCAAAAATGTATTTCCTGGTATTTTGTATGAAACCCTTCAGCAGTTAAATTAGACAGATCCATTCCTTCTTAAATCTAACGGACACGTATGTTTTGCTTTCCCAACTATTATGCATTTAATCTTGACTCACTCCTCCTTTTCCTCTGACAAATACACATGTCCAAAGGTTCCTACAGCTCTAATTGTAGTAACTCTAAAATCAGAGAAGACAATTGAAATGATAGCCTAGTAATCAAAGACAGTATTAGAGCAGTACCAAAAAATACTGAGGTCAGATATATATCTCAAAATGTTATTTTATTCACTTTTTCCTTTTAATAGGACTCTTTTGTTTAGATGGATGACATGAAAGAGCTGCTAGCTCTTTCACTTGCACTGGAGTACAACTAATGAGAGCATCATATTATGATCATGAGTACTTAGCTTTTTGGTTAGCTGGAGAGCAAATTGACACAGAGAAAAGTCTAAAAAAAGGCTCAAAGAGAAAGTTTTTCAATGTCTTGTGTTAAAGCCATGAACAACTGCCACAAAGAATTCTTCTGTGAGGATTGGTGAGCCCATCATTGTCATAAACATGCCAAATCACAACCTTAAGAGATTCAGTAGAAATTTCTGCTCATTGTGCTCCTACGAGACCTTAGCGTGGACAGATTTGGGCTTCTCTGTTTAGTTTGGTGTAGGTTTTGACCCAAGACTGTCATCTCCTGAAGGGAATCACCGAGTAAAGACATGGCACACAAGGTCAAGGCTGAGACATCCCCATGGGTGGTGTAATGGCAGAGAGCAGTTGTTCCTTACAGATTCTCCTTAACACATTTGGATGCCCTGTACACTGCACTGTAGCTGTGCCTATGTCATTGTGGAGGGTTTCTTCTTCAGCTGTAAGTTTGCTTCAGGCTTGTCACGCCAGACATGACCAAGCAAACCAGGTGCAGCTGAAGATGCTGTCTCCCTGACAGATGTCCTCAGAAGCCATGCCCTGGGGCACCTGCAAAGACACGTTCTTCCTCCCACGGGGAGGCAACCTGGGCCCTGGGCAGGTGGGGAAGTCCCAGGGGGTGGGCAGGGACAGGCAGGGCTGTGGATGCTTTTGGGGCCCTGAGATAAATAATCAGCATTTTCATTTACAAACTCATCAACACTTTAACCAGAAGATGGAGCCTGTAATTAACTCGTACAAAGGATACAGACGTGACAGGAAGACTTTGGAGGAATGCCATATAAACCCCGTGCAGTGGTGACAGAGCAGGTAAGTCCAGGGTACCCAGACAGATATTACATATATTTATGCCATTAGTATCTGAGAAATAATTTTTAGAGAGTTGAATATATAAGACAAGAACATTTCCACAGCTGTAGCATATGAAATACACAATATCATAGAAGGTAGTATTTTCCGTATAGTACATAAATATAGGGATACTGTCAAATTATGTCTTTTTTTTCAAAATGTACCAAACTATATCACTATCCATTAGATCAGCCTCAGGGCATGCTTCTGAAGGAAGTATTTGCCTAATCGTCTTCTCAATAGTTTGGTTTGTTTCTTAGCAGGAGCATAGGAAGCAATAAAAGGTAAATAAGGTTAGTATGAGAGTATTATGCATTATTCAGATTTTATTAGTCTGGGTGAGAAATAATAAAATTATTAATAGAGCTAGAGCTCTAAAGAGCCAGTAGGTTGCTATACATCTACTTGTTCTACTATGGTGCAGATAATAATAAGAATGTGGGTTTCATATTGTTATATTTATCTGCAATGGCCACTTACACATCTAGGGAAAACAAGTTTTCTGCTGTGTTTTTATAACAGCAGTGATTTGAATTTCTATTGCTCTGTATATACATTTTATGTCATGAATTTTAGTTGCAATTGGAATGAGCTGTTTGGAATATTGCATGTTGCTGTAAGCATAAAACAGATATAAATAAGGCCAGCTGATGAGGTAGCTGTGCTATGCAATGACAAAACCTGGTGTTAGGCTCATTATCCCAAGATTAGAAGGTCCACAGCCTCATTGTACTGATGCCTAAAATCCTGGAAGATAGGAACTCAGAGAAAACATTAATGGAGAAAGATAGAAAATATTGGGAGTTGGAGGCTTTGGGGGTCTCCACTGGGAGGAAACTGAAACTGAAACGCACATGGTTTCAGCAAGGATCTCTGCATCCAAAAATTCCCAAAGAACCCTGCCCTCCCAAAGGTTACAGTTTTTATACTCTTGCTAGCAATTAACATATTAGACATTTCTAATTCTCTCGGTGGTCGACCCATTGGGGTCCTGGGCTATGCCCCCTGCACCACCTCCAAGGGCTTCTGGGCTCTTCTATTGTTTTGACTACAAGTTATCTTGCAGATGGCTCTGAAAAACGTCATGACCTTCAGAGAGCCTGAGAATGTGTGAGAGAATCACTTTAGTAACTACTAACACCACTTAGTGTGTGAACAAGAAAACCTATAATTCTAAAACTCTAAAAATCTACAAAATACACACCAAACCTTTAGGAGGCATCAGTACAAAGCACTGACCTGATATAACCTTGCTTTTTGGCTCTGCTTCAGAAAAAGTTGACTGTCAACTAGTTATCAGAAAGCGCTGTGCTGGATAAAATTCCACAAACTATTTAAGACACATAAAAGTATAAGATGACATAAACTTGATATTGTGTGCTCTAGCAGGTATGCAGTTATATATTCAACATCTAACAGGGATCAAAACTGTGTTGCTGAGTGATTGAGTGGTGCCCAGAGGTAAATGCTAACAGTCAAGCATCCAGGGAGTGACCTAATAGAATGCATAAAGCTGAAATATTGCCTCTTCAAACCAGAAAAGCCCACAGCAACAAAGACCTTTGCAAATCCTACTGATGGCAATGGCAACTTAAGACAGCATGATCTAATAAAGAAAACTTAATGAAGTAAAGTAGCAGCTGAAGCTCACATGCTTCGCACACTAGAAGTACCACAACTTTCTTGTCCTGGTTGATGGACATGGCAATTCACAAAGAATAATCCAAATGATGTGAGAGTCAAATCTTCTTAAGTTATATACTTAAGGCCCAATGATGCTTGTATGGTATTTTATATTTGCTTAATATTAATGCTAGTTTTTGTGACTTCAAATGTTCTGTGGGCACCTATGAAGGGACAAAGTAGTGCATCCTCAGATAGATAACTGGATTGAATACTGTGCTTTTTTTGCACTGCATGTTTGCATCCCTCTCTCCAAGAGTACAGATATTACCTTGAAAAATGACAGAAAGAAAACAAAGAAAAGGTGAAAAAGCATCACTAGAGATCTAATTTTAAAAATAAATAATAGCAAATTCTAGGTAGGTAAATCAGGTTTTTAAATCTATTTACTGAAAAATAAGAGTATGTGGTTCATTTCCTAGCTGTTGATATTGAACCTTTGGTATTTCAAACTGCGTTTGTTTTGACAAAGCTCCTTGTTTTCCTTCTTTCCTTGCGGAGATGCTATTAGAACCAAACATTCTTTATTATTCTGTTGTGTGGGAGTGAGAGGTTCTTGCAAGGAAATGAGCAGCTTTGTTTACTACTAGACAGTTAATATCAGTCTATAGTTATTAACAGGAATAAGGAAAGTACCAACATTTTATTAATTACTAAAGTTATGAATTTGCTATTACACACAGCTTTGTAAGATAGTATTGTTTTGATTGAATATAATATTTATTATTGTGTACAGTTAAAAAAGCTAATGCTAATTATACTTGGATACATTTTGAGATGCAAACTATCATTATCTTTTGACAGATCTCCTTTATGACGCCACTCATAAACTTTCATCCACTTTCATACAATCAGCTACAGGTTTCTCAAGGATAGGGCAGGAACGGGAGAAAAGCAGATATTTCGCGTGTTAGCTGTGCAGCTGCATGGGTGTAGTTATGCTCCCGGCTGATATGAGGTGGTTGCTGGCACTTTCTGACAACCACGTGTTCTTACCTTGAGGTCAATAACTTTGTATTTGAGTGAAGCCAGTCTTTGAAAAAGGGCATCCAATCCTGATCTGGAGAAATCAAATCAAAAGACCAACCTTTGAGGAAATCAAATGTATCCTCCTCTTCCTAGCTAATTTGTATATTTCTGACTTAAATTTTTTTGACTGTCTTTTCAACATTTGCCTTCTTTTTGCCTTTCTCATCCAGTTGAAGAACTGCTGAGAAAGTGACTTGCTCTGAAGCAAGCATGAGGACACTGTTGACTGTGATCAAATGATCTTGAAATCACAGATAGATCATGGGGAAAAGTGACTGCTGCTATTTAGCAAACTATTCGCTGTAGAAGAGTTAAAGTACAAGAATTTTCCATTTTGTGTTCTACTTCAAATATATGTAGTGATAATGAAACAGGCTCACGTCTGCTGCAAACCTGCCAGTTACCATCGATGTTGATAGCATCTCTTCAGTTGATGCCTCTTGTGAATCTTCTCCAGGGATTATTTGTTTCAAGAAAGAGAATGAGAAACTGTGTGAACAGCCTCTATCAAGAGCATATATGAAATAAAAAAAGAGGATGTACAGCAGAGAAAATCTTGTACTTCCTATAAATTTCAAACCTTTTTCAAAAAAGCTTTCCTTGGATTTTTTTCCCTCATTTTTGAATGGCAAGTGCTGGCAATTACAGAAAAGTGTGTGACAAGTGAATATAGAAATATACCAGCTGCACAAGAGAACAGAAATGAGCCTTTCAGAAAGGAACATGTGGATTTACAACCACAACAAAAAATTACAGATATGCATTTTTCTTCTATCATCACCAGGGTATAATAGAGAAAGAGGATTTACTTCTCACAACTTGTTATAGACATGTATACGCTTCCTTTTCGTATTTGCTGTCTAGGTTCTCTCTCAGTCAAAAGTGTAGTGGGAGTTTCATGGCCACCTTAGACTAACATATCCTTAATGAGATTCTAAAAGAACTTTACCTGAATGCAATTTATTCCTGTAGAAACATGGAGAGATAGAGATGAAGAGTGAGCACTTGCAGGCAGGAGACACAGACTGGGTTTTTTGACAGCTGTGCCTGCTCTATGTCATTATAAAGCAGTTGTGACATTACAGCTTGTCATTAGATTTCAGAGGTGTCTTAGAAATGTCCACTAGCAAAGGAAATGATTAACATTAAATCTTCCTAGCCCATTACAGTATTTTTCTTACCTTCTCTGTCTGCATTAGATAGAAAATATATCTATCCCTTATTTAACCCAAGGGACTGCTTTTCTTCTATCCTCAGACCTTAAAATTCTGAAAGAAAATAGCCCATCTCATTCCCATTCAACTCCAGCAACAATCAGTTCTATGCTATCTCCCTGCCCTCTCCTCTGTGCTGCAAAAAGAGCAATTTCCATCCATTTCTGATCCATTTTCCTCTAGACATTTCATATATTCAAGGGGTCCTTGGCCTTCAGCAAGAGCATATCCAGCCTGTTTTTGCATTTATTTATCTCTGCAAAACGATGTAAGAGTCTAACACAATTTTTCTTCCTACCTGGGGCCAAGCCATCAGCATAGCAATGAATGCAGTTCATAGCCTGGTTTGTCAGGTTTCTCTGACAGACTGTAAATACTCATGCATTGCTCCTAGATCAGATGAGAAGAAAGTACTGGCATGAAGTGTACTCCAAATGCAGTAATTAGTGTGCTGCTTATGTGGATATTTGAAGTTGATCACAGCTGATGGAAAGTGCTTCACGCAGGTATGTTTTCTGATGGGTATGTTGTATTTCTCCATTATTTCTTATTTTGTTAGAAAATTACTTAATTTCTCTCCCCTTTCCAGCTGCTTTTTATTTGACCTTGAAATAAACAAAGAAGTCTAGCTATTGAGTTGACTAGCAGAACTGCTAATTTGACAAATATGGAGAAGCCCACAGTACAGAATGTTTTTAATGTTGTCTTCAAAGGGACAAACCTGGTCCATCTAAAACATACTGAAAATATGGGCAGGTGTATTGCAGGTGGAAGTGGAAGGCTTAGGCAAAATTTGTTAAAATAGTCCTGCTGCTGAGTCACAAGGTGCAGAAAGGACTCCCTTGTTTTCTAAACCCCTTCTCAGATAGGAGTCTCAGTCCAGCTAAATCCAGTCTTAGCCTCAGATTATGTCAATGGTTTGAATTTAAGGAATTACAGAGGTGTGATTGAACCACTTTTGTCCCACAGGTTTCAATGATTGACAAAATGAGAAAATTTATATAAAATGAATTATTTATTATTACAAATGATCTGAAAAGTATCTAAATCAGAATTATTTGCTACACAATATAAAAAGCCAAAAATCTACTAGTAGAGTATAATATAGCATAAAGTAGTATAGTGTAAGACAGGATAGTGCACTATATGGAAGCAAGTATAAAAGCAATTACATTAAAGGTAGCAAAAAGGAAATAATTATTAAGTAGAGATTTGATGTAACTCACCCAATTCAACACTCGTGGGGAGATCTTTCTCTCAGCCTCAAGGAGTATCCTTGAAGGGCATTCCCCAGCCAAGGGAGGAATCTCAAACCCACGAAGGGTTATGTCAGAAGAACCTCACTGTATGAAAGGGAACTGGACTTTTATAGTACAAAGTGATTGACTGGGACTAGCTTATCTGTCAAGTCCTGTTTTAAAACCAAGGTGTGTTTCCAAGTCTGGTGAACCAGGATGGTTTTAGCATAATTTAACACCAAGACAGCATCCTGGCAGCAGCAGTTGAGCTTGTCTGATAAGCTGCATGATGGCTTGCATAGTATGCATTCTCTGATTGGATTTTAGACCTTATCAGGGTGGGCCTAACCTGCCACAAGGTGTAAAGATGGATTACATTTTGGAAATAGAGTTGTTGCAGAGACTTGCTAGGGATAGCTGTTTGGTGGGCAGTGAGAATGAAGTTTGCTTTCTGCAAAGTCTTGTCTTAAGGTATATCATGAGGGTTTCATCGCCTTTTCACTTACCATGGAAAATCTAGGTTATAAACCCAAACAAAAATATAAGTGCAGTCTATGTACTTAGTAGTTTCCTAACTTCAGACACCTCCTAGAGTATATTACAAAACCCCGTCACTCAAATACAATAACTTTACTTGACCATATTTTCAAAGATGCAACACCAGAACGTTTCATCACTCCATCCCTTGCCAGTCACAGTTTTAATTTTGAGTAATATACATAAAATGAAATACAGAAAATATTTTCATTTACACCAGAACTTAATTGATTTCAGAGCTTGTTTAAAGGTAAAACAGAAATGATGATATATTGGGTTCTAAGTGTTTTACAGTTAAGTTAAAAGAAGATAAATTTCCTGGTAATTTCAAAGATATGTCTTAATAACAAATGATTAACACTGAAGTTTTAAATGAAGTCTAACCTTTGAACTACAGCCTGTCTCTGTTTATATTGCTGAAACCAAATTGTAATAAAATTTTGCAGTATTTTTGAGTAGCAACTAGGGCTAGATTTAAAAATCCATAACTTGTAGTAATTGCATATAATGTATTTAAAACTTGAATTAATTATGTAGGTTAAAATACATACTATTAATAGTTTATATTTTTTCTCATGTGTGTTATGTATTATGTAGTTTTATATTACTAATGAAGAATTTTGAATTATTAATATGACCTTAATTGGACTTCCAATTTCTATAAACATTCAACATTTAAGTACTAAAGAATGGTAACGACTCTGTAAAAAAACTATATTAATATTTAACATTCTAAATTTGTATTATGAATTTGTGCCTTAAGTAATTAATATTTTAGTACAAGTAATATTTAAGTTCATGGTCCTTAGGTTGTTCAAAGCATAGTTTTATATATAACCTTATGATGTGCAACAAGACCAAGTGCAAGGTCCTACCCCGTGGTCAGGGAATTTTCCAGTATCAGACTGGGGAATGAATGGATTGAGAGCAGCACTGCAACAGAAAGAGGATAGATTTAGATCAGATAAAAGGAAGGAACTTTTTACAATGAGAGTACTGAGACACTGGGACAGGCTGTCCAGAGAAGTTGTAGATACTCCGTGACTGTACGTGGAAGTGTTCAAGGCCAGGCTGGAGGGGCTTCGAGCAAGCCGGTCTGGTGGGAGGTGTTCCTGCTTATGGTGAGAGGGTTGGAGTAGATGATATTTAAATGTCCTTTCCAACCCGAGTCTATGAATCTATATTATGCAAAATTGTATTTTTTAGAGTTTCATATAGAAATATAAGATCACAAAAGAATAATTGTTTTAATTGCTTTGCTATTTATAGATTTAAATAACCATCTGAATTTATCTACTTTTTAGTGTATATTTTGTGTACTTTATTGGTTTCCATCTTCTTCTACCAGAAGCTAAGATGCCACTGCTGGATTCTGAGTTTGACAGACTTTTCTGGTTTTCAGAGAGGAAACGGGTTAATATCATCCTACTGTTATAGGTAGTTTGGATATGTGCAATGCCTTTTTATCTGCTTGTAGCCAGCAGGCTTTTAACCTGAAATCTTTTTCCCCAGTTCTGATTTTTCACTCACTCACTCACTCACTCACTCACTCACTCACTCACTCACTCACTCACTCACTCACTCACTCACTCACTCACTGTCTCTTTCCTTCTTTTCCCTTCCCTGGCTCACTCTTACATTCTTTTTATTTGCATAATCCAGAAAGATTTTTTCTCAGCCACTGGAATGTTTGCATCTGAAAGATTTTCCTGTGACTGATGTTACATTTGGGTAGTTGGATATTTTTATCTTTTAAAATCTCATGTTTAACGTGATTATATTTTGCTGCAAGTATCTTGGAGCATGTTAGAGATGTACTAAATAAATAGACATACTTAAATATTACACCTACAGATGATTTACTTTTTTATCTATCTTTCTATTTATTTCAGCTCACTGAAGACATATTAAAGATTATTAAGCATTCAGGGATGGCTGAAGTGCCATAGTAGTCACAGGAGTGGTGTAAGAAGCAGAGGGATACTCAAAGCAGTTGCAAACACTCAAGACAAGTACCTTGTAATGATCACTCTCTGCCTTTATCTGGGCTTCAAAAACAACTGGGGATAAATAAATTACATAAATGTATTCAGGAGCACAAATCTTCTAGAGTAAATGTCAAAGAAATTGTAAACCACAGCACTTTTAAAATTAACTAGTACAAAAAATGATGTGTCAGACGCCTGGAAGACCAGTTGATTGCTTTTCAGACATAGATCTGGGGGGAGAAAAGTGGATCTTTAAATGTCACTGGGGAAGAGGCAGAATGGGAAAGAGGAACTGAGCAAAGACACGTATGAAGCAGAAGAGTCTGCAGTGCATTTTGAAATCTTGACAGATGTACTTATGATTAAGCTTTTGCTGTGAAAAATATAGATGGAATAGTTGTATTAGTAGTATGAGACAATAAAATGTCATTAATTCATAAGTAACTGTGATTCTTATAAGACAGCCAAGAGTATAACATAATCTTTCCTAGTTCCACTAGTACTTATGTGTGTAAATGCAACAGTTTTGATTTGCTTCTATGGAATGCAATAAAAAATAAATCTGAAGTTTAATCTTGTAAATTTACTGTCACTAAATACCTGCTCATAAAACATTTATTAGTATTTAAGTCTGCGACTAAATAGTTGGTTGCACAGTGAAAGAACTTTCTACACTGTAAATTGCAAAGCTCTGGAATAATATCAGAATGAGTTTCAAATGAGATAGTCCTAAAAAATGGAGGCAGCATGGCCATATGGGATTGTCGATATAGTTTGATCAAGGCTGAGGACTGCACTGTGCTGTACAGGCATATAATAGAAAGCTGGGAATCTAAAATAATGCTTTATTGTGTAGCATGGGTATGAACCACTGCTTTTTACTGTTAACACTGATCACTGGATGTTTCCATTAACTCAGCAGGGCTAAACAAAATACTGAAGATATAGAAATAGTTGTTTGCAAACTCAGTGTTTCCTGAAAGGGGAAAAAGTATTTATGTAGTAGTATGTATTACCTATTATTGTGAACATGCTAATAGGTCTAGAGTATCTGAATAGCAATAAAGGAGTAATATTGTGCAGAGACAAATTCGAACCTGTCAGTCTTCTGCCTTTCTGTGAAATAGTTAAATAAGATGGATTTGAAGAAGATCTTGTCACAGAGATAAATGTTGCCTTTATAATAGCAGAGGGGGTGAAAAAGTTATTGAGTTTGTCAGTTTGTCTGACATTCATGATTAAGAAAACCTAGAAAAATACAAGATGGAAATAAATACATGCTGGCAGTTCTTTCATATTTCACAGCTAAGGAAAAACCTACTTTTAAGAAATGTAAGTACTTGGATTTTGATTTGTGGTTAAATAAGGCAAAAGATCTAGCCAATGATCAATTTTATATGTCAAAAATCTGAGACTTTAAAAGCAGACAGTTTAATTCCTGATTGTAGTATTTTTCCCTATAGTGTGCCGTGGAAACCAGCCTGAATAAGTAGCAACTGTGGGAGCGGAGGGGACACATACAAAATCTTCTGAGTTCTACCTGACCATCCATAAGCTTTTTAACTAACCAGAGCAACTGTCAAACCCTTGCCTGCCAAAACAGTTGAAAGATTTCCTTAGTAGTATCGTTATCCATACAAACGCACTGGTTTTGAAGAGGTGTTTGCCTCTGTGGGCTGGCCTAACAAGCAGCACTAGCAGCTGGATGGGTGGGGATGGAAATAATGTTTGTTCTTGGAGAGACCAATGGCAACTTTAACCTAGTATCCCGTTTTCACCAGTAACCAAAAGTGAATGCTCAATAAATAATGTAACAATGAGTACAGGTTATATGGCAATTCCTTTTAATAGTCTTGCATCCTTATCTTATTTGCAGTTCAGGGACTCAAGAGTTGTGTCGAGTTTATAAAGTACAATTGCTTTTTCTTCAGTGTATTTGTCAGATTGCAAAGGGTACTGACTCTTCAGTCTTTGGCCCTCTGGAGAGTGCTAAATTGCAGGTTAGCCAAAAGAAGGGACAGTAAAACAGATGTGCTGCTATCTTATTCCCCAAAACATTAAGAAAAGTGCAAATCTCAATGTTCTGTAGCAGTGCAGACTTGATAAAGTTCTAGAGGTGCTCAAAAGCTGCAAGGGTGGCCGTGTGTCGTGGAGCTGTGTACTGCTGCAGTATTTCTTCACCTTGTACTAACACAGTGTATGACTGGGGATGGCAGATAAAGCAGAAAGCCCTTGGTTTAGTTTACTGTAAAGAAGCAATCCCAGAAGCTGCTGTCAGTGAGTGCTGCTAGCTGAGGAGTGTCGATAGGAAAAAGCTGCCCTGTTGCTATTATGTCAGAGATCTGTGGAACAGAAACTGCGTGAAAGTATTGTATGGTGCCAAAGGAAAAGACAATGACTTTTGCTGAAAAACACTTTACAGAAAAGGTTGTTGCTCTTATGTAAACCCCACATTGTGTCAGCTTGCTGATCTTTCTAGTCTAAAAAGTTCGTGTGAGTCCACCTCCTATCCTGAGTCATTTGCCCTGTTTTTTCCGATGGCTGCTCTCTGCTCCCCAAATTTTCTGTACTTTGTAACTTTGTATCTACTCCACCCCACGACTACTTAAGTCACAGGAAGGTTTTTAACAGTTTTCTTATGAAAGACTGGTTAAAGTACCAGCTGAAGTAAAGGAAAAAAAAAAAAAAGGTACATTTGCTAATTCTTCGGTTTCCATGGAACTGAAGAATTCAGACTTTTTCTCTCATGTTTTGACAAGCTGCTTTTGTACTGAGAGACCATAGAGATTGCAAGTGAATTTTATGCTGAAACCTTTTGTGTTAACAGCTGCCTTTTAGTCAGGAAATGGCAAACACATGGATAGTAGGGTTGCCAGACATAAGGGTCTAGTAGTCTGTCACTATTCTTCATACCACAGAGTTGCAATGAGAAGAATTTTGACTGTATGAATGAAAGGAAGATGCAGAGCTGAAGGCAGGTTGGTAATTTCTCTGTATGAGTTTTTTCCCCATTGAACAAACTGCCTATCTGTGTGACCTGGAAGCAAGCACTTGGTTAAGAATGATGAAAAAAGTGCTGTAAAGTAATAATTTCTGTTATTCTATAGAAAGTGTCTTTCTCAATCTTTGTTAAGTACCTAGGTGCCTGTGTCAGATGGACTGAGACAGCTCTATTACATATGGATTTTTTTATATCTCCTGTCAAGGCACAAAAAAAGCTACTGTGTATTTTATATACACTGTAGAATTCTGCCCTAACACTGCCCTCTTTCTACCCCACTTTACTTACTGTCTATCTGCACTGCATATCCAAGATATTCTATTGACTGCTGAAAGGTGATGCTTTTGATAAAAAAAAAAGTGTTTAATTTCTAATATTTTTTTTTCATTCAGTTATTAAATGCTACAGAATATTCAGCAATGAATCTGCTTCACAGAGTTAGGTACAATAATGATTAGTACAATAAAACATTTTTCAGACTCTGAGATAATTTACAGGATATGTATTACTATAACTGGGAGGTTTTGAGTCTGGTACGTGGCAAAGTAAGGGAAGTTAGTTATTTTAAAGAGATGGTGGCCTAACTAGATTGCCTGAGTGAGTGATCATGATGAAAATGCAAATGGTAATAAAGGAAGAAATCCTTGTGGTAAGTGCCGTTAGTCCATGAGCTGTTAGTCTAACTTTACATACATCATCATACCTCTTGGGCAGTCATAAGACAACAAGACAGCAGCTGTCAGAAGACAAAGACATGTTTTTTCACAGTAACAGTGAGGCAGCCTCCCTTTTCCCAACTGTTTGTACTACTGGTTTCAAGAGGAGTCTGGATAGGATCCTTATATCTAACCATTACTGAAGCACTTAATCAGCATGAAAGCAAGGAGATCTGTGGTACTGTATGTAGTGGAGCTTATAGTAAAATCAAAAGTATTCAAAACTAGATCCTTCTCAGTCATGTTCTCCATACTGCAGGTGGTCAGGCATACATTAATCCCTTATCCTGTACCTTTGGGAATGGTCTCACTGTCTCAGTGATGCGGCTGCCTCTGTTTCTTTGGGAAAGTTCACTGTGGAGAAAGTCAGATTTATCAGCATTTGGTTTTCACCCAGAAACAGAAGCATTTTTCAGGATGTATTTAAAAGCAGTGCTTCAAACGATGGACATCCATAAGTTTATTTGTGCTTCTTTTTCTAATCAGATTTTGAAAAGGAAAACACAGCTATCAATTTAATAGAATGCTTGCTTTTCTGAAACTGATCTTTGCCACAGTAAACGACCAAAGGATACTATTACCTTGGGTAGTTATGGATCTATTTCCTCAGCTGGAAATATATTTCCTTATAAATTAGACAATAAAGTATTTTATCAGGGAAACAGACATCTTGTCTGTTTGTATATTGCTGTACATACTGGCATTGCATTATATTTCTTAGACTGATGACATAAAGTCTGAAAAGAACGAAGTGACTGTTTTACTTCACCCAGGGTGTTATTGTTTAATTTGCAGTGGTATGATTTTTTTTCAGGTGTTGCAATTGACCTTCTCTTTCTGTTTTCATTTCCATTTCCCTTTCCCTTGACACAATTAATTTCTGATTTCTATACTTTGGTATAAAAAACTATTTTTTGGCACAGTATCACAGTTTCTTCTGAAATAGCTGTTAATGGATTCTTTCAGTCACTTTTTACAGACATGAACTGAAAGTCTCAAAGGAAGGGGAACAAGGAGAGAAGAAGGAAAAGGGTGAGGGAATTGCTATGATTAGGTCCAAGGAGAAGAGTTTATTACATTTCCAGCTCAGCATGCTCATCAATACTGGTGGAGAATGTGCAGTACATGTTAAACAGTTCCTTTCTGCTCTGTAAAAATAGGCATGATTCCCTGCAGTGCACAAGAAAAACAATTACAGTATCAATAATCTACAGAAACACTTCCACCAGATACCTCTGTTTTTATAAAAAATTCCATCTGTCTAACACTTCTGACTTTCTAGAAGTTGATGCATCTTTTTTATCAGTTTCTTTTTTAGAAATTGATTAAGACCAAAGACTCTTCTTAGTCATAAACCTTTAAATATTTTTTAGGTTTTGTCCAGTTACTTTATTCCTCAACCTTTCTAGAAATATTTTCTATATAAACATCATAATTTAAAATTTTATATCTATATAATATCTATAGATATCTATATACTTGACTTATATTGGTGCAGCCTAATCTTTATGATTGAACACTGGAATATACTTTCTGTTAACAACAAAGGACACAAAGTTTGGGATTCACATCCTTTCATTTCCTAGCTATTTCAACATTTGATTTAGGACATCCCTTCTTGCTGCAGCTGTAATGTAAAACACCTGATGGGTCAAAGGCATACGTAGCTCTGCAGAAAGAATTTCAACCCGTTCTCTTCTAGTCATACAAGTAGATGATACGAGCTAGTATGAAGGCAGACAGAATATACTGCTCTCTAAGACTGTTGAAAACAGTATCCTTTGTAGACTCATGAAGCTTGAGGTAGTGAATGAAATTACATTTTGAAATGTAATAAGAAATACTGGCACAGTAATGCATCACTGCAAGATAGAAAGCAGAAATTTCAGATCTGGAACTCAAAGACATGATTGCTCTTTCTTGACTTTTAGAGAACTATCTCCCTCCCTCATGAATAATACTGTACTCTGGCAGATGCTTAACTTTTACTGTGAGAGCACCAGAGGATCCCAAAAGATAATAAAACCACGGTGTAAAAGACTCAGACAAGGAGACTTTCTCTGCCGAAGACTGAGCATTCTAAAGATATTTGACTTTCAATCTGAAGTAATTTCAGATAACTGAGATACACTCAGGCTTTCTCAGAAGACTAATCTGCATGATTTATGTAGCAACAAAAAGAGATTTGTGTCCATCACTTATTTTTAAAAAGCATGGGAACACTGAAATATTTGCCTCTTTCTAGGCCATGAATGATTTCTTTGAGGAAAAAAAAACCCAACCAAAAACCAACAAGTCAAGAAGGTGGGTGTGCTGGAGACGAATATCTGTGGCTCTCTTCAGAGTCTGTTGAAATCATCAGAAGTGATACAAATGGCTCCTTTATTCCCAAGTAAGGTAAGGTATGATAATATTTGAGGTAATTTCCTCTTCCCCATTAACACTGCTGTTGCAGCCAAGAAGCATTCGGCCTCCATTAGAGTTATTTAGTCACACTGAGAGCATGTTTGTTAGGCAGTGACCCATTCTTCAGTCCTCCTCAAAGAGGTGCATGGCATCTGTTTAAAACTATGAGGTTATTGGGCTAATGGAATCCCTACTGTGCACAAATGTCTTTCAGCAAGTACTGCATTTCAACACAGAGTTATCCACTTCAGTATCTAGGCTACAACATCACACAAGTCAGAAAATACACCATGAATACATATTGACCCTTCTGTTCATCCCAGCTGAGCACTATGTTGCAATTACTTAATTTTTCTTCTCAGGGTGAAAGTTGCTGTTTATCAAGTGAAGGATTTCTTAATAATGTTTAAGCTTTTCCATTATTTTCTATCTGAGTTATATCAGCAGAAAAGATAAAAATTGTATTTTTATCATTAAGAGCATTTTACTGTCTGGGATGTATATTGTCCTCTCTTTTCTACAAGAAAAGCAGGAATAGAGGGAGCAACATTGCTGAACCTCACCCTGAAAAAGGAACAGACAACTAAGATCATGCCCCCCACACATGGAATTCAAGTTACGAATTAAGGTTTAAATACTGTCTCTGTAGTCTTGGACTTAGTTATTGATGCATTTCTCTTCAGAAGGAAAATACATTTGATGTCAATGATTTGTCCTATCTGTAAGTACTGATGTCTTTTGATGCATTCACTCAAAAGGCTTGAATTTTGTATTAACTGTATTTATATTTATTATATTTTGCAATAGCATAAAGCATATTTCCAGATAGTTTGGTTTGTTGTACTGCTTAAGATAAATTGATTTTGGTGACTGGAAAACCATTTCTAAAACCTAAGAAGAAAAAATGCATATAGATTTTCAGGCGTGAAATTTCAATAAAGTGACCTTTACATTATCCTTTGAATAGCAAGAATACAAAAACCTCATTGGAAATGTGGCATTTACTTTCAAATATTTCCATTTATCCAGCCAGTAGGGTTTTTTTAGTGGGATTATTCTCCCGAGTTTGATTTTCTAGTAGATTTTCTTTACTTTTCTCTTTAAACTTATGCCTTTATTTGAGTTTGCTGTAGGTAGGCGAATGGAGTTTCTAATGAAAGCCAGTTCATAAGGCTGATATGCCTACACGAGCTGAAAATCTGAGTTTCTAACATTTTGTTTTTCTTCACAGCCAAGCTGACACCTTTCTTTTTTTTTTTTTTTTCCCATCTTTCAAAAGCAAATGCTGCTATGGATTTTGAACACTAGACTACACCAAATTATATCCTAGCTTAGATGAATGTTATCACAAGTCTCCGTACCTGGAGTACTAGTGGCTACTTTAAATTCCATTTTGTAAGTGCATAACTTCTGCAGCCTCAATATTAACACCTTTAAAAATCTGTAAAATGTTGTACTAATCAACTATTTTGCTAACCTCATTCTTTAAAAAAAAAATAAAAATGAATTGTTGGCACAATTAAAGTATGAAGATGTTCTCCCGTGTACTGATAAAAAGGGCATTCTCATCAGCAAGCACAATGTATATCATGTATAGTGTAAAATAGAAAAAATACCTCCTATAATCATCCTCTGACATCGTAAATATGCAAATATTTAAAAATTTACATTTCACAGTATTAGAAGTCTAAGTTATTAGAGATATATTACCTTTTCTTACAATGTGAATATCCTGTTCACTAATATATATTCCCTTGTCAGATATTTTGAGATACTAATTTGAATGCAACCTTTTCAATATGAAAACGCATTAGAACATTTTATTCTATTACCTGATTAACCTATCCCACTTTATCTATTGTTCTGTTTGAGTCTCATCTTCACATTAGTTCATTTTTTCTAGCTTTTGTTAAAATTTAATTAGTTATAATTTTCTATTCTCTTTTCCACCTTACTTCCTACTTTTGTTCAGTATGCTTAGTACAAAACAAAAATTTTCCAAACCACTGAGATAGGATTGTTCTTCTTATCTATAATGTCCTGAGGACTAGCCCTGACATATCTCTTTCCAGTCTAACATTCTAAGTATGTTTCTCTTAATAATGACATTTTTCATTTACAATGTTCTAATTGTAGACAAATTCTTCTTAGCTGAAGCTTCATTATTCATAAGACAGTGTCAATATGACATATAAAGCAGCAGTACAGAATTTATTAATTAGTATCCCCTCTATAATTTCATTATACAGAGAAATTTCAAGCCATTGATGGAAATTGTATTTAACTGAAACTAAGATTTTGTCCCAGATATTTTGTCTTTCATTGGACATGAGGAAAAATACTACAGTCTAGAGACAAGAAGAATCTAGTCCACATCTCTTTCTATCCCCAAGAACTGCAAAGTTTTAATGTCACTGGTGTTATAATTGTTAAATATTAATTGAATCAATTAGGTGAAAACTTTAAAACATGAAAAATACAATTTTTTTTTTTCAGAATAATTGACATATTTAAGAAAGAGGCTAATCAGACTCGTGGGGTTATTTCAACCAAAAAAGTATTGTTTACACTATTTGGGACATTTTATTAGTTTTAATTTTGTTTTGTTCACGGCTTTTCAAGACAATGCTGTAAAGTATTTACTAAAAAGAACTTCTTCAGACTGAAAAAGACAATTAGTTTTTTTCTGAAAAACAATTAAGGTTGTGGCTTACATTTTCCTTCCCCCATTTTACACAGTAACCTAGAGAAATTGCAAGTACCAATCACATGCCAATTGATTCCACTTTCTTTGCTATAATTGCCACACAATGGTCATTCATATTTTTCTCTAGTAAATTAAAATGACAAATAGTGGTAGATTTTGACAGGATTTTTAGAAATTTTATATTTCTTTCCTTGTCCAACATGATTCATTTCAACAGATTCAGAAGAAATATAATAATCAGATGGGAACATGTGAGAGCTACTTAAATATTTGCAAAATGTGAGGAATGTATGTAATTCAGGTGTCATCATTACAGCACAAACTGCTATAAACAGTTCTGAAGCATTTTTTGAAACTTTATCTTTTGGCAAATTGACTGATACAATTTAACCTGAGGAAAAATCCTAGCTCATATTTGCTTATAATGTTAGCATTTTACAGTTGATGTATCTTTCGTGCCATGTTTGACTGTTGAGTAAAAGAATGTCTTGCATTCAAACACAGATTTTTTTTCTTTTTTTTTTTCAGCTTTAAATGTCTTACAGAGTAGTTTTCTTAAATGAGCTGGTTTTTGTACAGAATAAAGCCTCACACCTAAAGACCTCAGGCTATATCAATGACATTGAATTCGCTGGCTTCAAAGGGAGTATCTTTTTAATACAAATGGTATAATCTTTCCCTCTACGCTGTTATTTCTGCTTGAATAGGGACAGAATAAAATCCATGTAAAAGCCTGATGATTTTGTCTGCATTGCCTTATGTAGTCTAAATTTCTGTAAAATTACTATGATTTGATGCTTCCAGTTTTATACTCTCAAGCTGAGATGTTTCAATGAAGTGTTGCACTCAGGCATCTCAGAATTTCCTGAAGACCTGTCATTGAAACATTTTGCATCTTTGTGCCAATATAATGGAGTATTTGCAGTACTTTTACATCAGCAAGGTTAATTCAGGGAGTAACAAAGTGTCAATGTGATAAATAGAATTATTTGTGCAAACTTACTGTGAGAATAGCTGTTGCAACCTTTTTGGAATGATAAGTTTAATTTTACTACTGTAAATATCAAAGACTGCAGCAGACCTAAGTTGATGCCCCAGAATTACCTATGCAATTGACTTTGCAAATTATGTTTATCTTCCACATTACTGGAAGCATGCTCATTGTTTTGTGTACTTTGTTTAATTCCACCAAGGTCAGTAATGATATGACAGCACAGTCTGGGACTCTTTATGGGAGGGCATATTAAAATAGCCTAGTGAAACCTGCTTTCTCTGTTTCTAGGAATAAGGCTATGAAACTCATTCATCTAATTAATGTTAGATTTATTAGATTAATTATTAGATTAAAATTCACCACAAAATTTTAAAATGCCTAAAAAGCAGGATCATTCTGAAGATTTTTAGGGAGTGGTTTTCTTCACAAGCCACATGAAAACTGATGAGGTTGCTAACTGACAATTTCATTACCATTTATCCACAAAATGGCATGGAAGGCAAAAATACATGAGTTTTACACATATGACTAAAAAGGGATGTTAATTATCATGCAAAAAGTTGTAGTGCAAGATTTAATCTAATTTAAAGTGGTTCCTACCTGAGGAGTTAAGAATGTCTGATAAAACACCACCAGTAGATTTGACATTTGTCCCAGTAGTAAGCAGTATTTTAAAAGCAGGCTTAGACATGGTATGATTAATTTACCAGAAATTGTCCTTCATTTTGTCTTGCCTTCTAAATTTCTGTGGTGTCTGTTTCGTCATCACAAATTTCTTAAATTATTTCCAATGGAAGGAAATAAACCTCACTTAAATGAAGTCTGAGAATAATAAACATTCCGTTCTTATTGATCCAAATATGAAAAGATTTTTCTATTGAAACCTTTTCTCTCTGCTGCTGAGCTAAATGTGGAGGAATGCTAAATTTTTCCTATAGCTACTGAAAACATATCTTGGATTATTAGCCTTTCTGAATACTTCCTTCATTAATTCATTGTGGATTTTCCCCTGAAAGGTCTTTTAAAAAGTAGCATTACAGGTTTCCATTTATTGACATTTGAGCTCCCTGGTCAGTGGCTCAGAAAAAATAGATTAATTATATTTGTTTCTCCTTTCCATATTCAGCAAATGACCAGTAATGATCTCAATAATGTTATCTGGATCTGACAGATGAAAAAATGTTTACTTTTAAAATTACAGTATGAACCAAGTAGAGATAACAGCAGAAGCACAACCTCTAAACAACTTTTGGTTTTACTTCTTACCTTGAATCATAGAATCATAGAACCATAGCATGGTTTGGGTTGGAATGGACCTTAAAGATCATCCAGTTCCAGCCCCCCAGCCATGGGTAGGGACACATTTCATTAGACCAGGTTACTCAAGGCCCCATCCAAACTGGCCTTGAACACCACCAGCTTCTCTGGGCAACCTGTTCCAGTGTCTCATCGTTCTTACAGTAAAGAATTTCTTCCCAATAGCTAATCTAAACCTACCCTCTCAGTTTGAAACTTGTTCTGTCACTACATGTACTTGTAAAATGTCCTACTCCATCTTTCTTGTAGGTTTCCTTCAAGTACTGGAAGGCCGCAGTTAGGTCACCCTGAAGCCTTCTCTTTCCTAGGCTGAACAGTCTCAAAGCAAACTCTGGTGCTGCACTTGCAAGACTTTAACATTCTCTAGTTCATCCAGAAACAACTGCCGTGCTCATGGAGTTCAATACAGTTAATCTTTCTCTGGTCTTTTTCAGTCTGGATAGGGTTAGGGCTCAAAATTAAAAATCTGTCTTCACATTTTCTGCTCTGTCCTGGCAAAGTATCAGAATTTTCTTTTTCACATTCAATATATGACATATGATACAAATATAGTTTCAAAGGCACTGCATAAGATTTGAGGCAACTAAACTTCAGCCAAAGAGTACAAAGAAATATGTGGCCTTGTGTAGTTTTGAATCACCCATGGTGCTCCTTTCAACTACACGCTGGAAAATTTTCTGTACACTATTTCTTGAATACATGTAAATACTTAAGATACTTGGTGGCTGTTGCAAACAAATACTGTATCTAATCAGAAGTATATTAATATTTAGGAAGATAATATTGAATCAGGTCATAAAAATACATGTAAACGGAAGTAGGAGATAAAGAGAAAAAAGAAGGGATCCACATTGATTCTGGAATTCTTTGTCCACAGGATCAGTACCCAATGGCATTAGAGCCTTGAGTGCAAAGGGAGCGGTCTCTGAAATGTTATTGCAGTACCAGGTTTCTTTAACACCAGACACATTCATGCAAAAATGCAACAAAGTACACAGCACACAGCAGTAAAGTATTGGAAGCCTTTATTAAATTCAGCACTCCCTCACTCCGCCTTCCGGGGCAACTGTATGTAATTCATTTGTGTTAATAGCATTAGACTGCAAATGTTAGATTAATGTGTACCGGAAAGTTCTTGCCTTTTCTTACAGGGCAATCAGTGTTTACAGCAAAAAATAATGAATGTCCTTTGCAACACACAGGATACTAATCATTTTTTTTGTAGGTAGATACAGGACATATGGTATGTTTTTTTTACCGTATTTGCCACCAACACAAAACTAAATTTTAAGAAGTTCAGCATCCAATCTTACCCCATTCAAATGAATGTGACCACTTAAAGAAGGGTAGATTAGGACTTCTTGTCAGATGGACACATTGCATACTTTTTTAGAAATTAGGGATGGGAAAAGCATAGTCTAGTTTAGCCCCACAAGCCTATACAGTGACTATACAAGTCACTATACAGTGACTATACAGCAGTTTTGAGCATGGAAAATTGATATGGTGTCTCTGTCTACGGTGACAGCCATAGGCAAAGAGGTATTCAAGCTGCTCGTAACTCCAAAATCTACCCATTAATGGAATGTCAAAACGGATCAGTGTTTGTCTGTCACAGTATCTGAGACAGCAAAATGATCACTTTTCAATCATTAGTGGCCACTGGTAAATACTGACTGTGTCAGATCCAGCCACTGGTACTGTACATTATTATGATGATTTTTATTAGAAATGAAAATGCAGCTACAGATTCATTAAGATATTTTGGATTGTTCAGTATTTTCTAACCATATACACAAAAATGCACATACTTATTCACATATGCAGAGATGATGGCTATAATAAAAATGTAAGATGATGTCCCCTTTTTTTTCCTTGTAAGTTTATTGTGTTATGCAAAGGTTTGAAACTGTTCTGGAAGTAAAGAATTAAGAAACATACATAGCAAGAAAGTAGCTACGAAGACAGTGATTTATTTTATAGTAGGCTATGAAAAAAACTATGAATGCAAAATAATTAATTTGCAAAGCACAGGAGTATTTTGGTGTATAAATATGTTCTCCATTTCTTCTGTTCATCTGTGTGTCATACTTGCTATAAAAGACTCTATTCTCAGACACCTTGTCTTGTTATAAACATCAGGAAAAGGTAGAGAAACTATCCAGGAATGCAGGTTTGCTTAAAAAAGTAGAAATACAGTCTTCTCCACAGAATTTCAGAATAGCTTTTCAAATAGCCTATTTATAGCTGGAATGGTTTGGGGCATATTTGATAAGTAAAGTAGCACATAATCAGTCAATAATAAAATCTCTTGTAATTGTCATTTTGTTATTCAGTAATTCAAAGTTGCCACCTACTTATAGTGTGTCCCACACCAAAAATAATTTCAAGCTTGTATAGAGGCATGAATATTACTTTTTACTTAATGTAATGTTCACGTGTCTCAAAAAAGTGAAACTTGTGTGTTTGTAGAATCCAAAGGAAAAAAAAAAAAGGGAAGAGTTTTATCTATTCAGAAGCTTGTCCCTTGAAGAGACAGAACCATCAAACAAAGCCCAGCAAAATTTGTTATTCCTCTGACTATAGAAAATGCTGTCTCCCTGAGACAACCACAGCTCAAGACCCAAGGCTACTTGCCTTATTTAAAACATGATGATAGAAGGCCTAAAACAAATATTAAGTTATTTCTCAGTTTTAAATATGTGTGGAAAGAAAAAGAAGAAAATGGCATTAAACCTTTAACAAACTCTGGAACATTATAGAACTGGCAATCCATGAATCAAATGCCCTTATTTGAAAACTTGCAGCTTTCAGACACATAAGATATGTTTGTGTCTTTATCAGGTAAGGAAAGTATTGCACAAAGACTCAGCTGGCTTTAGAAGCAGAAGGGGAGTTGTCCTGGCAGTGTCCCCACCTTGCACTGTCTGTGCAAGAACACCTGTTGGCTGACCAAAGCTGAATCCTATTAAGGAGGTAAGACCCTGGTGTTTTTTACTGCTGCTTTTTCTTCTGCTCTATAAAGATGTTAATGGACTAAACAAACAATATGATTTTAATGGCTAAAGCTGGTGTTCTAATTGTTTGTTTTTCATGAAATATATGTTTGACATGTCAATATGGTAACTCTTGCAATTAAACCATTGTTTGCCTGTCTATCAGAGCAGCAGCATTTTGCAAACATTACTGGATTGAGACATGACAAACATTTGCTTAAAGAATTAATCATTGGAAGTGTACAGAGCTCATAATAATGGGAAAAAGTCAGAAGCTTATAGTATAATTTTATTAGGAGGCAAAGGGAACACTTAAAAAAAATATGTCTTGTTTTGTTCAGACTGACATATGAACTCAACACCTTGTCAGGACTTTAAATGAAATAGGAGTCTCTACACTGCTACATGCTTTACTTTATATGGATAAAACTAAACCAAGTCTTCTTATTTTTGAAATTCCTGCACTTGGGAAAGAAATAGAAAAAAGAAAATGTCTCCAGATTTTGAACTTACACTCTTACCTGAATCCTGTTGATGCAAGTGTGATTTTCCAGCATCAAAAGGGTTTCTAAATTTTGCAGCAAGTTGAAATTCTGATTCTCAACACTCCCAAACTTGGAGGGAAAGGGTCAGTTTTGGCAAGTTTAGTTTACTTTTATTTTTACAAAATTAGGGTTTGTTACATGCTGAAATAAAATAAAGGAAACAGTGTTATTTCCACAGGGTTCAGTGCAATAAACTTAACATTTAAATGTTCCAAATCACTTTAAATGGGAGTGTGTGGGAGAAATAATTGAATTTAACATCAGATTCATATCCTGTAAAAACATGCAGAGATCAAGGGAGTATTTCCTGCTAATACACTGTGTGTCCTACTGTGTAAAATACCAGTATGTTTAAAAAAAATTTTAAATAATGACCCAGCACAGTATGGCAAAGTGGGAAACTATGGGAGAGGTTAAACCTACGTTGTTTTTTTTTTTTCCCCTTTCATCATCATTTGTATTACAAGTCATGGAAACTCTTCAAAATTAAAAAAGCAAAACAAAACAAAACAAAAAAAACCCAACCAAACAAACTACCACCCCAAATACTCTCTCTTCTGCCAGTATGTTTGAGAGTTTTCCATAAAAAGCAATATGTATTTTAGGACTTTATGAGCTTTCAGTTACTTAGGAACAAAACTGAATAAATCAAGTGGTAAGTCTTCTGGCTTAGCCTTCATGAGGGTTCAGGCTGATGTTCTCAGCGTTCCTGCTGAGAAGCTTTCTGGGCGTGCTGACAATAGTTCCTTTGAAATATTACGGCAATATGTTAAGATGCTGTCATATCATGGTGGCCCTTCAAACAGCCAAAAATAACGAAGAACTGTGTTCAAATATGCTATTTCTTTATGTTCAGGCTGCTTGTTGAGGCCAGGAGGGAAGATGGGCATCTGATCTCAGAGCAAGAGTTGCTTCACTTTGACTAACCTTCTCCTGGATCCAAATGTTGTCATCTCATTGTCACTGACATGTCACAACCAGCAGGGGCGCTGCAGCCTCACGACCTTCAGCGTCCCTCCCTTCCCACTGACTCCCCATGCCCCCAGTGACTATTCCCAAAACATAAAACGAGTGAGCTCAGAGAACACAGAAATAAAACACATCGTCATGGTTTACGCATATTTAACTACAGTGAAATGATAGGGCCAGCCCCCCCTCCTCTGCCTTTCTGCTTTCTCAGCTGGCTGTGTGAGCACCGGTCTAGGATTAAAGGAGGCAGGCAGACGTACTCTATCAGAAGTCATCCTGCTAGGCCACCATTGCAAAAAGAAATTAGGCTACTGGGATGGGGATATTAAAGTGGGTAGAGGCTTTTGAAAGAAGAAACAATGTCACTAGGATCTGTTTTTATAACCGTATCACACTACTGTTTGTAGTTCTAGTAATGATGCAGGGCTCAGAAATACAAGTTATTTGCAATTAACCAGGCAGAGTTTCAGATGGTTTTGTATCTCACAGTATAAATTTACCTTGAGCAGAATCTTTCATGAAAAACTCATTCTTACCCTCTCTTATGTTGGAGAGCTCCTTATTAAAATTAAATTTCAAATATTTCTTGTGTAAGTGCATTCAAAACAAAAGTTTAGCTGATGCAGTATCCTGTCCCATATAGTTTCCAAAAGCAAAATTCTGGTCTTAAAAGCAGCCTAGTATAGTCCCAACACAGCTAAATATCCAGTTGGTTTTTTTCATGTTCTGGACAGTCCTAGTGATAGCAAAGATTTACCTCTTTCCCTCACGTTAAAAATATAGGGTTGCCAGAACATTTTCTGCTTGGCTCATGGTCTGATGTGGACCAGCTCCCACATAAACATTGCAATTTTTTATTTAATTCCATATACTGTTTTAATGGCTTAGGTTTAAAGGCTACACTGGTAGCTTAAGAATTATGTCCCCAGTTACAGTTAATATAATAATTGCATAAATTTCAACTGAAAGTGAAATCAGCCCCAAATAAAGTATTATGATTATAAATTTGTAATTTTTAATTGAATAATGAACTGAAAATACAAACTCATATTTAAATACACTACCTTAAAAAGGAGATAAAGAGATACCCATTGACAGGGACAGTTCAAAAGTATATAAAGACAAAAAAAAAAACAATTCAGAATTTTATTTTAGATACTTGATATTCAGCATTTCTAAAACTTCTTGTAGAGGAAAAAAGTAGTGATTCATTTAAAAAAAGTTTTTTTCTTTCATGGAAGGCAAACTAGTTTGCTTATTCAACATTTTATTAAGCCTGAGGAATGTGATGTTGTTTTGGGCAACAACAACATTTATGTTCCTGCCCACTAGGTGCATAGTCTATGATTATATTTTCCTTTGTCTTTTTAAAAATAAATATTATAGGTGCTAGGGCTGAATCATGTTATAGCACATTGCAGAAATTATTTAGTTTTTACACAATATGAAATTATTACAGAAAGTTTTTTGGAGGTTGTATTGGTTTATAGGTATCTGAAATGTAGAGCTAGTCTTCTATTTCACTTTTAAGTAAATTAAAAACTGAGATTTTAGGCATCACTTGTTTTAACAAAAAGACAGGATTTTATTTTTTAATATATTGAAGTGAAAAATTAGTACCAATCAAAATCCATTTTTTATGTACAATCTGGTACAGATCCATAAGGGTTCTGTTGCAGAACACAGTCCAGTTATAGCAACCTTGAAAAGGGGGACTATGAGACATCTGAAGAGGGACTTTTCACAAGGGCATGCAGTGACAGGACAAGGGGCAATAGCTTTAAACTGAAAGACAGTGGGTTCAGATTAGATATTAGGAAGAAATGCTTTGCTGTGAGAGTTGTGAGGCACTGGAACAGTTGCTCAGAGAAAGTGTGAATGCCCCATCCCTGGCAATGTTCAAGGCCAGGCTGAATGGGGCCCTGAGCAACCTGGTGTAGTGGAAGATGTCCCTGCCCATGGCCAGGAGGCTGGAACTGGATGATGTTTAAGTCCCCTTCCAACTGAAACCATTCTATGAGTAAATGATTCTATGATTTTTGCTTTTTATATCAATCTTAGCATCTCTCTTAATCCAAAGAAGAATGGTGCCGAGAATGCCTTCTGGATTCAAATGCTGCAGCAAGTGAGATTTACGACATACAATTACTGAATGCAGGACTACACCCCTGCAATCTAGACTTGTAACTGCTGTGTTTTCTAACAACTCGTTGTAGTCTTGGCAACCAATGGTGTGGAAGAAAAAGGCTAGCATCCCCTGAGTAACTATGGAAACCAAAACAATGCTTATGGGTAATTGGATAAACTGACTTACATACAGGGCATAAGAGATGCTTTATATTTAATACCTGGAGATACTATCATGGTGTTAATAATTTGTAACAAGTGATGTCTTATCACTATAATGCATGAAGCAAAAAGCTACAGAGAAAGAATACAACAAAGAATAATGAGATGGCTCTTCTCTGTAATAAAAAAAATTTAATAGAATTTTTATGAGCATCAGTATGGGGGGATTTTTTATACTGTTTATTGATAACCAGAGATACTTTGCTTAAGTAATACAGTGAGTTGAATTATCCTTACTATTTTGCAATATCAGTATTTAGTCACAATATTGAAATTAGGGTGCTCCAGTTGTAAATAAAACTACTCACAATACCAATATTTTTTCTCTTTGAAATTAACTGTTCCCTGTTATGTCATCCAAGAAAAATGTTCCTGAAGGACCAAGAGTAATAAAATTGCATAAAGTACTTCCAAAACAAAAAATGGTTATCTGTTGTGGTTTTGAGCAAGAAACTCAAATTCAGAGTTTTGCTTGCGAAATGGGTGAGGAGACTCTACAAGCAGAAACCTGAATATCCCCTGGCCTTTCCAATCTCAACTGTTCGCTCTTGCTAGCAGGCCTTCTCCATTGCTCCATTGCACACAGCTCAGAACTGTCTCAGGCTTAATAAATCCTCCTTCAGAGTGCTAAGGGAGAGTCAGTAAATATGTTTGGTTTTGTTAAAGTCATCCTGCAGTATGCTCTGGAGAAAATATTTTGTGTCTGTTGGGCAGTGAGACACTGTGCATCTCTTCAGTCTTACATAACTCACCCTGTGTTTGTATTTTCCTCTCTCTGGAGTCTGGACATGCTGCTTGTCTGCCTGGGGCGTTTCAGTATACAGAGGGGGAAGGGCAGTTCTGGAACATCATTTAATACACTATCAAAGATAAATAATTTGTGAAAATAGGCAATATTTTAGAAAAACAGTTGCATTTTTCTGTCTTAATCTCTACTGTCAAGGCTGAAAAAAGTAGGGTTCTTCATTTAATTTGAATGGTTTTCCTTTTGCAGTATTAACTTACTTCTTTGTACTCTGGTTACTGTTCCACCTGTGAATTACAGCCAAGAAAAGAAGATGCAAATACCAGCTGTCCTGCTTTGTCTTCTGTCTTGAAAATGCTTTAATATGTCTTGAAAGGACCATGTCAAACATTAAATAAAATTCATTTATTGTTCATTAAGTTCATGTATTGCCTAAGCAAAGCCTGTGCAAAAACTTAGAATTTTTTATCTGTGTCTTGGAAAATACACTATATTTATCATTTATCTCAGGCATACAATGGATTTTGGTATGCTAAAAGATTAAATAATATCATAAGTAGAAAATTTCAATGGTACTCTGGAATTGCTATGGGTCATTAAAGAAGATCAGATAAAAGGACCCTGTAAAAATGAAGCAAAATGGGAACAAAACCCCATTGTTTGAGGACAAATGTGTTTTGGAAGAAAGGAGATCTGAGAGTTGGTGTGGGAAGCTTGATACTTTGTTTCTTCACCTGAAATTCTCAAACTGCATCTTGGTATAGGTCCAAAGTCCTTCCTGCTGATTCTAGTGAGAGAACCTGTCCAAGGGCAAAGCAGAGAGGACTAGGATTAATGCACGGAGATAATTAAACTTGCAACCAAAAATTTCTGAAGAAAACTGCCTTTGCCTCATGTGGCCAGAGCTACTGTAACCAAATAGGAAGTGTAAAACATATTCATTCCAGCTTAATGCCACAGGCTGAGCCCAGGATGTTGGGAAGCAGCCCAGAGAGGGTATGTGATGAAACATTTTTTTCTAATCAGGGAAATGACATGAACACCAAGGGCAGATATTCACTGGGGGAATGATTGAATCCAATTGCAAGGAAGCAGGAAGATGTTGGAATAAATGTCAATTATACATATCCAGGTTACTGCAGGAAAATTCATCAGTAGAGATTTAGGGTACAAACATAGCTGCTTTAAGACAACAAACAGAAAGATAATTACAGATGGGGACCTTCACAATAAAAAATGTCAAATATCTAAAGTTCAATTAACTGAAGAAAAAAAGAGGTTTAATGACACGGAATATATTTCAGAAAGCAGAAGGGAAGGTCTCTAGCAACTTGATCCTGTCTGGAGGCCAGGTGACCACCAAAGCCACTCTATCATTTCCTTCCTTAGGTGGACAGGGAAGCGAAAATATAATGAAAGGCTCATGGGTTGAGATAAGGGCAGGGAAAACTCCCTCTCCAGTTACCATCACAGGCAGAACAGTCCTAACTTGGGGAGATTAATTTATTGCCAATGGAATCAGAGTAGGATAATAAGAAATAAACACATCTTAAAAGCACCTTCCCCCCC
>JAWWMP010000081.1:90641604-90721108 GCA_035047865.1 Dendrocincla tyrannina | reverse complement strand
GCTCAACTTCACTCCTGATTTTCACTTTATAGCCTCACCTCCAGCAGCACGGAATTGACAAGGAATGGTGGCGGCAGACAGTTCGTCATGTGTTGTCTCTGTCCCTCCTTCCTCCTGGAAGGGGAAGACTCCTCACACCCTTACTCTGCTCCAGTGTTGGGTCCTCCCCATGGGAGACAGTCCACCATGAAGTGCTCTGGTGTAGGTTCCTTCCACAGGTGCACTCCATCAGGAACAGACTGCTCCAGCATGGATAGCCCACAGGGTCACAATTCCTGTCAACAACTGTGCTCCAGAATGGGCGCCTCTCTCCATGGATCCACAGGTCCTGCCAGGAGACTGTGCCAGTGTGGACTTCCCATGGGAACATAGCCTCCTTCCCTTTGGGCATCCACCTATTCCAACATGGATCTCCTCCATGGACTGTAAGTGGATCTCTGCACTCCTGTGGCCTTCTGTGAGCTGCAGGGTAACAGCCTGTCTCACCATGGGCTGCACTGTGGGCTGCAGGGGAATGAATCTCTACTCTGGTGCCTGGACCATCTCCTGCCCATCCTTCTCCACTGACACTGGTGTCTGCAGGGTTGTTTCTTTCACATATTCTCACTCCTCTCTCCAGCTGCAGTTGCTGTTGTGGAGTAGCTTCCCCTCTTCTTAACTATGTTATCCCAGAGGCCCTATTACCATTACTGATGGGCTTGGGCTTGGGCTTGGCTAGTGATTGGTCTGTCTTGGAGCTGCCTGGCATTGGTTCCATGGGACATGGGGATGCTTCTAGCCACTTTTCACAGAAGCCACCTCTGTAGCAGCCTGCTACCAAAACATTGCCATGCAAAGCAAATGGGATTGCTGTCAAGTTGAAAGAAATATCTGAATAGTGAAAGATAAGAGAGAAATAGAGTTTGTCTAAAATACAATTCACAGGAGACAAAGAACAGCTTAATTATTCTTAGGATGAAGGCAAGTTTTATAGGATGTCTCAGAAAATAAATCTGGGAACAATAAGGAATAAATCAATGACATTTGAAAACTGGACAAGCTTAGTCGTGAAAGGATGGTTCTTGAAAATGGAATTGATTGGTAGGAGAAACAATATATGTCAGTAGTGAAAAGAACAGAGGAAATAATGCAAGGATGAAGATCTAATGGAATTATCACATCACAAAAGAAATCTGACCTGCAAACTGTTTAGAACATATTCACTGAGGCTGATGTGAGCCAAATTATGGTACATAAACTAATTACTATTAGAAAAGCATGACATAAACAGCTGCTGTGCAATGGGGGTTTGTATGCAATCTTGTAACTTGAGGAAAATGGAAGGTGTGCCACCTGTCCTTTCTTGGAACTCTCCTTAATTTACTTATATAATAAACTGCACCAAAAGTTATTTTGTGAAACCTTCAACTGCTATTTCACTAGTGATGACATGAGAGATTTTCTAAGTTAACACTCCAGGTCACTGAGAGACCCATTTTTTGGAATACATTGCAGAAGCAACTATGGATTTATGGGCTATTTTCCTCTCTGTAGGTTTTGTATAATTACAGGTAGATGGAAAAAATTATTTTTAAAGCTGGCAATCAGTCTCCTCAATAAGACTTTGTGATTTTGGCAGACTTTGAAGATTTGAGCTGTTTTTTTTCTGAGTTTGTTCACAGATAACTTACTTCATAAAACAAATTTTACATTGGATTAGCTGTTACTAAGACACTCTGGTTTTATCTTGTTTCAGTTGAATTTCAAGAAATTTGGAAGACAAATCTAACTAAATTCTACCTTTTGCTGCTCCACTTAACCCCTCCCACATGCTGTTAGCTGTAAACCTTCAGGAAAAAATTTAATGGCTTGTTCTTTAGCGGTCACCTTCTTTGGTGTGTTAATTCTGTGTACTTTCATGGACTTTTTTTCCACTGTATTTCCAGTGGCATCCTTGAACTGGTGCAGGCTGTTTCACATTAAATATCTTGTTTGAGAATGAGTTGGCTTTGATTAAAACCACAGAATCATAAAATAGTTTGGGCTGGAAGAGACCTTAAAGACCATCTAGTTCTAATCTCCCTGACATGGGCAGGTATACCCCCTACCAGGACCCTGGTCTTGAACACTGTCAGGGATGGGGCATCCACAGCTTCTCTGGGCAACCTGTTCCAGTATCACCACCATCACAATAAAGAATTTCTTTCATATATCTGACCTAAATTTCCCCTCTTTCAGTCTGAACCCATTACTCCTTTTTCTATTACTTCAGTTCCTGAGGATGAGTCCCTCTCCACATTCCTTGTAGGCCCCCTTCAGATCCTGGAAAGTTGTTATGGGATCTTCACACAACCTTCTCTTCTCCAGGCTGAACAACCCCAACTTTCTCAGCCTGTCTTCTCTGGCAAGTGGTTTTAGTTCCTTACCAGATTTGTGGCCCTCTTTTAGACTTGCTCCAACAGTTCCATGCCCTTTTTGTTGGGGGCATCTGAACTGTGTACTCAGGATTCCAGGCTGGGTGTCACAAGAGCAGAGTAGAGGAGTAGAATCACCTCTTGTCATTCTGGTCACATTTCTTTCAATGCAGCCTAGGATATGGTTGGTTTACTGGCCTGTGAATGCACACTGCTGGCTAATGCTGAGTCATTTGTAAATCATTTGTGTCCTGTGGTCCTTGATGCAGGGCACTGACCAGTTCAAGGTAGAGAGAAAAGAAACTGAGAAAAAGACTAGGAAAACTGAAGTAAATGAATACCAGATATAACTACGGGCCATCCCTGTTACCTGTATGCTACCTATATAAAGAGCTTCTGAATCCATTTGTGTTTGCAAGGGGACTGTAAGTATGTGGGTACTGTGTAACCATTAAAAATTAAGAGTAGCGGAAGTACTATGAGCTCCTATGGAATGTGGTTGCTTTGCCAGAATGAGTAGGGAAAGCCAGTTAACTGGTTAGAAAGGTATATAGCTGTATGGGAGTTGTGGTCTGCTGTGTTTGTGTGATCATAATTTGGATTGATCAAGTAGAATACTCTGAAACACTGGTGAAAATACTTGCACTGCTAAAATCAAGGGGGGTTAATAGCAATAGGGTTGGATGTTATTCACTATTCCTTCACCAAAAGTCATTATTCCCCCATTCCCTTACATCATCAAAAAAGAAAATACTGAGTGTTGTATATGACAAAGACCTTCCTTTCCTCACATTGTTGTGCATCAACAGATAATGGAAACAAATAGTTTGAAGACAGTAGCATTAACTTCTCTAAATGACTACAGTACTATGTGCAAGCTAATAATCAACTTCAAAATCAGGATCAGATCGGGATCAAATGTGAGAAAAATAATGCAGCCTAAATCAGTCATCAGTAGCAAATGCTCTGGGGAAACAAAAGAGGGGTAGGAAGCATTCCTTTCCTGCAATTTTCCAGCTTATGATAATAAACGTACTAATGAACTTTTGAGAAATGTCCTGAAAACTGAGCATGAACTATTCTAGAGGAGAAATAGTTAGATAAAAAATACATCTGGTTCTGACTGATACAGCTCACTGCACTTGCACATTCAAAGCAGAGAATAGGTACTTTCTTCCCCATCTTTTTTTCTGCCAGATGCCTCCTCTATTAGTCAGTGTCTTTATCATCCTGAGCATCCTTTGTCAGTTGCACTCTAACAGTACTGCAGAGGACAAGAAACGATTTAGCAGAGTGAGAGAAATGTTAAAGCAAAACTAGCAAATACCTAATGAATGCAGAGTGAAAGGAACAGAAAATAATGACCTTTTTGCATAGAACTGTACATTACTGTTTTTAAGCATTACATAGTGAAATTTTAAGTAGACGGGGAAGATTCTTGAAAGCACTAAATCTATAGCAATTTTACACAAGCACACACTTCACATAAGGGCATTTATGTTTGAATTCACAGCAGGAAGAGAACAAAAATCTACTTCAATATGAATTATTCATGCAATTTTTTTGCATTTTTTGCTACTTTTAAATAGACAAAGAATGCCAAAAGAAAAATATGTTCTGTCTGAAACCCTCTATTTTTTTTTTCATTTTCTATAGGTAAAGGTTGAAATTTGAATGTACTATTTCCTGAAAGCTGTACTCCTAGTTCTTTACTTGTTGAGGATGTGCAGAAGAAACAGAATATATTGTTTTGTTTGACATATGCTAAACAATATAGTAAACTAGATCTTTTTAAACCCAACCTTAAAATGAAATCTTTGTACTATGCTTCTTAACTCCTTAGTCACGAACCTTTAAAACTTCATTCCAGCATATTAAAAATTTATTAAATATGGAGGTGTTTTCTTCCAATAATTATATAGGAGTAATAAGCACCTCCAAAATGCTGTGCAAAGTTCAAAACCATTTCTATAATGTGCAGTTTCAGTGAAAAAAAAGCAGATTTATGTATTTATTTATTTTAACCAGGTACCATGAAAAGCTCTGCCTTGCATGACTGTGCAATTAGTAATTGTGTCATACACTTCTGAACAGAGGTCAAAGATGCAAATATGGATACTTTCTCAGAGACATAAATCTAATCCTAAATATGTTAGCCTGAGCTATGATTCTCCCAGAACAGACAGATCTTGTTCTTTTTCTTCTATTGATCTGAAGTTAAAAAAAAAAAAAAAGGGCAGCTTGTGCTGCTTTGTGCATGAAGAAAACATTCCTCAGAAGCTTAGAAAAGTTGTATGTTCACCTAACTGTTGGTTCAGAATGCTATTAGTAATCCATGTGTTAATAACTTATTGCATGTTACAGGGTAATAATAAACCACCATCCTATCTATCCCATCTTATCCTGTTTACATGGGAAATTACCCCAACTGATCACATGGAACTCTCCTTCCCTGGTCATCTCTCACAGCATGAGGACCATCTGAGGTGGCTTCTCACTGGTGGGGAAGTTGCTTGAACCCTTCAAACTCCTCAGTCCTTTTTCAGCATCATGACATCTGGCAGAGGTTTTCTTTATCCAGTGTCCAAGCCTGAGCTGCCACACAAGCCCCTCCCTCTCTCCAGCAGTCTTCATGTCAGAAACACATGAAACACAACCTAAGTAGCTGCCATTACTGTTACCACTTCTAGATGGACCCCACAAAATGTGTTTTTTGAAAGATATTAGAGGAAATTTTCCAGTGATGAATTCTTGTTCCTGGAAGACAGTTCAATCTGGGGTTTTTTACTTCAAATGAAATTGAAAAAAATATGTTAAGTGAAATATGGCTGTCATTTCACTTGGCAAAATTATTCTTTATCCTTTACTGCTGGAGATGCTGTAAATGGCAGAAAGTTAGAAGATCAATAGACTATAATTTATAAAATATTTTGGGATATTTCAGTATGAAAAGCTCTAAAAAAATGAAAGATATTAATAATGAATTTAACAGTTCTAGGCTGCTTATATTTGAGGACAAATTCCCATTAGAGACAAAAACGAATTTCAGATCTGCTCTATTTTTCATGCCAACACAATTCAAACTGATCTTTAAACAAAATTATGCTCTACTTTTGGGGTCAAAACAGACTCAACTTGGGGAATTTAATTCCTTGACAATAAATGTAACTACTGATTTGGGTACTGATAAAGAAAGAAGATGAATAGTTAAGTACTTGATGAAATCATTTTCAGAGACATCATCAGCTCCCCTCATATTCTCCTGTGGTGGGTGCCTTGGAGCCAGCTGGAATCAGCCCCTCGACACCTGCATCCAGTATATCTATTTGATCTGTTTTCCTGGTTGTCATATTCAGAGTTCATTTTTGTGCTACATATGTAGGCCAGCCCTAATTTATTTTTTTCTCAGCATTTGTGATTTCCCAGCATAATTAACACCTCAGCCCTCTGCAATTTCCCCCTGAAGTGTTTGTATTATATCTAAACAGAGTGCATATTACATGGGATGAAATTTTTACCTAAAACAAAAAGACCCAATGTGTTTTTTTTGCTGATTGGTAACTTTAAGTCCTCAAGCTATTTGTTTTGAGATAAGTTTGCAAAATTTTGAGGGTCTTACCTTGTTTTTGCTCTCTGGTAGTTTTGCAATTCTAGTAGTGCATGTGTAACACTCTCTTACTACAGGAAGTCTTCAGCTTTTCTTGTTCCCATTACCTCCAAAAAATCTAGAATTTGTCATCTATGACTTTTCTTTTGACCTGGTATGTCAAAGAGTTTCTAGATGTAGCCTATACTAGTCACATCAGGTGAATCTATGTAAATTATAAGTATACAATCACAGAACAGCCCAGGTTAAAAGCAATCTCAAAAGACTATCTGGTCTAACCTTTCATGTGAATGGGAGCCTATGGGAGGTCATCTAGCACCCTGTCCAGTTGTATCTGGAAAGCCTCCAGCAATGAAGACTCTATCACATCCCAGGGGAGGTTGTTTCAGGGAATGATTATACTCATCATAAAAAAATTATTTTTTATGTCAAGTCAAAGACACTCCTGATGCAACTTTACCTGTTATCACTTTTCTTCTCCATGTGGGTCTTTATGAAGAGAGAGGTTCCATCTTCTTTGTAGCCACCCTTTAAGGACCAGAATGCTGTCATGAGATCCCCTCTGAACCATCTTTTCTCAGATTAAAAGACTTAACTCCTCAAGTCTTTCCTCATAGGGCAGGTTCTCCAGCCTTTTGTTCAGGGCCCTCATTTGGACCCTCTCCCATCAGTCCATGTGTTTTTCTTAGTTATGGAGACCAGAATTGGACACAGTACTCCAGGTGTGACCTGACAAGCACTATGTAGAGTCAGATGATTGAATCTCTATCTCTCTGCTAGTAATATACCTGTAGATGCAGCCCAAGATCGAAAACAAATACCGTGCTTACAGTCAGGTACAAAATGAAAGAAGTAAACTGATGTTTTTCAGAAAACAAACAGTGGAAATAATCAGTATTTCTCAATAACTTTGCAAAACAAGTAGTGTTAACAGGATTGCACATTCTGATTGTGATTATGTGAGTACTCTGCTGAAGGATACAATTTCCAAATATTATATCTAACATCAACATTTAGAAAGTAAGTATAATTTTTTTTTAATGAGAACAACCAGAATATATGCAAAGGAAATCCAGATTGAAGGGGTGCATGGAAGTAAACCTCAATGGATGAAAGTCTTTCCTTTAAACCAAACCAATTGCAATATCTAAAGAGGCATCTACATACCATCTTTTACCTAATTTATTCATGATTTTCCTAATTTCACATATAAATATGGAAGTTCACAGCTCTACACTTTTGTGCTATTTTACAGAATAAATGTTATTTTGAAAGATTGACATTTATTGCCCAAAGATTAAATCTGGAAGTGAATTTAAATATGCCCAGTCAACTGCAACTGGTAAAATTTAAATAAACTTCAGGCTTCCAGAGTAAATAAATTAATCATCTTGATTAAATCAGAGTGGGGTTTTTTGAGGAAAGTACGGAAACATCCAGTATCTGATTTGTAACTGAAATATTTGGAAGTAAAAACCAAAATATGAAGAGAAAAAAAAGTGTGCAAAATCTTGTCCTTGCCTTGCCTTGCCGTTGATGAGAAAATAAATGCTTCAGTTTACATTTCTCACATTCTCTTAAGAGACTTGCTTTGTGTGTGATTTCATTTGTTGAAGCATGTGCTTCTTCCTTACTGTTCCTCCTCTACCTGACAATGTGCAGAAGAGTTTGAGTCATCACTACCTTGTGTCAAAGGTCTAGTAGAAGACAGATGCCTTGTCAAAAGAAGATGATCCATTTGCTGTGCATGGATCCTGAACAGCTTGCACAGAACATGGATTTGTTCCAGCAGCACTGCACTTCATCTCTGTTGTTCCTTTTGTGGTATGGTGTTCCAGAGCTGGGATGTTTTTCTCCTCTACTTTTAAAACAATGTTTTAAGAGCTGGCAATCGTACCATTCGTGTTGCAGAAACGAAGATTTTTCAGAGGGTTTCTGACAACTCATGCCTTTATGGAATGTTGAATGGCATTCTCCCCAGAAGAGTGCTATTTCTCAGACTTAAACTTTCTAACTCTTTTCTTCAAGCTATTTGAGCACTTAAATAATTACCATAATTTTTATAATGGCATTATTATTTTGTTGCTAGGTCTCCTTTCACTAAAATGCCTGAAATTATTGTGTTAAGACTTGTCAGAGACCTTTTCCGAGTGCCGATACCAAGGTTGGTGTCTTCAAAGGCTAGGACATGAAGCACAAGAAAATTCTAAACACAATAATGAAGACACTTAAGCAACATTAAATGCTGCAGACAGAGCTAAACATCTGTGCTGGTTTGGCTGGAGTAGAGTTAATTTTCTTCACAGTTGATTTTCTTCTCTTGGAGATGGCTGAACACCTCTCTAGCCTTGGAAAGCAGTGAATTAATTCCTTGTTTGGCTTTGCTTGTGTGCATGGCTTTTGCCCTTCCTATTAAGCTGTCTGTATCTCAACCCATGAGTTTTTCTAGCCTTTATCCCTTGGCTCTCTCCCTGATACTATGGGTGGTGGAGTGAGTGAGAGGCTGTGTGGGGCTTGGCTGCTGGCTGGGCTTAAACCACAACAGCACCTGACTATAACCAGCGTACCAAATATTTGAAAGCTCTCTTGGTTTTAGCTTTTAGAAATACTTTTTAAAAGTACTTAGATTTGTGTGGATATATATGTGTAACCCAACTGACATCTAGTCTCAGACAACTCTTTCAACATCATCAGTCTCTTTGGGTCCAGCTGTAGAGATTCCTACATTTTATTCTAAAGATCCTTGGTTAAACTTTAAGAATTTAGTATGAAGAAGATTTTGCTTCACATTCAACCTATTTAAAACTTACATGAGACTACTAGCATGGAATGACTATTTTCAAAGTATATTTGTTAATGTTTAGCTGGCATTATATTGTTCTTTACACCTTGCTAGAAGTGTAAGCCAAGCTCTTTGCTATAGAAGCTAATTCATTAGCTCAAATTGTAAAGGTTTATGTCATAGGAGGTTCTTGGCCAAACATTGTGCACGTGCTAATTTGGCATCTAAGCTTTTCCCTTACAACAATATGTCTAAACTCATTTTGCCCAAATGCGCTTTTTGGTCTGAAATCATGAGTAATGATCATTTAGCAAGAGAAAATTGTTGAACTCTTTCAGTGAAATATGATAGAAAATAATTTCTTGCAGAATTACCTAAGCGACCATTGTGTATATCCAATTCAGTTGAGTATGACTAATTTTTTATCATTGTAACGGCAAAAACATTGTCACTTTAATTCATAAGTAAGGGTTAAATAGAGATAGATCATGTTTTATTTATAACTTGTCAAGTTGCTAGGAGCTTAGTCAGGGATGAAAAAAGTATTAAGTGGAGTTTTTTGTTTCTCTTTGAAACTGGTTGGTATTGGGAATGGTATCACTTCCATGGAAAGGGGAGCTGCTGAGATTTTCATCAGAATTTAGCTCTTCTCTCCCCCAGTGCATCCAGTCTCACCCAAATGGCTACTTCAGTATCTCAAGTACTTTTCTTTACTCTGTAAAACATATTGCAAATTAAGGTATATTAATCTAGATAAAAGGAATTCAGTCTTCATAATTTTTCTTTCCCTTCCTCTGATTTTTTTTTTTTAATTCTTTAACCATTTATTTACTCTTACCTCATTGCAAAATTCACTCAGCTTTGAACACTTAGTTCCCTTTTTGTTTGTTTGGGTTTTTTTTTCCCCAGATGCATATAGTGGGGAAATCTTAAAACTACATAAATGGAAAATTTCAGAACTCTTTCAGAATATGGATGTTTAAGCAGAGTGAAACCAACTTATTTAAATCTATGTACACAAATTAATTCTTTTCAGTGGCCTTAAGTAGCAAAAAGGAATGATAAAATTCCAGCTCACAAAAAGATTTTAATGAGAATGCATTTTCTACCATTGCAAATTAGATAATTTTTATCTCTCCCGCTCCCACCCATCTCATAGACTAGTATGCTATTACACTTAGCCATATATGTACCTCATGACATAAGTGCCAGAATAGTACTGCAATAATTTAAGTAGCTAGTTGTGTTGTGTATAAATACAGGCAGAAAGCTAAAGATTTTTTTTATCAATTGTTTGTTCATATTTCTAGAATTTTTTAAAAGAGAAGCAATTAAAATGTGAACATAATTAATTCTTTTCCTTATTGTTGAAAAAGAAAACTAAAAAGAAAAAAATTAAATTCCATGCCAGTCCTTTTTATTGGAACCAGTAACTGTGTGTTGCCCATGGAGTTTTTATTTAATGTTTTAAAAGCGACATGTCTTTTAGTTTTCTCTGTGTCACAGTAAGTGAAGACTAAATTGACTTCTTGTAAAGCAAAGATATTGATTATGCACAGAACTAATACTCCCTACTAAGTCATAATTTCTAGTGGGAAAATGTTGTGCTGGAGGCAACATAACAATTGTAATTTCCGTATTAAAACGTGTAACAATGGAGATTGTTAAAAATAAACTATTATACTTCCTTCTTTCTGGTGTTTTCCATTCACCATCAGATTCCTTTTTTCGTGCAGTTATTGTTAAGTGCACAAAACTACAAGTGAGAGACTGTATTTATGAGAACTATGATATGTATTTTGTGGGCCATGAACCACTGCATGAATTTTAATCAGAAATTTATGGGCATATAACAACAACAACAAAAAGATCAAACTAGCAATTTTCTAGAAAATTTAAGGCACATTAATGCCATTCAATATTGCTGTTCAAATTGAAGAAGAAATAGATTTACAGAAAATGTCGACAAAAGATAATCCAATCCGACACTGATGAACTATGAACTGGTGCAAAATAAGTACATATCTCCTTTCATCAGTCTCTTTTATCCACTCAAGGAGTTATTTGTGTTTCTGTCATGTTTTCATAAACATTTCCTATTTTCCTATTATATTGCTTGTGCCTGGAGTGGTTTACATACTTAAAAGCAGGCAAACCCTTATTGGTGTTTCCCAAGCACTGAAGTATTTCCATTTGATAGAAGCAGTGCAGTCTATTAGAACACTTGAGAAAACTTTGCTCTAAATCTACCTGCACCTTTAAGCATTAAGAAGGGTAATAAATCTGGCCCTGTAAGCCTGTTTGTCATATACTAAAATATTGTCTAAAACACGTGAGACTTAGAAACATTTCTTGGCCTTTAAAAGAGACCTGCCATCCATCTAAACTGTCTTGGGATTTCAGTTTGTGGTCTATTCTACTTGAGGTTGTATAGCAGAGTGTAATGAGTGATACACTGTCACAGCTGACATCAATGGGGAGCTGCCATCAGGTGGTACTTGTGGGAGACCCTTTCAAGACTTGGGAGAGGACATGGTCAGAGTGTTAGTAACACCTCAGTATTTCCCTGTGACCATGAAGGTGTCATATGATGTGGTCCCTTCCCCATGCTTGGTCTCTTGGTGACATACTCCCACAAGGTCACTGGAAATAGCCATCATGCTTTTAACTACTTGCATAACAAGATCAGGGATGGGACCAGGGTGGCAGCTGTGCAAACACACTGTCTAGCTTTAATCCTACTTGACAGTCTATACAGTGTGTCACCAGCCACAGTATACTAGCAGAAGTAAAAAGAGAAAAAGCAAACCCCCATCACTGATTAGTAGAAAGGAGTTTAAATTTTCCTAGACATTAATTTCTCCATGAAGCAAGATCTCAATTGAAAGACATTCAAATTTCTCTGTATGTTGCATCTAAAACCAGAGTACCAGTGAAAAAATGAAGATGGGGTTACTGTAGTCTCATGACTTCTGTTACCTTGAGTGGATGAAGCTTACTATGAAGCACTGCTTCATAAGCTAAAGGATACATAAAGGCAGGAACTAAAGGAAGCTGAAATGAAATGAATTCATATCAGTCTTCTCTAAATCGTTCTGTTACACCTTACTGTTTCCATCTTTTCCCATTCTGACATCAGTAAAAATGTATTCACTGAGGCATTTGACTTATGACACTTTTTATTTTCTCAGAGATAAAATGAATAATGTAACACAATTATATTTCAATTTAGCAATGTAGCTGTGTGCATTTTTAAACCTAATAAGAAATTGAGCCTTATTGATTTTTTGAAACATAATAAGTTATGCTAAACTGAGGTAATATTTTTTGAAGTTAAATATTGATTTTTACAATGGCCCATACTTTATAATATATTTAAAAATTATCATTACATCAATCATTATTATTTTCTCCAAAAGTGATATACCAGATAAGGAAAACAAATATTAGAAGTAAAAATGAGCAAAATCTCCGGTATTAAATAGTTCATTTATGCAACATATAATTATAGATGTAAAATGATCATTGCCATTCATAGGCTTGTGACAGTAAAAGTTATACTCCCTAATTTTATCACCTCATATATTTTTATCTTTAAGAAGAGTCCTGAAACATAAAGAAGCCTCATAGTGACAACAGTAAATTTGATTTCCTTCAACAGACTCTAAGAATGTGAGGACATTTTAGCCTGTTCCTGAACAGCTACCTGCATTTACAAAAGGAATAATCTTAAACATTATTTGAAGTCCTTTTAACAGGCAATTGAAAGGTAAGAAATCTCATATGTCCTTGCCTAACTTGGTTATAAGTGAAGCAGGAAAAAATCTGGTGAAGGTAAAGTACTGAATTATATAAACCAACCATACATTTATGCATCTTCCCACAATAGTTGCAATTCTTCTAATACAATGATATGTGAGAATTGTTAGTAATAGTTATTTCAGGATTTTTTTTTTCTGACCTTAAGTACCAGGCCTTTCTTATTTGAGTGATTCTGCAGGAGTTTGACAGGAAGGCATGGTCTAGCTATGTCTTCATTTGTATTGAAGTCACAATAGTTGAAAAGAACAGGTCATCACACAGAGATAAGATGAAAATTTCTACATTAATTCATTTATGAAAAAAAATTAACTTTATCCCAAAATTCACTGTTAAGGGTAATTGTTTGACTTTTCCAATGACATGTAGCTATCATGAGGAAAGAAAACAATTTATAGAATAAATATGGGGAAATTCTGTGAAGATATTGAAGATAAAGAATGAAACTTTGCAGGGAACTGAGAGTTTCTTGGGGAATTAGAAAACAGTGTAACACAGACTGGAGATTTCTGATTAGGATTCCTGGTCAGATGAGCTATATCTCTCCCTCAAAAATTCTGTATTCTCTATGAATATAAAGAATAATCAAGCAGGTAAATTATTGGACTTTAAGCTATATGTATTTGGCCACGCCTTATTAGAATAAAGTAGATCAATAATTTTTAATGATCTCTGTGTTAACTGATCAACCACTTGTGCAACTGAATCAAATGGAGTCCCGAAACAAATACCAATCAACTCCAAGCTGGCCTTTTAACATGCAGTGTGAAAAGATTTCATACAATTTAATGTGCAATGTATGTGATACTACTTTGATGTTACCAGGAACACAGCTGATGTTTTTCAGAGAAATATTTCATCACTGACTTTATTTAGCTAATTGGAAATGCAGAAAAAAGATGATTGTTTTAAGCACTTTATTACTTGAAGTAGCATTTGTTAAAATCAAAAGGAGTAACGAGTCAAACCCTGCCAAAGAAATCACAAAACAACCGATGTCTTGAAAGCATGTGGATTTATTCAATGTACCTTTATATATGGTCAGACATGATTTTTTAATGAGTTTTTATTTTCTTCATATTCAGGCAAATGCTCATTGATCTAATGCTTCTTTTCTTCACAATGCTTTACAAACAGGAACAATAATAATGAACGATAAATCAACTATAAACCATTACCAATGTCATACAGTCATGATCTGGATTTCATAACTTCAGTTGTCATCAGTCTCCAGTAGAGATTCTGATTTATGGACTCCATTAGTCCTATCAAAGCAGAAAGGAAGTTGTGGAACATAAATTTAAGGAGCACTGAAAGGTTTTGATGATTTGGAACCCAAGTAAATCAGAAAGATGGTGAAACCTCTAAATCCTAAGGATAAAATGAAAATAACAGGAGAGCTGTTAATGTAATACTAACCCAGACAAATACACTGTATGTGTGGACATATGTACATACAGGTGTAGAAATACACACAGTGGATTGTTATGACGAATGCGGTAGGTTTGATAATAAACTCTTCCGAATACTTGTATGAATGGATTACATAATTTTTCGGCATGCAATTTTGACAATAAAACTTACAGCATTTATAATTCACCCTGCTATTAATTTTCCTCAAGGCTGGACATTGCACAGAAAGAAATTGTTTTGTCACACCATAATAGAAGGTCTATGAAGCAAAGGTACAAATCGTTTTCTTTGTGTGTATTTCCCTGGAAGCATTGTCACCTTGGATGTGTCCCTGAGCAACCTGAGCTAGCTGCAGATGTTCCTGCCCACTGCAGGGGAGTTAGACTGAAAGACCTTTAAAGATCCTTTTCCAAACCAAACCACTCTATGATTCTATTTGTGCCTACAAATTTGATTCTCCCCATTGCCATTCTGTATAAAGCCTGTATAGAGTAGGAAGAATCTGGGTGATTGGTTGCTTCCTGGTAATATGTCGAGACTCCTGTCCTATTCAAAACCAAAAAGAGAGGGATGCCTCTGAAGGAATAAAAAACTATAAACTGCAAACAATCTTGTGAGAAATTAACAGAAAGGACTTAAGTTTGGGATGGAGGCTTTTGTTGCTTATTTCTTATCTGAATTGATCCTGCTGTCCTATTCCTATCTCTGTAAGGTTTTTCAACTTGCAAGTTTATGTTAGGTAATCCATAGATATAAAGAAAAAAAACATGTCACTTTGTATAGCTTTCAATCTCTTTTTTGCATACAGACAATGTTTATTTACTTGTCAAAGACTGAATGTTGAGAGTTGTTGGCTAATAACTGCTCAATCTGCATAGGCAACCATTTGTAGTACTCACTTAATTGCTCCTTTCACAGTTTTGGTAGAAGGGTTTGAGCCAGCTGCGACATTACATTTACATGGGTGGGTGTTTATGGATAGTTCAGCCATTCAGGAAAAGCCTTATTATGCTTAGCACTTCCCTTGTGCTTTTCATAGGTTTGTCAGCGTGTAGGATTCTCATCACAGATTTCAGAGCAGGTGTTTCTTATATCAATTTTATTCTTCAGTATGAAAATACTGCATTGTCACATGCAAGTTATATTATCTTCTAAAAAAAGTATAATGAAAAAGAAAGATGGTTATGAGGAAGATGCCATGAACTGGGCTTGGACTGAAATGCAGTTTTTGCTCTAACTTCTTTCTCCTCATGAACTAGCAAAGTTTTCCAATCTCATCTTAAGTTTGCTGCAAAGAAACAGTGGCAGAGCCTCTTTCTTCAAACTTCACCTTCTGCGACTCCTTTCCTGGCAGATGACAAGAATTATCACCTGGATTCAGCGCTGTTTATCTACACAAGTGTAATAGTATCCTTCTCATTTCCCAGAAACCAAAGAAAATCCTGACCCACGAGTATATGCCTTCAAAGCAATGCATCACAGCTGAAGACCTGTTAATACTTGAGAAGGCCATCAAGGAGAGGTGCAGGACAAAGGCTTGTTGAGTTGCCATGGTAAGCTATAAACAGTTCAGTTTTGTTTATTTGTTTCTTTAGACAGCAAAGATTTATACCAATGGTAGTTTGGGGATTTTTTTAATTAGCACAACCATGACTGTAAGATTGGGCTCTGGATCTCCTATGTGGCCTAAAAGAATCCTTTTAAGGATCTCTGTTCTCTTAGTAACCTAAACAGTGTCCTGTTTTACATGATGTTCTTAACTAAGTGCAGTCTACAGCTCTGAACCATCCTCTCTTAATGATTTCCGAACTGCTTATCCAACAGCGCCTTAGTGCATTCTCTCTGATGGTACAGACTTCTCCTTTCCCATCAGTGGTGTCAGGCCATTCATCACAACAGTTACAGTACAGACAAACATATAGAAGTTTGTGCAAGAGTGATCTAACATAATTCCTAATTGCAAAAAGCAATCTGACTGAACCAAGTCTCACAACTGTACTTCACAAGGCTATTTAGACAAAAAAATTTTGTGCTGCAATTCTAAACATCACACATAGAATTTTAGGCACAAATTTCTGAAAATAAGGATCTTTGCATGACCTAATTCTGAAAAACCTGAAGCACAAGAAGATTTCTGTCCAGGCTGTTCCTGCATGGCTACAGCCATCAGTAAATTTCCGTTTGGTCTGATGTCTCACCAGGGACCTCTTCTCTCTGACTCAACCCTCTTACAGGCTGAGCCGCTGTGCCAGAATCCACTCAGAGCTGGCTGCCCACAGGCATTTTGATATGATTTGGACACGAAGTTTTAGTATTGTCTAGGACTTCATTATAAGCTGTAACAAACTATAGTTGACAAGGTTTCCTGCAATCAAAGAAGTCTGGATGACTTTAGACATGACATAAGGACAGTAATCTGATTTATGGTGGGTTTAGAATAAAGTTATCTTATATTCCCTGACCTGAAAATAAATATCTGTTGACCTTTTATTTTAGTCACTTAGATTTCTTGCTCCTTCATGTAGATTACAATAGATAGGTCTGTGTGGCAAGCCTAGATAGAAGGTTGTTTGTAAGCCGTGATAGAGCATTATGGTCTACCTCCATCCACATGGTGGTGAAAGCAGGTTACTTAATTTTTCCCCAAGGCTTTCGGTAGTTCAACTAATTTGCAATGGTTCAATTAGCTTATTGGTTCTTATCCAATAGTGCCTACTACATGTTATTTCTATTTGTCTGATGTGTTTGTCTTCTATTTTTTCATCAGTCATTAGTTTCAGATCCTCATACACTAGTGTTCTGGGAAAAATGAAATTGCGTCTTTTACTAAAACTCTAAAAACAAATATAAAATAAGAGTAACCATTACACTTTGGTCATCTTCCATTTTTACATCATAATATCTTTCAAAACTTATTTCTCTGTTCAGTAGCAGAAACGAATTGGTAGAAACAATAGTTATCTTACATATATCACTTGAAAGACAAATAAACAACCAAAATGATGCTAGTAATAGTTTTTTTATCTGAGACTCTTTTTTTCAAATGATAACATCTACTAAAATGTGTTAAAAGCTTAAAGCCATGAATCCCTATAGCATTTATACACAGCAGCAGCAGCAAAAAAAAATCATCAAGTTCCTTTGCAAGCCTCTGTAATCTTATCCCTGTGTAAATCAAAGAGGTTGCTTTGCATTTAAATTGAACATGAATGTAAAGGAAAATGTAGGAAATCAACTACAAAGCTGACAAAAGAGAGAAAGATGGCCTGAGGACAATCCTGAGAAGAGCCTGTCAGAGACTGGATTTGTATCTCGCTGACTGATGGGTCAAATCAACCACCTTGTCTGTGTGTGTGTGTGTAGGGCAGAAGGTCTGGGCTTATGCCTGGTGACACAGGACCAGGCATGCTCAGAGAGCACATGGCAAGCTTGTGGCCAACACGGCCCCCTCGGTCGGGAGGCACATGGCATGGGGGCCACATGGGGCTCCTGGTAATCAAGGAAGGTCTGCCTGGTAGCCCACCCACACCATGTCCCCAGAGCCTCTGACTGGCTATGGCAGCCCTCAGTTCATCCAGGAGGGCATGGAGTGGTCAGTGAACCCTGATGTCCCACCTGGAGGGAATGGCCACAGCAGCCATATAAAAGAGGCACACGCAGGTTCCATCTTGCCATGGCCTGCTCTCTTGGAAGCTGCCAACATGTGACCTCTTGGCAACACCTATTTCTCTCTCTCCCCTCTTTATTCTCGTAATCTCTCTTCCTTTACTCTTTTCTTCCCCTTGTGGGTGACTTAAAACCAAATGAGTGGTGTTTTCTGAGTGCAATGAGGGCTCCCTACTCCAGAGCAATCCTTGCTGGCTGGTAAAACCCTTGGAAGGGTGCAGAAACAGGGCTTGCAAGGCTGTTCCGAGGGAGGCAGGGAAGTACTTTTGTTCCTAGTAGCCTGCTATTAAGTGTAATGCTTTTGTGGAGTATTTTCCTTGATTGTATGTTGCTCCTGTAAACTCTTTTGCCAAAACATCTGTTTTCTCACTAAATTAAAAGAAATTCTCTTAAAGAAAAGTATCTTCTTCTTCAGAAGTGAAATCAAGATATCAAAGAACTTAGACTCTGCAAATGTTTCTTGTGGGAACTATTGAGGGTATAAATTAACATGAAATGCTTGGTAAAACTTGAGGCTTCTGGACCACGGTGTAACAGAGCCCAGAACAAGTGCTACCCTGTCATTTTCAGAACTGTAATTATTTCTGAGAGATTGATGCTGCATACGAAAAAGAACACTTCATCATTTATGGTACAGTATTTTAAATTACTGGATCATCTTTGTGCATAAACAGAGTGTAGAGCACAACTCTTTTTCATTACTACATTACAAGCATGGTGCAATTTCACTGCTTTCAATGGAACAGTTTCACAGGAAGACTGTTTGCTAACACTATCACAACTCTTTCCTAGGTCTACATGGGTATTTTGTAGTCAGAATTCAACAAAATAGAAGAAAACTTCATGAAAGGTCAGTGTTTATTATAATTACAATCCTGGACCTCAAGCTTTGCAATCCCCAAAAGCTAAATGTTATAGCAAATTCAGTGGCTGTAACATTTTATTATTGTTATTCCCTTTCATTTGCATTGTTATGTATTTAAAACAGTTGAAGGTTGTAATTCCTGGGGTATGTCCCAGTTGCATTAGGAGAAACAATGAAGATAAAATGGTACTGAACCACTGGGGTAACTGCATCTTATCTCCCTGAATTGATGGCAGTAATTATTAGACAGTAATTGAGAGTGTTTCATTCTTCCATCCAGGCAACTGATTTTCTGGGGAGTCAGCTGAAATCTGGAGAACCTCAGTGTGGCAGAAACTGCTGTACGAGATTGTGGCCTTCTCTACTGGTCCTCTGGAGTGCAGAACTTTCTACACCCTATGTATGGAAAGTGTGGGGATAAGCATGTCCATTACCATTCACATGTGGTTGTACCCATTTTTTTTCCCCAGCACCAGAAGAGTCCTGCTTGCAGAGAAAGGAGGAATCAGGGCTCATTTTAAACACGCCTTGTCACACTATGAAGAATAGTAGCTACACTGGCTAAGGGTAGACCCTGCTTTGGGAAGGGAGAGATGTGGAGGCAGAAGCAGGGCTGGTGCAAAGCATCAGCATGCAGGGCTGTTTGTAGACAAGCTCAGGACTCATGTTGCCCTTACAGCAAGGCATTGGTAGCATGAGAATCCCACTGCTTTTGTACTGTCTGCATTTACATGTCTAATACTGCCTTGGGTCTACTGCTTGTATTTACTGGGAGAGTATATAAACTGTAAGAGGGACTAGAGTATGTCTGCAAAGAGTTTTTCACAGTGACCATTTTGTAACTTTAATATTGAATTTTAATGCAACAGATTTAACGAGCAAAATTAAATAATAATATCAGAAAATGGTTTAGGATTTACTCAGATTACTCCATGAACATTTCCATTTGAGTCTTGTTATACAGATACCAACAAAATATCACAATGTCATTAAGTACTGAAATAACAGTGACATTTTAAGCAAGTCATGAATGATGTTTTCGAGAGCACTTTGTCAAGGCAGGGAAGCAGCTACTTGCATGCATCATTATCTTCTATTAGTAATACACCGATTTCGAAAGAGTAATATTCATTGCCATAGCAATAAGTGGATGACAGTTTTCAAAAACACCCCACTAGGAAAGAAGGTGATGGAGGACTGGCCTGATATCACCTATGTACCTTTAAAACTACACTTCCCTAAGTTAAATTAATGTAATACAGCACATAGCAACCACAAGTGTAGCTTTTCACTTTTGAATGTATCTTGTCAGCATGACTTTATTTTACTTTTATCACAGCGCTCACGATGAGACAGGAAATGAGGAGGAGGAAATTATATCCAAGGTGTTCAGCAGAAACCTATACAGAAGAGAAGTCTGAGAAGAGAGGAAAAGGGAGAGGAGGTTCCTTATCTCAGAGAAAGAAGGACCCAAACATAAAGGCAGCTGTAGATAAAAGGGGAAGAATGTGACAGGATGGAGAGCAGTGCAGACACCTGTGAAAGCAAAGATGTGATGAGGCTATGAAGAGCCCAAACAGTGACAGTGCAGATGAGGATTATAAATTGATTGAGGGAAGGGGAGGTGGTACTTGTAGGGAAGGGATTTTGTTTTTCATCTTGACAATCTGTACAGTCTGCCCTGATGCCAAATTTACACTTGTACTTGACATGTGATAAGGTCTCAGACACATCAAGTATATCATAAATGGAACTATATTTTCAGTGAAAGGCAGTTCCTAACAGAAAAAAGGCATTAGCCTCTCCATCACTAACAGCAGAAGTGCTCTTATACCCCTTCACACAGAATGCAGCTGATAATAAACCAACCACCTGTGGATGTGTCTTAGCTGTCACCTTGCACATTCCTCCAAGACTGTTGGCCCTCATAGTCCGAATATTATGACCCAGACGCATACCTAAGTTGGAGGGAAGTAATGTGTTTTACAAATCAGTTCTTTCTGACTTTTCATTCCCAGTTCCTGCTCTGGTTAGTGGAATTAAAAGGTCTTTCCTGAATTATTTTTTTTAAATTTATTTTCTGGGGGGAATCTTGCTGTTTCTGTGACTACTTTGAATGCTGAAGCAAAAAAACCCCCCATCAAAGTCTCACAGTGTGGCCTCACCTGTCAGCAACTTCAAGTTGCTGCTTGAGCAAAGGTGACTACAGCTGTGTCTGCTGCACTGGAGCTCCAGGTTAACAATTCAACTTGTTTTAAATGTGCAGGTCCTTTGAGTCGGTACCTAACTGCATGTTTAGGATGTTAAATGGTAAGTGTGCTAAATAAAATACAATTCTTTCTGCAGGTACTCCATACCTTTGAAAATATGTAGGTAGGCAGCTATTGGCCAGCCCAGAGGACTAGCTTTAGGTGTCTGAATTCTCTGGTAGTTCCTGTTCCACGAACTTTTTGGTCTTAAATGAATCTGCACCTTTCCTCATCTGTGCTCGGGCTTTGACCTCCATCTATACAACACTGAACCCTGACAGCCTGAGGAAGATGGCCATGAAATTACTGCCATTCCTGCCATTTGCCCAGTAGGACTGATTTTCTTCGGATGTTTCTGTGCAGACTGTGAAATCTATCACATTTTCCACAGTGCTCTTCAATTCAGGATGTGCTGAGAATGTACTTTGCTCTGATCTGTCCTTCTGAGTACATTCAGCAACATCTTGCAGCATCTGGACCCGTGAAGAGGTTTGCTTTATCCTCTAACAGGATGTTGCTGTGGGAACAGCGAGACACATATGATAACTCTTACAGCATCAACCAATTGTTTTTAGGTCTAATAACTTGAGAAAGGCTTCAAAGGGTTGTTTGGGGATTTCTTTTGGTTAAAAAATAAAAAAAACTTGTATGTATCAAGTACCAAACATGGTCCTTTAGAACAAAATACATACTAGATGGTAACTTACATATATCTGTCAACATAACCGATGTGAGGGATTTTAGCAAAGGAGAATTTAATTCAATATTTATCTGCTGGAAAGCTCACTTTGTTCAGACAAATTGTTCTCAGGAAGGACACACTTCAAACAGAAAGTTCAGCTTCATGGAAACTGATCAGTAGCATCACTGGAAATGACCAGTCAAGTCACACCTTAGCATAGACAGGGCTCTAATGCCATGTGAAACAGGCAGCTTTTGTAGCCTCAAGAAAATTTATATGCATGCAAGATAAAGAGTTTTTCAGGCATTTTCATTGTTTTTTTGCTGTGGGGAGGGGGCAGAGAAATCTTATGTGGAACACACTTGTTAGCTAGATTTGACAGTTTTCTTCTCAGTGAGGCTTTTGGCTGTGTTGACATAACTAAAGCCAGGACACTTAAACCCATGCTTTTTTGCTTATTATGATACAATCAGTCCATGATGTGGAATCTTGTTGATATCTCTAAAGAAGACCTTTTTATTTCTCTTGATTTTCTAGATTTTTAGTAGAATAAAAATATTTTTATATTCAAAACACACACACATACACAGAGTAACTGTGAGTTCTCTTACAGTGTATTCTGTTTCAACCTGCTCTGAGAACAGAAGAAACATTGACTACTGAAAACATAAAGGGTTTCTGTTCAAATAAATAAATAAACAAACTCCCATTAAAAAAGTTAAGAAAAATACAATAAAAAGCAATTTGCTATAAGACAGCAAAGTATGATTAGGTAATTAAGAATGTAATTTGTAATACTATTACTCTGGGTACAGTTCACATCCTTGTAGTTTTATTGCATCAGTTTAGGGGTTTGTTGTTGTTGTTACATAAAATTAGCCACTCAAATTTGCTCTGGCATGAAACATGGCTTACAGATCACCACTTAGGGCCAATTGTATTTTTTTTTCCTGCGTCAATAGCAAGCCCTTCTTTTCCTCCAGGGTATTGTGTTGTGTGATTGGGGAATACATAGAAAACAATAGTTTAATTTGAAGTTGATGCTGATAGAACCAGCCATTTCAGAATTTTAAATTGCAATGTGACAGTGACATAGTAATCAAATGTACCAGTATTGTATGCAGCAACCCCTTGAAAGTGATTAAGTACATCCAGAGTCTCAACCATTAGTGCTAATGACAAAAAAATAAAATTTATATATCTGTTTGCTCCAGTTCTCTCTTCCATGTGAGCATAGGTAAAGACACTTCTGTAAGTGCAATTATGCCCGCATCTGCAGTAATCAAATGCAAACTGGATTCAACTAACAATGCACGCTCCATTGAAACTGCAACTGAAAGGTCCCCAACTCCCAAGGCAGCCATCAGTTCCCAGAGGCAGTGAAGTGCTCGGCAAAGTGGCATGATGAAAGCAACGTCCTACAGCACCTCAGCACCGTGACCCATGGAAACCCAGTAGGCAGGGCTACTGCAGGGTTTGGGCTTGCTTATTGGAAGCCAAAAGGTGATGTGGTTAAATTCCTTTCTGCAAAAGGCAAGTATTTTTACTTTAAGATTATGTCTTCTGTGGTCAGTTGTAAAGATTCGTAGCAAATGATGGCACTACATTGACAAGAACACATATGGAGCAGATACACCCTAAAAGCATCTGCAGCCCACTCCAAACAGTGGAGATCACAAACCCCTCCACAGTCAGGTGTTCCTGTTAATCTTAGAGAAATATCTTAAATTGTGCAACATGTTCTCAGGGGTGCTTTGTTCCATGTTAAACTTGTGTTGCTAACCAGTCTCTCTCTCTCAGGAAAGCTCTCTTCGCATCCTTTGAAATATTTGTTTTTCAAGTCTGATATGTAACGTGATCCTAATTTTGGTTAAGAAAGAGCAAGCATTGCCATCTGAGTGTGCTCCAGACAATGACAGCTTTGTTAAGAACCCTTGGAATTCCCTATGTCAGCCTTTCCTCTTTGCCATTATTCTGTTACCCGTTTGGTTTTCCTTATTAGTCTCCCTCAGCTTAATACTTGTAATGCTTGTAATACCATAGGTAAGCAGATGTGCGTATCATGCAAAATAATGAGTAAAATCTAGTTTCCCACAAAAATTAGAAAAATTTTTTTCTCTAACAGAAGATCAGTCCACATTTACCTACCACTGATTCTGTCTAAACATTTTTCTCCAAAGCATCTGTTGCTGGCCTCAGGATGTTGTGCTCGACAGTCCATTATCCTGATTTCATGTGGCAATTTCTGTGTCCCTAATTTGTGCTGATGACAGCACCCTTGAGCTGAAGTCAGGCTATAGTTATGTAAACTCCTTCCTGGCAGGGTGGCCTCAAACATGGTCTCCAAGTTTCAGTGAATGCTGGGGAAATGCTGGAGTACAGCCCAGTCCTGATATTTTCCAGTTATCTTCCTTTAGGGAAATATTAACGGGGGATGTTGCAAAGGAATGTAAATTGAAACAGACTAGAGTTCCCCTAATTCATCTGATAAGAGTCAGAGCCAGATCTGTGATCTAGAAGGCACACAGATGTCAAAAAATCAGCTTTGTTCTCTCCCTTGCCTGCTGATGAACACCTTTTGGAGGCAAGAAGTATAGCACGAAGTACTGAACAACCATCAGATGTAGTTGTTCAGGTGAGTACTTCGAGATGTCTGTCTATGCAATTATCATAGCATTTCCCATGGACATCTACTGCTCCGTGCAATCAACACTAGGTTGAATTAAAAGCATTTTTCTGAAACTATGTTACCTTTCTGTCAGTCTCAGTCTTTAGGAAATATTCTAGGTTAAATCAGGATATTTATCAGAGTGATCTTCAAACTACAGAGGTTAATCCAACCAATTCTGCTTCTGTTACAAAATCATCTGCTCATTTTCGGTAATTGTGGCCCATCTGGAGGTTTCTCCTTCTCCTATAAGTGTCTGTGAGATAAAGTTCAAAGTATTGTTGAGTCAAGAGTAAAGAAACAAGTAAGCAAAGCCAGTCACAATTTATTTCCTCTTTTTTTAAAAGAGAAATACGTATTTATGGTATTGCTTTATTTAATGGAGAAATCATGCACAGCAAAGTAACAAAAACCCAGGCTCGTTTAGCATGACCCTTCTCCAGAGTTACCTTATAGCTTTCTCTCCGGAGAAAGGACAATGCCATCTACATGTAATAAGGTATTGCCATTAAATACAGATCCTGGTAAATCAGCTTTCAGCAAGGCTTTTCTATTAATACATTTGGTAATGCTAGCTTTCATACTACTAATACAAAAAAGTGCCTGAAAAAAAAATTGATGACTTGTTCGACAAAGCTCCTTAAGCAAAAAAACTGTGAATGGACTTCTATGCACAGACCTTGTGAATTGGGAGGAATATGGAATAGAGCTCAGTGTAAAGGCTTCTACAAAAAAAAAGAGAGACCATGACAAAGGAGTCCCTAACAAGGGTTCTGTATACTTTTATGTCACGTGCTTTTTCTCTCACAATTTGTAATCCACATATGGAATTCACACAGATGGATTTTTGGCAAAAAAATTAACTAAAATAGCTAGACTACATGCCAGTCAACAGATTCATCTGCATAGACAGGGTGTTAAGGATTGCAACATGTTTTCTTATACAGTTAAAGAGCTCTTTCAAAGGTAAATCATTCAGATTGATAGGGTGATGGAGACATCAGTGAGCAATTTGTAAATCTGAGGAAGTGCTTTTAAATTAGTTTGGGAAAAAAAAGAAAGGATGTTGAGGGACAGGACCTGGCATTGCTGTGGTGTGTTGGAGTGACCATGTAGCTGACAGAGGCAGAAGTGGAGTGAGGATCAGTGTTCAGGTGGCTGATTCTATGTACAGCAGTGGCAACCTCAATATCCTGTGGTTGTATCCCTCTTCAGTGATTTAAAAACCTCTTGGAAACTTTTTTGGAAAATAAACAAACAAACAAACAAAAACAAAAAAAATCAAACAAAAAACAACCAACCAAGAATAAAAAAAAAAAATCAAAAAAGCAGTACTTTTTTCCCTGAGAATTTTTGAACTGATCTGTCTCCCTTCTCAGGCTCAGAAACTGTTTGATGCTTGTCCAGATTTCTCTGTGCCTTCAAATTTTCTTCTTGTGAAATGACTTCTACAGATCCTAATAGTCTTTAGCAAGAGTATATGAAGTTTGTACAAAGCACATGGATTTGGTGTGTACTGTGCCTAGCTGTGGGACTGATGCCTATTCTTTAGTCTCAAAATCTCTCTTGAAGTTATTTTAGCTTTGAAATAGTCTGGGCTCTGAACACATTATACAAATAATGAGTCAGAAATTATTTTGGCAGATGCCAATTTGCTGATAATGCTATCATCATGAAGACTTAAGCATTTCCAAGACTAAGCACTCTGCCTGCATGTCTTTTAAAGGATAGCAGCAACATTTGACTTGTTCACTGCAATGTGTGGGAGCTGTAGTTAAGTAGGAGCCTGAACTTATCTTTCAGGTTTAAGCCAAGTGCACAAATGTCTAGTATTTTGGGGATGGTCACCATAGAATTATTTTAATTTCATTTTAATAACTAGCAGATATTTCAAAAATAGTGCTCTTGTATTGATTTGTGGCAGTGAAGAAATGAAAGGAAGGACTGGACTTGTCTGCAGGTACTAGAGTATAGAGATCTGGAGGTATTAGAAGTCACAGAACAGGGATTTATAGGAATGAAAAAGTCAGAAGTGTTGGTGTGGGAGAAGATGATTACAGAAAAATCTAGACACTGATAGGAACAATGCTGTGGAGACTGACAGGTTAGTGCATAAGAGAGGAAACGTGGGAAATGAAAGACAAATAACCTGAAAGAAGCATAAAAAGAAAGGAAAGCAGCAGCTTTAATGGTGTATATGCAGGTATTGCACCTGATCTGTGAAAACTAAAGATTCAATTCCTATAATTTCAGGAGCTATATTATCCATACACTCCTATACTCATAAACTGCATTGATAATATCTCAGGGCCAAATGGAAACACTCAGTAAATGATAGTGGAAGAAGGTGTTTTTGTTGGATGCTTATAGTTGGAGTTAATTGAGTAGAGTTCACTACTTACCAAAGTGGAAAAAATAAAGTTGTTTTATTAGTAAATTATACACATGGCATGGAAATTGGTATGTTAATCCCTTATAGCATAAACTCACAGTGGTGGATTTTGAGTAAGTGGAAGGCTGAAAAAGGAGATCCAAATTAAAGAGAGGGAGAAAGAAAGGAAGAAAGATCACCAATCCTGGTTCCAACATTGATCCAGCTGATGGGGTGTCCAGAGTCCTGGAGGCACCACCTGAGCTCTGTGGGGATACCTTTTTAAAAATAAGTTTTCCCTGTCCTGGAGCTAAGCCTCTCACTTTCTATGCAAATTAGTTATTATGTGCAGTTTGTTCTTCTAGACCTTCCTGGAAACAGGTCAGAGGACTCTGGGGTACTTTGGTAGTCTTGATCCACCTCTATTGGGTCAGCCTTCGGTTGGCAGTCCACGCCCACTTCTTGGCCTCATTACTGCTCTTGCACCGTGCTGTTTTGTGCTTATCTCCAGGAGCCAGAACAAGGGTGTTTGTTCCAGAAAAGTCTCCCATACCTTTGTATGGCCCCCTTCTCCAGTTGCATCCTGTTCTTTCTCACGGCATGCTCTTACAAACAATCCCTGGTTGGCTCCACAGCTATCTATGTTTGAGATATCCACATTAGCACCTTACCTTCTGGGCTTCTACATTAACCAATGTCTTGGAAGTCAGTATTTCTAAAACCCCTAGTGTCTCGTATGGTGTTCATTGCTCACTCATTTAGTGGTTACCAAACTCCTGGTAAAAAAATTAATTATTTGCTTTTCAAGATGATGTACTGTTCCATATCCAAGCATCTGAAAATCACAATGCTCAAATTGTTTCTTGGACAAAACGATGTACAGGTGGGAAGCAGGGTAAACACTGTGATTCAGATCACAGAGAAAACCTGCCTAAGATCAACAGGGCACCACATAACACAGTCAACCCATACTCCCACTATCAGGTTTGCTTCCTGAAATTTCCCCTTGTTTCTTAGAAAATTTGTAGCATCTTCTCAGAAAACACTTTCACAGAAAAAAACAAAAACAGACAAAAAAAACCCAAACAACAGAATTCACCATTAATATATTTTTCCATTGTGAGAGTAAGCTGGCCTTTCTGAACTTTATAACTCTGTAGCTCAAGTTACCTCTGTGTATCATCTTTTCACTGACTTAAGTTATTATTCTCACTTTTTTACAGGAAGTCCACAAGTGAAGGATGCTTAAAAATATTGATGGTTGCCACACCAACTCAGCTATAGGCAGGCTGTCATGGTACTTCAGCATCTATGGAAGAAAAGCAAGAACTAGGTGTGCTCCTTCTGAATGCAGGGGAACCTTAGCAGCTTGACAGCTGGTTTGCTCACTGTAGGATGAGGTATTGATATTCTCTAAATTTATCCTAGCTTCATAGTAGCCTGGTATAGCAGTAGGGTTTTCAACCGGTATCAAAATGTTATCACACCATTGCTGCTTGTTTCTTCCCCTGTGAGGAGATAAATCAAACTGTATTAGGCCATTTCATATAGTCAAAAGGAAAACACATGTTTTGCAGTATCTAACACAAAACTGTATAATTCTCAAGTCATTATGTCTATCTTGTACAATCCACTATAAATTAAAACTATGCTGACAAGGCTTGAACAGAAGCAGTAAATTATATAAACTTATGTTGAAAATTTTCACTCGTTATCTTCCAAGGGTATGTCATTCTGCAACTAAACCTTTATTTTTTTTCCTGTCAAAGACAATTGTTATAACCTTTAAATGTCAAGTGTATTCTGCATAGTGTAAGACAGATTTTATGTCTTGAAAGTAAAGGAACTCCTTCAATTCACCAGAACTTTTGCTAGACACTATGCTGCTGCACTGTCCATTGTAAATTACATTTGATTAGGATGGAAACATATATAATGGATTACCTATATTATATTAAGCATTCAAGAGAATATTCAAAGATAAATTAAGAACTTATTTCCTTCATGTTGCTACGTGAACACTAGCCACATTTTTGGTTGCACAAAGGTGCAAATGTCTGTGTGTGTGTATGTGACTGTAGTCTGAGCTCTTTCCATCTTTTTTTTTCTTTATGTTGAGATCTCAAGGTGTCAAATTATTATTTCCCTTGAATATAAAACCATTACTTGAGTTACAATATTTCCAAGGAAAACACTTGAAATTGGTTAATTCCCTATGAACTTTGCATTATTTTCTGTGGTCAAAAATACTTAGATTAGGTAAAAACTAATATGCACATAATTCTAAATATTTAAAGATTTTCCCATGCACTTATAAATGCACTGTGCATATAGAATATGAGATCATCACAGCTGAAAGGTGTCTTTCAGTAATATACTCTCTAAAGCACTAATGCAGGAAAACAGAGTAAGGACATTCTGCTTAGAACTGCACGTGCAACACCATCAGTCTCTCTTGAGGACCAGATTCAATACAAATGAAATCCTGTAATTATTTTCCTGCAGAGTGATATCAAATACCTTACAGAAGACATCATTGCTGCTGGTAATAACAAGCATGTAGTAAGCAGTGTGGCAAGGAACATTTTTCCGGGATAAGTTCCTACCTCTGCATAGTGAGGTGTAACTGTTTCCTGGAATTCTAAAATTTAAGAGTGTATATGGGCTACTTTCTGCACTGAGTCAGCATGATGAATTAGCAGGCTGGTTCTACTTCCATTTTCTTAGGAAAAGTGGCAAATTTACTTTATTCTTTAGGAAACTAGATCTGGTAACTCCCAGGACTCTTAGAATTATCTCAATAATGTGGCATTATATGAACAGGCAGAAAAAAATCCCCATAATAGGAAAGGGCTTCTGCTACTTTCAACTGAGGAAAATCACCTTTTCACATCTGCACTGTAGGTGTAAAGTTATGAAGCAGAAAAAAAGAAAATTATATGGTAACTGCTGTCAGAGCTGAAAGGGATGAGAAAGAGTAATAGTCTCAAGAATGAATGTCCTTTGTCTCCACTGGCCTTTCTGAAGGCCTGACCTTGGTTTCCCAGCAGGAGCTACTCAAGTAACACTGGTAGTGCTGAGGGAGGCAGTAATAGCTTTCAGACCCTTTGCCTTAAGAAATCATTTCTTTTCACTTACTTCATCCTTCTACCTTACCACCATGAGCCCACTGCTCATCAGTATAACCCCTATTCGTTCCGCCTTTATTGAATGAGAACTCCTCGTCAGAGCTTCATGACTCTATCTCCAGATGTGTTTACTTTTGACTATCCACCCAGATGCTGCAAGACATTTGCCTTTTTCTGCCAAATAAGCCAGTTGTTAGAGTAAATAGGTCTTTTTTGAAAGACATTGCTACTGAGGAGGCAGCTATTTTTCACTAAGGAAACTTTCTTGCCTGGAACGAGGCATTTTTCCCAGACAGTTTTGGATGTTTCTCTGCATGCATTCCACAGAAGTTGATTCTCCTGGGTACAAGAGAGATAACACTCACAGATGTGCAGCAAGGCCTTGGCAGCCAATGGAGGAGCCGAGGAGGGGGAAGTGATGATAAAGCCAAGGAGCGAACGAAAGCCTTGCCTTTACCTTTTGCTCTGAGACCTGGTGCTGCCCATACAGCATCATTTGGATTTATAAGTTTTCAGTGTCCTTGCCTCTGAAACAAACCTTTTGAATCCTTTCCACTGCTTTGTCATTCTTTTGGAGGATTACCTGGGTATATTTTGCTTTACTCCAGTATTTCTTTGGATATGTTACATACACAAAAGAAAATCCTTGCTTTCTTTGTCTAATTCTTTCAGGAAACTGAGAGGATACAAGTTAAAAGTATCTCTTTCCTTGAATGGCTTCAAAATTTGTATATACTTTTCAGCAATGGGGTATTTGCCAGGGGATGTTTAGGTTAGACATTAGGAAAAAATTTTTACAGAGAGAGTAATCAGGTATTGGAATGGCCTGCCTAGAGAGGTGTGGATTTACCATCCCTGGAAGTTTATAAGATGAGACTGGATGTGGCACTCAGTGCCATGATGTAGTAATTGCAGTGGTGCTGGATCAAGGGTTGGACTTGATGATCTCAGAGGTCTCCTCTGACCAAGCTGATTCTATGATTTACCAGGATCTGGTTTTCATGCTTTTTTTTATTATTATTATTTTATGGACAGTGATACTCTTTGTTTTTCTTATAAACAAAGCATGGTTCACATACTCTTGTAGGACTAAGATTTGGGTGCCTGTAAGCGGTTCAGATTTCTCTTAATTCAATGTTTTTATTTGTCCTGTTTCAAATTCCATTTTGATCTGTTTTATTGACTGAAGTGTAATTCCTCTGAAGTGTTTTCTTCTAATTAATATAAATAGAAGATAAGTAATTCAAGAAATAAAAAAACCTTTTTAGAGATTTTTATTTCATTTGTGGCTGTAAACTGAGCACTCATGGCAACAGATTCCAATTTTGAAAACAAAGAGAAAAAAAAACCCTATTCAGACTTTACTTTTTAATCTAACTGCACTAATATGCACTAATTACCTTTCAATCTAATTGGAATCATAGCTACTACAAAATCTTGGTTGATTAACAGAAATGGTCTATTTTTGTCTTTAATGCATTTTTTTTATTTTTGAGATTGACTCAATTAACTCTGACCCTCTCTGGTAGTTTGTATCTTTCTTTCCAGGCAGTCTAAACTCATCCAAGAGTAACTTAACGATTGAAAGGGAGTTATAACAGAGATTAATGCAGTTCAGTAGCTCTCACATGAAATTATCTTTTTAGAGTTGACAGATTTTCAATAAGCTCTTGAATATCAGATTTTCTTGCCTTCAGAAAAAAAATCTTCGACTTGCCTGCTGATGCTGCACAGACTGTTTTTATTTCTTAGGCAGTGGGAGCAAGCCTGACTGCTTGATGGATGTCATCAACTGCACAGAAGAATAATCCTGCTCTCTCACTGCTAAATGTATTCCTTTGGGCACTAAAAGATGTGGGAATAGTAATTTCTTACAGTGTTCTAATTTGGTTTTGTGACCTTCTTCATGTCAAATCTGTCTTTCGTTTGTCTATGCACACACAATAATTCCTGCAACATTTTCAGGTCCAGATTTCCATAAGTGTTCCTTATAATTAAGCATGGCAATCACATAATTGGTACTTTTTAAAGTCACAGAACAGGTTACATTCAGTGGAATTTAGGCAGCACATTTTGCCCTCAGTGGGATTCAGGGTTTTGACTTTCTGAGAAGAATTTACAAATCCAGATGGATGCAGAGGTTTTTTGAACCCTAAGTCTCTGGGTGTTTGGTCAGTGATCAATAGAATAGTTGTATAATACTTTATATATCCTTTAGTCTGACTAAATAATTCCCTAGTCAGGATTAGCTAATGCCCAGCTTGGTAGTCAGAATCTGTGTGGATGTCTCCTAATATCTAGCACAAGTACAATGTTTTTCATAAGCATTTTGATCCTCGAAGTCTGAAAAGGATTTATTTAACATGAGAAATACATGAGGAATGTTGAAATAGATGCTACGAACTAGTCAGAAGTATGAAGACTAGTGTGGGTGGCCCTGCCAAAGAAATCTGCTTCTATTTCTGGGTTCACATTCCTTCTACAAAAAGTAAGAGTTACAAGTTGAATAGACTACTGGATTTATTGACGTCTCATATCTTTTAGTTATTAACACTTTCATCTATGACAGCAATTTCAAAATTTAGATAGAAATGGAAGTAGAATGGATTTTGGTACTTGGCTGAAAGTTCTCTCTTACATGACAAAGCTGAGTTTTCCTTTTTTCTTTCATGAGGAATATATAAAATATTTTGAAACTCCAATTTTTTTAAAATTTAAATTCATAGTAGATTATGAACATGTCAAAGGTTTTTATTATATTCAACAGGTGATATTAAATGCAAGCATCTTATTTAAATAGGCTTACTTTCAAGATTAAAGAGATTTTCTTCTGTACCCACTTTTCTTTTATATTTTCTTTTATATGCAAAGTCTTAATGAGTGAGGCTGAAGTTGTAAGATATCACTGGGAAAGAAAATTCACAAATTCTTGCACATTTTCCTGACGATATCCTAACTTTTCAGAATGCATTTTTTCTAATCTTTTAGAACTCCATGTCAATAAATTAATTTTTTAAAGTTTAAAAGTTATTTTAAAAATACACTAAAGTACCTCCTTTTATGATTGAGGTATAACTCCTTAGAAAAAGAAAAATTTACTGAGGTCTATTTTTCTTCCTGTCCAAAAGGAGTTGATTTACAAGAAGTAGTATTTGATAATAGCATAATTACATAATAATGGCCTAATTATATTATATGTACCAGTAAATAGCTACTAATAACAGGGTAATTATTATGTTATTGCCAGAAAAGTTGTTAGGCAACCTTAGGTAACAGTGATAAGTAATGAGGGAAAACAGTTCATTTTATCAGTAGACATTAAGCAATTCTACTGTAAGGGAAACTCAACAAAAAGTATAAAATGCATTTTAGAGGAGTGAAATATGAATGAATGTCACTGTAGATCACTGCTGTAGAAAACTTTTAACTAATGGCAAATCCTGTATTATTAAACTGAGAATGTATCTTTAGTTATTAACACAAATAATAATATGTTCATATATGTACCTTTACTTACTTGTATACTGTGATAAAACTATGTGTCCTTTAAATTGTGCCTACACAAATGAAAGCTATAAGAAAGCAACTTTAAATCTGCGCCTGCAACTAATGCTGTGTGTAGTTTCCCAGTTGCTCAGTGACAGTTCAGAGGTACATTCGGGCTCTTCTGCTGGAGAAACCCCAAATGCCTACTGAGAAGTTATATTCTGCCATCTGACTGATGCTTACCTACATCAGCCACTCTCATAGTCCTCTGAAAGGATCCCATCAACACAGTACTTTTGTAGCTTTCCTTGAAACCAAAACCCAAGCAACCTCGCTATGCCATCTCGTACCTATAAGACATTCAAGAATGCCAGCCATTATTTGTATGAATACTCTACAGCTCTGTATGCTGGTGCTCCAGCTGGGAATTTGGTAAGGAAATCTTATGACTATATTTAAGGGGAAGTTCAGGAGTCATTCTGTGGTAATACAGGATTATCTCACTAGGTATGGCTGGATGGTCACTTCACGGGAAAAAGTTCAGCTTATAGTCAAAAAACTTGGCCCACTAGAATTGTGTAGAGGAATGGTTGGCAATACCTTGCCCATGTCCCCTGTCTGCCAACCATTCCTCTACAGAATTGTAAAATGCTTGACTAATGTAAAGCTTGCAAAGATTGTAATGTAAAGATTGCAGTAAGATTTACAGAGGGTCTTACTCATGTTCTGGTAATCCATGATAGTTTCTTGCCAGGATTAGCACTCTATCCTCATCCTTTGGTATTGTTGTGTCAAGCCTCATCATCCACAGTCCAAATCTGGGAAAGCTAGGGAAATAAGAGAAGGACTTTTCTCACAAGTCACCCCAACTCCCAGTGGTATGAAAGATCCTATACTATTGTACAGCTGCCAGCATCTCAGGGTCCCTTGGAGGGACTTTTTCTACCTGCTCAACCACCAGCAACTGCAGGAACAGAGGTCTGTTGCAAACCTGGGAGTCACTTTAGCGGTTGGGACCACACAAGTTTTGCTTTGAGAGGCACATGGGAAAGGGTAGAGGTGTGTGGAAAGTCCCAGCTACACCCTCTTTCCTTCCTGCTGCTCTGTCCCTCTCAGAGAGACATGGCAATCTCAACCTGTCACAAAAGTGGTCAGATGTGCAGTGTAGACACAGCAACAGCCCAGGATATCAGGCTAGAAAGTCAGCAGGACAGCAAAGCATATCCCAGACTGGAATGGTGCAGTCTGAGCACAATCCATGCTGTACAGCCTACCTGTCTCTTGAAATTACACTCAACAGATATCTGACACAAAACACCATTCCTGGTCAGAGCCACATAGACCCACCGTTGCATGGTATAATAAGAGCCACATTTGAGAACAAACGGAAAAGGTACTGAGCTGCATCTGATAGCAGACGTTGGCTGGTAAAGTATGACTGGGAATGAGACAAATCCATATTTATCTGGGACTTTTTGAATCATAAGGGGAATCTTTGCATTTATACAGGAGTTGGGTTGAAAGGGCTTTTTTATTTGTAGGTTTGGATTTTGTTTGTGCTACAGGAATTCAGTAGGGATCAAGGAAATACATGATCTAGCTGGTCTAATCACATAATGGAGGAAGTATCGAAAGCCTGGGCATCTCAGTATTTGTAGTCATCATCTCTGAATGCAAGACAAAGTTTAAGCTGGGAAATAGTAACAAATATGTGTTGAGCAGCCTGGCTGTTAAAGAAAAGTTTGGCAAAAAGTGAATGCTCAGAGGATTTTGAACAAGAATTCTGGGCAGATGGATGTGTGGGATAGTTAGGATGGTGGCCAACCCAAGCTATCCTCCCAGGTGCTGCTGTTTGGAGGCAGGGATATGTGTGCATGGCTGGGGTGTCCATCCTGGGGATGCAATTGCAGAGTTTCTCAGGAACATGTGATGCCTTTGTGATATCATCAGATATAGCCCAACTTCTCTGGTCTGTTTTACCTCTTTTAGTTCATTGCTCATTCTTGTGCTGACATAAAGAAGATTGCAGCCTCTGCTTAAAGCAACAGAAGGACGTAAAATATCATTGAAAGAAAAGAATGTCTAAGCTGGTTGTTATCTGTTCAATGAGAAACTGCAGTCCAGCCATTCCCACACCACTCAAGGAGTTGCATACACACCACTGTAGACTTTAGCTACTACCACCAGAGTTACAGTGGGCAGCTCCAGTGAGCTGACAGGTGCCCCTTTTGACTCCTTGCACACACACACTCTCAGGTGCACTTCCGCCTTCTTCAGGCTTGATCTCTAGGTTTTCCTTAGCAGATCCTCAGGTGTTGGATATATAAAAATAAATGAATAATTTAATAGAGTGGTACAACACCAGTTCAGCTTGAGCTGAGGCCCTCCACAGGGGGATCCAGAACAACAAAATCGCCAGACTTTTGTACTCTTACAAGATATGCACCCATTCTCTACGTGCTCTTCATGAGCCTTGCACATGCCTTTTGGTCCAATGGTGATTTTTGGTCTGGTGTCTTATAACAACTTATAGGATTCTTTCTCTGTGTTCACACAGGCAGGCTGTTACCATCTTTTATCTTGTCAAGTTGACACTTCTGCTTGCAGCTGTAGTCTCCTGATTTTCTGGTTTGTACTTCGTTTGCACTAGCTCAGTCAGCAGAGCATGGGAAACTAAGAATTCCTTGGTTTGGAGTAAGAACTACATAGCAACAACTAAAACATCAGTGTGCTGCCAACATTATTCTCATACAAAATTCAAAACACAGCACTGTATCAGCTAGAAAAATTACTAATAAAATTAACTATTCCAGAGGAAATCATATCTAGGTGAAAGTTCACAGCTTGCAGGCTAAGGCTTCAGCAAACCTAGCTACTCACCCGAAGCAAGTAAATGCAAAGTACAGCTAAGCATATAGCATGCATAAAATCACACAATATTATAACTGTTACTGTTCCTTATTTAAAGCTTACTTATTAGGGTAAATAACTAATATCTTTCACCAATATCTTCTAAGGAAGTTAAGGCTCAGCCTGTTCAGACAATTTCCTATCGACTTGATCTTTAGCAATATGACCACCATTCATTATGTTTAATATACAAGTCAACATATGTTGGACTTTGATACAAGGACGCTGTCTTAAGATAAAAATTGAAGAGTATGAACAATGTGCTAGATTTTTAAGGTCAGAATTGAAATGACACTGGAGTAATTTCATTACTCAAATTTAATCTTTTAAACCCACTTCTTGTCATGTTTTAGTTTGTGTGACTCATGAACTCATGAACTCATAAGCATGCTAGAGCACTGAAAAAATATGCCATAAACTGTAAGTGGAAGCAAATTAGATTTTTGAAAATTATTTACAAGTTAATGATGTGTGGGTTTGCAAAAGTAACTCATTACTCTGACAACCTGTTATCCATTATTCTTATCACATAGAAAATGTTTTACAGTTATGGAAAAGTAAAATCATTTATTTCACATTATATATTAAAAACCAACCTTTGTATTGTGCCATATGTTTCATCTAGTTGGGTATAGGTTTTGCCCCTTTGGTTCTTTTTCCTCCTCTACTTTCTAAATTCAATCTTGTAACTTCCCAAGTATTTTTGCTCTATTATGTGTCTCCTTTATTTTGCTAGCGTAAATTACATGCCTTCTGTTCTGAGACCAGGAAAGATTCAAAACAATGAAAATGATTCAAAGAAAGACTTTCCATATGAAGTCCAGGCCTTTTTTTTGAAAGACAGTTAAATTCATGTGAAGGAGGGTGCAGTTTCGTGATCAGCTGATACTAGAATGGGCAAAACCTACCCTTCTGTCACAAACTCTGACCTTACCTTTTCATCCCTTCCAATCTTTGGAAGTGTATAACTGAGAACTAATTGAGCAGACTGCCTGCACATTGCACCCAAACCAGAAACATCTTCATCAAGCCAGCTGTGGAGACTGATCTGAACTAGTACTAAAGGACTTCACTGGATAGCAAAGAAAAAAAAGCATTGGCTGAGCTCATAATGAAACAGCAGCCTCATTAAGTTCACAAACATGCAGGCAGCTTTTGGATTGCACAGTCCTGTGAGTAACTGAGATGGTTTGGGCTGAGGTGTAGTTAATTTTCTTCACAGTGGCTAGTATGGGGCTGGAAACAGTGTTGGTAACATGGGGATGTTTTTGCTGTTGCTGAGCAGTGCTTGCACAGAATCAAGGCCACTCCTGCCACAAGACCACACCAGCAAGGAGGCTGGGTGTGCACAAGGAGTTGAGAGGGGACACAACTGGGACAGCTGACCCTAACTGACCAAGGGGACATTCCAAACCATATGGCATCATGCTCAGCATATTGACCTGGGACAAAAACAAGGAAGGGGAGGATATCCAGAGTGATGGCATTTGTTATCCCAAATCACTGTTACGTGTGATGGAGCCCTGCTTTTCTTTTTTTCCTTTTTGGTCCCTTTCCAACACAACAGTTTGGGGGTTGGAAGCCAGAATGAGATGGCTTTTTGAAGTCCAGCTCTCTCGATACCTGCTCCCAGAGCCAGCTAACTGTCTAAAGCCTAAACAAAGTGATAGCTGATAGCTTTGCATTCCAATGTGACGGCTGAGGAGAGGACTGGGGAGGTGTTTTTCCTTTTTTTTCGAGGAGAGCACCTCACTTTTTTTCTCTGGGTTGGAAGGTGGTGTGAGAGAGGTTTCACAGTGCTTTTTTTTTTTTTTTTTTGCAACTACACTTTTGTCCTCCATGCTTGGATGCCAGCCGCTGCCTGCTGGGCTGGTGGTAGCACTGGGAGGGGGATCCTGGCTCACCACCCCAACTCCACGCACCTTGTGCTGTTCTTCTCAGAGAACCTCAGAGAACAATCACAATGCTGCAGAGGAGTTGCTAAACCCCCCCAGAACTTTCAGACAAGATGGTGAGAGGTCCTTGCACTGCCCATGGGAAAGGTTCTAGCCCATCCCTGGGGCCGCCATTCCCAGGGGAGCTTCGGGATTGGCACCTCTCCCTACCCGTGTCTTTGCCTTGCCAGAGCCCCTGAGTGTCACCGCAGCCGCTGCCCCCCGAGGTGCGGCATCACCCCCTGCTCTCTGTGAATGGAACTGCACCAGAGGGGCAGAGAGGGGACTGGATTTGTTTGAAAGTTTTGGTTACAGTCTTGCTGTTTGTTCTGTTCTGTTTTTTGGGTATACACACACATTTACACATATACATTTGCAGTAAAGAAGTTATCCTCTTCTCCACATTTTGTGATTAAAGTCTCTTAATTCCAAAGGTTGTGGTGGTTTTGAGGAGAGAGAGGCACCCTTCCTAGTCCAGAAGAATTCCTCACTTTCCTTGATAGACATCTTGGTTTCTTTTTTAAACTGAGACAGCGTGCATGACTTTTCCTTTACCTATTAAACTCTTTGTCTCAATCCATGAGTTTTCACACTTTTACTCTTCCAGTTCTCTTCTTCATCCTACCAGGAGGGCAGCAAGCATGAGGCTGCATGGAGCTGAGTTTCCATCTGGAGTTAAAGCATGATAACAATGAGATAGGACTTCTCAGGAAGATCCAGAAAAGAAACTAAAATCTTAATTCCCCAAACCTGCTTGTTTAATGAATGAGGTTAATGAATGAATCCAGATAGAGCAGGTAGAAAAAAACTGCTTAATGTAATGACAAAAAACCATTTTGATAGTTATCAAAACTTTTTTATAACAGGTAATTTCTTCAATCAAAGCACTCCCTTTTAAAAATAAATTAATTTATAATTAATATCTTTTTGCCCTATCATTGTCTGACCTTCTGAATTAATCTTCCCAGAAGCAAATTAAGGTATTTTATTCTGACATGTGTCTTCCTCTGGAATTACCATTGTGTATCATTTTTTAAGACTTTTTTAATAACCTTTTTTTGAGGGACATTTTATGAAAATCAGGCAATTAGTTTCGGAGAAAAGTTGACTTAGTCTTCTTTGACAACTGTCTAGATTGAAGCCAGTTGTATCCCATGATCTTCCTCAGTGCCCCAGGAGATTTCATATCATTATTCTGTTACTCACTCTGAAGCTAACTTAATAATGTAATGTAAGGACACTCCAGAGATATTACAAATCCACAATGTATTATTTCTAATTTATTAAAGTTAATCCACTATGGAGATATTCTGTTGAGATATTCTCTCAGTGATTTTCATCAAGGAGGTCATTGAGGTTTCTAGGTCTGTAAGTATGCCAGTAAATCCTTTTCCTATATGATTATTCAGGCCTTCTTATTCCAGACTAATAGAATCTTCATTTCTGTGGATGAGACCATATGGCTAATGTAAGAAGTTCTATAATCCTATCAAATTAAATACATCTCTCTTCTGGTCCTTTCAGTGGATGTCACTCTGTACAAGAAAATTACTACTGGTTTCACAAAGAGCAATTATGTGTTTTAAAGGCCCTCAGCATTGATTTGGTTTTGATTTACTTTTTCACAGAATAACATTTGATTGCTGCGGCTGTAATTATGAAAAAATAAATTAACATAAATGTAAGGATTTTGGAATAGTAGAAGACCTATAGCAGTACCTAAATGTTGCCTCTTCTGCATTTTCCAAACCAAGCTGATCAATCATGGTAGAAGTTTGAAAATGCTTTTAGAAGGGCTATAATATAATAAGCTTTCATATTACTCAAGAAAGGAAAATTGATCTTGTTTCTTTAGATAAGATTTACTGGATTTCCTTTAGGAACAATTACAAAACTTACTTAGAAAATTGCATCAGCATTGTTTCAAACTAGTAGGCAGTGATTTTTTAGGCAACATGGCAATTATTATTTGGGACATTTGACATGTTTTATACCAGAAAAAGACAGACTAACTCATTTTCCCTTCAGTAGTGATTGTTAGCAAGGATTTGAATTTTCCCCATGCTTTTTTCAGGTTATTTCTATGAATCTATTGCGTAGTAATATCCCAAACAGATTTGTCTTCCGCTGAGTGAGCAAAGCACACTGCTAATCTTCTTCTTATAGGCAATAGGCAATATTTATTTTCCTTATGAGAGTTCGTCCTCTACCTTGTGGAGATTTGGGTTGGGCCCCTACCAAACCCAGCTGCTGGCCACACAGACTCCCCCCTCCCGAGAGAGAAGGAAAAAAGTACTAAAAGAAAATTGTAGTAAAAGTATATATATATTCACATATATTACAGCTATATACAATTAAACACTATGAATTACAGAACAAGAATTCCAAACAACCCCATAACGGAAAAGGGGAAAAAATAAACCAAAACAGATACACACACTTGAAAACTCAGGGAATAGTGCAATAAAGTAACTAAGACAATACATTCTCACCAAACTCCCCTCAAGAGAAGCAGTTTCTCCACCTTCATGCAGCTTTCAGACAACAGCTCTCAGATAGGCTTCAGCTCACCGAGACCTGATGTCCTCCAAACACGCGAAAGGAAGAGAGAGAGGAAACCTTCCTCGCCATGTTACATACCGCTGATTACGTGAAGGAATGGTCTGGAATACTTCCTTAGTTATAACCGTGCTGCCAGGGAAGGCCTAGACCAAAACCAAGAAAACTAAACCACAACATGCCTAAAAATAATATTTTTTTAAAATAGTTTGTTTATGTAGCTATTTTAACTTTCAATAACTCTTCCTTGAATCTTTCCTAGAGAATGTGGTCTAATGTGACATCCCTGCACAAAACACTAAGTAACTACCCAACTCCAGTACTCCTTGCTTTTCTAAAATTGTAGCTCAGTGTATATAAAAGAGATACTATACAGTTTATGTCATTAAAGAAGACATAGCCATGCTTTTAACATAGAGAAAGGCAGCTTTAGTAGTTAGGGATGAATAATAAAGGAGTATCCATATCATAATGAATTAAGGTTTTATACTTTTTCTATTTCTCCATGAAAAGCCCTAGATAACCTGAACATTAACAGGAGGTGTAATAATAGTTACATAGCTATAGGTGTCAGACTTAAACAGTACAATAATCTTTAGTTCTGGTGTTGAAATTTTGTTCCACAATTGAAACCAAAAGCCACCTAATTGAGGAAGTGTGACTTAACACTGTACTTGTGCCAAACAACTCTATGTATAGATAATAGTGCATAGGAGACATTGCATAACATGAGAACAATGAGGTTTAAGACAATTTTCTATATTATTGGCTTATCTAAGAACATCTACATAAATAATGGCATTGTTAATTTTTTATATTATTCAGGAAATATGTTGCTTTGGGGGATTATTGCTTTTCTGAATTGTGATTCATGAAAAAAAATCCTGACTAATTTTTATGCCATTTACTCACATACAGAAGCAATTACTAAAAAATGATTCTAAAGTGTTACCTGAATAGTGTTTTTACTTGCTGTAAGAGGAAGTTGTCTTTAGATGTATATCACTTTACCTTTCTTGAATGTATCCCATGAGAAAATAGTAATTTACAGTGAAGATTGTGGTATGAAATATTTTGGTCTTCCCAAAACAAACTTGTGCTTTTGCTTTTGCTTTTGTAAGATGGCATTGAAAGCAAACAGAAAATACTATTTGTAATGTCCTCTGTAGTTTGGTTAAGCCAGTCAACAGGAGACCAACATATTTTGGTGGCAGAAGGCAAGTATTTGCATACCATTAGACTTCATGTTCTAAAACTTTTTGCATATTCATGTTCATTTGCTTTTGGAAGCAGGGTGCAATAGAATGAAAAATTCTGCCTTCTTTGGTGGTGCTTGTATGTTTTAATTTGTGTGGTGTTTTAGAAATTTAAATGACTTGTGAACTTTCTTTAATTATTCACGAAAATAACATAAAAACAGTTTTTCAGCTGGTTGCCACATACTTCTCTTCTAGAAAAGCTGTTTAAGTACTGTTTTGTTAAATGATAAAACAACAAAAAAAAAGATGAATTGCAAAGCTGACCTATTGCATCACCAAGTGTATTAGCACATGCATTACCATGAGGGAAAACTGAGACTTAGCAATATGCTATGCATGTTTTTTTTCTCAGATACTCAAAGACTGATATGTGAAAGATTTCAAAATTTTTCCCTTCATCAGCTTCTCACTATAGTTAAGGTGTACTCTTAATACTATCATCTTTCATGGCGCTCACTGGAGTTATCAAAGGCTATAGATACCTGTTAGTAATGAACACTGTAACTTAATTTCTTGTCCTTAATTGTTAAGCTACACTTGCAGCCTGTATCAGCACACATAGGAAAAAACAGTATGTCCATTTCCTACAGAGTTAGAAAACTTTCCCTTAATTTTTTTGGAAACTTAGACTCACAGAAGCTGATCGCTGTACAAAATTATTTCTCTGGTGGATGGAAGCCACCTAAGCCATCATTTGGAAGAATAATTTTTGATCATTCTTTATACTCATTAAAACTGATGGGAAATAAGTGGGTGTAACAGAATGTAGTTTGTCCTAAGTAGAAGTATTGTGCAGTAATAGTCATTACTGAAAATTTAAATACAAATTATAGGAAGGCTTCAAATTACTTGAAATATGCCAAGATTACAGAGGCCAGCTATGACAAATGAGACTACTGAGCAATTACAGAGTCTTTTTAATCATTAGACAGCAATTTGATATGAAATTTATGTAGCACCTTAAAATTTAAGGTATTAAGCTGTTAAAGTAACTAATTGCAAATAAATAGCCATGGTTGTACAACAGTTTACAACACTTGCTAACATTTCCATGCTTTCATAGTAGAAAAATATTCCTTAGATAAGGATAACAACTTTCTCAGAAATTTCAGGTGAAAAAATTTTCATTTTCTTGATGACTCATAAGTAAACAGCATGACTTAAATAAAAGTTATTGTTGCTTGAATTCACTTTTTCATTTTAGGGCAAAATAAGCTTTTAGTTTCTCTTGCTAGGGTTAAATCCCTTCATTTTGTGTCTTGGTATTGCATTTTGACTTTTCAACGTATAGTAAACCTTTCCAATGTAAACAAGTTAATTAATTAGAGTCTATTCAGCTAAGAAATTCTCTTCACTTGGGTAAAGATAGAATGGTTATGCCAAGCCCCATTGCAGTTGTGGCAGATCATAAGAAAATATCATATGGTAATAAAATAGCAAAAGCAGAAAACCAGGTAAGCTAATGCTAGAGAAACCAAAATAACAGAAATGTATTTTCAGAAAAGAAATCCTATTCTGTAATCTGGCATCTGGGTAACAGATAAGAAAACTGCATGAAAATCATCTGCAAAAGAAGCCTAGGAGAAGAAACTGTATACAACTACAGTTTGTAATGGTTGGACAATAAGTTAATTATGCAGTAATTTGAAAACTACACACAACATAACTAATTTAATAAGAGTTGAATAAAATGAAGTTTTACATCTATTATATTTTAATGGAAACACCGTGTGTTCTCTCAGTTAATACTCTTAGGGTGCCCAAGCAATCCCAGAAGCAATGACAGCTGATGTTATTCTAAACTAAAGACTTTGATGCCCAGAAGGCATTTTCACACTATCTTGAAAACTTGGAGTTATTTTCTTTTCTGGAGGATATAGCAACTTTGTAGTGGCAGCTCTTATGTTCTGTTCACTGGTACATGCTCAATCTTCTACCAGGCTCAAATCTTGGCTTTCCAGATTTGGTTGATTTATTTTCTGGATTGCAATTTTTAGAGAGGGAAAACAGCAGGGAGTTGAAATTTGATGGAGTCATCAAATATTACAATGAAAAGCAGGTATCCAAGCTGAAAGACCTTGACATTTAACAGCTGTGTGAGTAGTTATAAGGTTCTTTCCATTTAAACTAGAGTGGGTTTTTTTTTTTCCCTGCTCAGTGCACCTTGATGCAGACCCAGTCTGTAGATTCCCAAGAGTGGCACAGTTCAGACATATGTTCTGGAGATGCTTCTTTTGTCTCTGAGTGAATAGTCTTCACACATGCCACATTTTATTAGAGCCTGTCAATAATTTAACATGCCATCATCTGTTATCTGTAAATTGTATTGATGAAGAGGCTTAGTTGGAGTATGCAGTAACTTTATGTGTCTACCCGTTAGAATTTCACAAAGGGATAGTCTGTGGTTTTTATTTACAGTGCTCTTAATATACTTTATGACCAATAGTAAAGTTTTTATTTAACAAATTCTGATTAGTTGAGATTTTAAATAAGAATTATTCCATCCAACAGCTCTGATGAATTATGGATGGTATGCACAGTGTAAATGTTGTTGGGTTGTCTTGGAACAGGTCAACAGAAACAAAAACCTTATGCCTTCTTTTCAGTGAAATAGGGCCATGCTACTTCTGCAGAAAAGTATGCAGAGGATGCTTTAATGTATGTCAGCTTTGCACCCCTAGTTGACTTGATATGTCTAACTTTGATTTCTAAATGCAGTGCTCTGCACATTTCTAAGAAACACAAAATCACAGCATACGGAAGGAAGGTTGGAAGAGACCACAGTGGGTCTTCTGAAATGCCTGAAAAAAAATACAATTTCTGGTAAATATGTTAGCACGATTAACAAAATGTTAAATAACATAAAGGATTTTCAGGGGATGACCCTAGAAGAAAGATCTTGAGATTTTGAAATTGTGAAGTAATAGGAACTGACACAGTGTTACAAACGTACAAATATCTGGGGGGGGGTTAAGTGCTTTTTTTATGTTCTGAAATTAGAAAGAAGAGAAGAACTGTTTAATTTTGAAAAGAAATAGGATGACAAATAGATCTGATGGGTTAATGCTTACTAGAAAAATGGTGAGACAATCAGAGGTCCAAGAGAAAAATGGCATTGCAGTCTGTGAAAGGAAATGCTAGAGGCAACATCAAAATGTGAAGCAAGATAGGTGTATCATGTAACAGTATCAGAAGTACATTGGTTTTTGGTTTTCCTTAAAAAAAAAAGCCCCAAACCCCCCAACAAATGAACCCTGTGACATTTCTAGAAAACTCTTTACCTTGCCCTCCTTCCTTCAAACAAAACTTTCTGCAACAAAATGTGTTTAGGTTGCAAATTATCAAAATTGTGATGTTTATTATTTGTGGATTTGCAGGGTGTGACTTCATGTGTATCTGCAATGTCTTTTGATAGCTTTTCAAATTTTAGCCTTGCCTATTTTGCTGGTTTTTTTATATATCACTGACTTATTTTGTACACCATCTAGGCTCTGTGTCATGGGATTCATGCACTGGTTGGAAACAATGAAAAATAGAGTCAGAACATACAATAGATGGAATATATTTTATAAAGAATATCTGCAATGTGTTCTGTTGGTGAATACAGTTTTCACCTGATTTATCTTTGCAGGATCTTGCTAGTCAGTATTGTCAGTGGGGAAAACACTCATAATATATGTTATAGATGATTGTGTAAATGTCCCGATTTCAGGGTGACATAAACAATGTTCACAGTATGAGGATAAAGAGCTGTTAGTAAGTAATGGCCTTCTTTTTATTTTCTGAAGATGGATCTGATACTTAAGAAGCTTGTTAGGGTACAGCTGATAATCCTGAGAAATGAAAATTTTCAAAACTGGTTGTTCATTCTATCATTCCACTCTGTCAAAGTTTCAGAGTGCATAAGGCAACGTGCTTCATTTCACTTGTTCTGTTTCCTCTTTATCTGAGTACTGAGCTACTTGTAATTCTCTTGGTAACTCATCTTACCACCTGTGAATAAGAGGTTCAGAGAAAACCAGGCTTTTATTTTGTAGCTTTATTTATTCAGTAACATCAGTTTCAGGCAATGTCCATAGGTCTTGCCTCTTCACTGAGCAACTAAGGGTTTCACATGCAGCAACCTGCAGAATTAGTATGAATGCCCTCTGAACACTTGTTGTAAAGTGAAAAGAATTGCAATTTCTTGCCTCTTTCTCATCACCATGCCATGCCAGCATGGTATAACCCAGTCATTTCAGGTGTCAGAACACTAGTAGATTTGTATTTTACCTCTCAATGAACAACTTGCTAAGGCAGTTGTTCCCCAATTTTCCCAATTAATGCTGTAATTTACTTTCTGATGTTTTGTATAAAACTCTGTATTTACTGGTAATGTTTTTTAAAGTGAGGAGTATGTGATCTTTACTTATCTACCAGTAATCTTTATTTATCTACCATATTTGTCTTCATATATTCTACCAGTGACATTTCTTGTGCATTTCCAGTTAAAGGAAAATTTTGAATGTGTTCATGGCTTATGAAGAATGGTGTGGTATTGATGCTGATAATAAACTAAGAGCGAAAGGCCATGTGGGAATTTGAAATAAATTTATTTCAAAACTCTGAAGCTTACACACTCTATAATAATGTTCTTATTTAGCAAAGCCCATCACTGCCTCTGTGGCACACACAGAAGTTCTGTGCAAAAGATTTGTATGAGTGGTATTCTAAAAATCACTGAGCAGCAGGAGTTGGAGCGACAATGATGACAGAGGGTGTATAAAGCGACATTTCTGTGTGCAGACTCCCATGTATCTCAAACCTTGCTTAACCCTGTTCCTGCCCTCTCCTGGGTACACATTTTGGAAAAGTCAGAGCAAGAAAAAATATACAAAAAATCCTACTGACAGTGCAATTGTCTGATACAATAAGATTCAGCAACTTACTGGAATTGGTTTTAAGAATAAGGAGGAAATGTGTTTTCTCCTACTGGGAAAGCGTTTTAGAACCTCACAGCGTGGCGATTGGAAAGTATTTTCCAATCTCTGGCCTAAATTCAGTCACAGTCTGTTTCTGCCTATGGTCTTGCTGCTAGCAGCATCTTTTACATTAAGCATCCTTTTTCTATCTCCTTGAAAAATACAATGACAACAAAACCAGCAGGATAAGAAAAACGGAACTTTCCCTTGGTTTTGGGAGGGCATCATGGAAAACATCATTTTGGATCCTTAACCTGTGAGGGGAGAAATCTCCTGAAAACCCTGTTGTGAAAGTGCAGTTTAGAAGGGAAATGAATATTAGAGTGACTGAACACTGAGGTGCTTTAATATCTCATTTTGCTGGGGTGGGAGTGCTGAACCTGGTTATTCTTCCTTATGAATAAGCTTCTCAATTGCTGTAAATGTACTGCCTTACTAGAGTTGTAGGCAGAGCTCCTCTGACGAAATATTTTGCTGTACCTAAGATCAGCACTGTGCAAATTTAGAAGCAGAAAAGAAATTTTTGCCTTTGATGTACTACCCTAGAAAATTCAGACATCTCTATTTTGTATAGCATTCATTTAAATAAACTCTAAGTCCTGAGAGTGAGGCTCAAAATCTGGTTAAAAGGTTTGTCATCAGCCAGCAAAAAATGCCCGTGAGATTATGGAAAAGCTCAAATAGCCAGAGCTGATTAGATTCAACACGGGTGTGAGAAGAGGCTGGCATCCTTTGGGAATAGCCACCTCTACGTGTGCACTGCATCAACAGTTTGGTGCACAGATAGGTTTGCTTCTGCTGTGCATCCTCCACGTGTCTGTACAGCTCGTGTCTTTGCTCCACTGATGCTCAGATAATGGTTTCCATAATTTCTCATTACAGCAAATGCTGGTCAGTATGTTCCTAGAGGTAGCCAGAGAGAGGTAATGTTTCTAGAAGGTTATAGAGAGCTTGGTTCAAACAAATTTGGATTAATGAGATCCTTCAGCACAAATTCTCCAAACAAGGGAATTAGAGTGAAAAATTTCTTAACTAAAACTCATTACCCTGCCTAGTCTACTTTGTCAAGCAGCTGAGCTACAGGCCCACTGCTCCAAAACTGTGGCAGGGGGAAGGAGGGCTTTGTCTTTTGTTTCAAAATCACCTCACAAGTGTTTAACTAATTGCACCATATTATCCGTAATTTTAGGCTGTGTAGCCTAAACTGCTTTCACATTGGAAAACAGGCTCACGAAAATAATCTGTGGTGTTAAACTATGTTTTTTCCTAAATTCTTAAATATACTCACTTCATTTATATATATACATATGTATGTCAAATAGGAGATTTGAAGTTACTATTAAACTGTATTATTGCAGCATAACATTCAGTTATAGTCAAGCAATTTCAGGTCTTTTTGTCTAACTTGTTATTAGGAACTGTCTGACCTCATAGTAGCTTTTTATATGACACAAGGGTATGTAGGAGCAAAATACTTCTAACGTTTCTCTTCTTTTGTTTACTCTGCTGTTTTGGGGAAGGCACATTTCTCTCTGACAAAATTTCCTTATTGCCTCAGAGTTAGGCTGTTTTTCTAGGAAGTTCTGCATGGTTTTGTTGTTATTATTAGACTTAGTGGAAAACAAACCCAAAATCTCACTTCTAAAGAGATGTGTGAATTCATGCTTCACAACTCAGATCCAGTTGTAAATTCATAATCAATAACATATTTCCTCCATTTATCTTATTTCCTACTTCTTGGATGATATTAGTGTTCATCTTATCTCCTCACTTCAGCCTGATCTTCCATTAAGAAGTTCCTAGTGTGCCCTCAGATTGGTTCTGTAACTAAAGCTGAAGCAGGAATTTAAATACTTTTCTGAATTTTTCAGTTTGCAGGACCATCCACTAATTTTATCTGCTACAGAACTCGAACCTATCAGAATATTATTCATAAAATTTCACAAGAAGTACTGGAAAATACAAACAATATTTTTATAACATGCCTTGCTAATTCTTATGTTGGGTTCTATGAATCCTTATAAATAAATTTTCACACAAAACAACATGGTTTATTTAGGTTGTCAGTAACCTATGCTTATCCAGATTTCAAATATAGTTCTTGGGTACTTACAGTTTTTGAGCTGCAATGCAATTTATACCTACATTTTTCAGATAAATGAAGGCCTATTTCAAACCATTTATGTGCTGTATAATATATATACATTTATGTTGTGCAAGGTAAAATAACATAAATATGCCTAAATTATGATGTGTTGCATATTTTTATGATTGTGTTTGTCTGTAAGTTTATATTTATGTTTTTATAAAGTTCCTTCGCACCATAGCATCTATACAGTTTCTATACTTATACTGTGCCACAGTTTCTTACAGTATTTTTGTTGCTGCCAGTGCAGGTTCAGAGTAAAATACAGTGAATATGATATCTGCATGCATTATTGTGTCTAACAGTGAATAAAATAAATTACTTTAGATATGACTTTAGAGAAAAAAGGGGCTTTATCTTCAAACCAGAGTAGTTTCTTATGATATGATTATTGTACTCTTTTATTCATTCTTATGATAATTAACTCATCATGTTCATAATCAACTTTTTAAATTATTTTTAGAGCATGAGATGGTTTTCATGAGTAGCTAATTTTCTCTGTTTTGACTTCACAGAAATCTGAAGGGAACTGGTATTAATTGTTGTATTCTCAAAAGCTATAAAAATAATAGCCCTTTTATGTTTAAATACAACAGTGCTGTTAAAATAAACAGCTCCCTTAATGATAGCTGTTTTTCAAATGTCACTCATGGACTATTAGTGAAACATTTGCAAAGTTCTGTGTTACATATGCGGTGTTTTGTAAAACGGCATGAAATTTTAGTGTTTCTTGGTCTCCTGTGAGATACAACTGCACTTGGTAGAACATAATCCAAACACAGTGGTTTTGACCTTATCGTTATACTTGGATTGTCCTCTTATTTGCAGTTTCAGGCTGGGCACTTAAAATCCTCTCCCAAAGGGAGCAGTGACATAAGCCCAATTGTGTGATCAGTCAGATATCTTTCAGGCTATCACTGTGAACACCACTGTGTGCAGTTGCAGTTACAGTTCCATTAAAAAAACCCCAGAGAATTAGCATTAAAATTTTTTAAAGCAAGAATTGCATTTTTAGGCCTAGATGTGTTTGGTTTATGTTGCAAAGGAATAAAAAGCATATAGCCAGCAACTTAAAAATTTGCTTTGTTTATCCCTGTCTTAGGTTGAGGCCAACTACATGATTTAAATCATCCCGTAATAACAAAAAATTGGTTCGTAACACAGAAGGGTCAGGCATGCAAGTTTTCCCTCAGCCCGGTTTGTTAGAATTCTACTCAAACTCTATGACCATTTGCAGTTCGTGTAGAAATACATCAAAAGACATGAGGGAAAGATATATAATGTATCAAATGCTTTACAGTCTTTACATGAGACCATCATGGGCCACATCCTAATAGAGGCTCAAAAAGTTTCAAACCAATTCAAAAACTATGCCACTCTGTGTGATACCTAAACCTCCCATTACAAAGTAATGGTGTCTATGCAAAGTGGGTCTGCATCATGAGATACACCTACTTTGGCTTAAATAAAGGCAATCAAAAAAAAAAAAAAAAGAGAGAAAGAAAGGAAAAAAGAGGTGCCCCTGAGTACATGAAAACTAAGTACTTCGCGTGACTTTTCTACATCATGTAAATTCTGTCATTCTTAAAAAATTATTTTGCCACCTCTATTGTATGTCTTAATTGGTTATTTTAATCCCAGTGTTAACTACTTTTTCTATAATACTATATGAATATCCCTCTTGTAGTGCTGGGATAGGCTATTTGGAAAAAATATATATTCCATGTATGATAATTTCCCCTATTTAATATTAAAACCTAATCAAAGAAGTTTTTATTTGAAAATCAAATGTCTACATTTTTCTTCCCATAGAAAACTGCAAGAAAATATTCTGAGAATAATGTTTTGAACTTAAGTATAGAGGATGTAAGATGAGTAATGCAATAATGCTGCTATACACTAGAGGGTTGTACATGTGCTCTACTTGCAAAGATTTTTAGCATCACGCAATTTTAATTTTGTGTGTTGACATCTCTGCCGACAAAACACAGATACCCATAAATGGAAAAAAACTTGTTAAAGCCAAAATTGTATTTGTATTCAGGTATAAACCAGTCTGCTTGTAAAATGAATTTCTAGAAGAAACCACCACCCTTACTGCTTATTCTTATAATAAAATTATCCACTGCTAAACAGTCCAGACAAATAAATAGGGAGTATTAGGGGAAAAGACTCTTTTTCCAAAAGTAGGAAAAAATCAGAATAAAAAATGATAAGAAGCTGCAAACAAACATCAAATTGAAAAAGTATAAAAGGAAAAAGATAGAATTTCGAGCTACATGAGAAAGAGGAAGCAAAGCAAAGATAAGAGCTAAATATTACATGTTCAAAAATAATATTATAAGTACATCCAAGATCTGCAGAGAGAGAATGAAAATCAATTGGTAAGTACTTTCACTGGCTAGAGGAAGTTGTTCAGACATGCAAATCTCTCAGATAATTTTTAGTTCTTACAACGTTTTCCTGCAGTCAAGATGTTCCATTTTGTTCATGTCTTATTGCATATTTCAGAAGTTTTCTCATCTTTATTTGAAAAAATATTTTAAATAGGCAAACAATATAAACCTCAATATTCTCTATAATCATTTTTTTGATTGAATTTCCTGTTACTCCAGTGCTTTCCTTTCTAGAGGATGGCAACAGAAGAATGACACTTCCTCAGCTCATGGTGCCGCAGCTGTCAAGAACCAGGATGTACAGTGCAGGAATAATGCACTGGACAAGTCACTGTAACGAATGGGCAATTTTATTCATGAGTGATATAGTCAGTACATTCTTCGTAGAAAGCATATATAACAGAGTGAAGTGGGAGTCTGAGAGATCACCTACTTTACGCCACCTCATTTAATATGCCCATCTTTTCTCATAGCATTCTTACCTCCGGGAACAGCTCTTATTCTTTTTTATCATTGAAACACGCCAAATCAGATTGTTATACAGTATGTCCTTCAGATTCATTTTTGTAGAAATCCTGTCTGCTTGATCATTCCCCAGCTGATACCTGTGCTGCTGGCTATTTCTATTATTTGTGGAAAACATGCCAGTTTCTGTTGAATGATATTCAGGTGGTTCCAACTATAATGATATTCTCCAAAAATACTAATCTGTCACCTTTTTTGTGACATCCGCAGGCTTATAAGCAGATCTTTTGTCATCCAATTTTGCCACACAAAATACTAGGGAAGAAAAAATACAGTACAATTGAGGAAAGAATAAAAAACCCATACCAAATAACTGTTACCATAGTCTGCCTTGCTAAGAGCATGTCAAACTTGAAATACTTTTATTTCATTCTTTTAATGAAAGAGAAGATCTTTAGAAGGTTTTTATTGAGGGAAACAAATAACTTTTTTGAATAACGCAGTGATATGTAGACTGGATAACAGACTGGACCGAGGTTTATTGGTAGATACACATATCCTGCTAAATCTCTCTTCCTTTAGAGACTGGGTGCCAGAGTTCCTCAGATAAACACTGCACTTGCAATAAAAGAGTTTCCTTAAATCTCTGACATACCCAAACTTCCTTTTCTGTGTCCTGGAAAGACCATAGCAGAATCTTTAGGCACCACTCAGCTTTGCAAGAGCACGTTTAACACAGAGGACTTCTCAGCTTTATTGTTCCATAGGGGTTTCAGACAGTGAAGGACAAGAAATATCTATCTATCTAAGAGTATAATCTGTTTTTCTAGTGGTGCAACATAAATTTTCCACTAAACCTCTCAGTTAGAAAATAGTGTTACGATGAACGTATATTATACATGTAAGTGTTAAAAACTGTCCCCTTTCCATCAAAGTGAAATACAGTTTTAGATAAGGTTCATTTCTAAAAAATTGATACAAGGAAAAGACAGTAGAGCTGTTTCTCTGTCTTCCCTTATTTCTGTCTCATCTGAATTCACTTAAATCAATGTTTTATATCAATAAATTTTAAACCCTCTCTTTTTGATTTATCAGTACTAGAGCTTCAGAAGCTCTATTATTCTCTCAGTAAACACATGAACATGCTCATATATGTGTAGTGTCGCTAAGCTTTAAGAAAAATAAGGAAATTATTTCCCTTATTACAGTCAGCAGCATGTGACTACGCAGAAAGGCAAGTCACATGAAAAAGACCACATTCTTACACAGTCATTGAAGTAAAATTTCTCTCTTGGGATGCGATACAAAGCTCACCACGGTTCTTATTCACTTTAGAAGATTTCAGATCTGACTTAAGAACCCAAAAGACACTCTCTTCAGTTTTTCCTTTTTAATGAAAACTGTATAACTACCTTTTTTTATACAACATTTTATGCAAATGAACTTTTCTGTACTACATTCCTTAACAGATTTAACAATAAGATTTTCATTAATGAGAAACTTGGCAGCTTTTATAATACAGATTTTCATAATCTGGTTCACTTTATGGTATTGTATCTTCTGAAACCTTTAAAACATGCCAAAACCCAAGCTTTTGTAAGAGACGCCTTTTATGACACACAGCAAAAAAGACTCCCAATATTCAGAGTTTAATCATGCAAATTTCTCTTAAAATTCAAAAGATAAAAGAGTATTAAAACTAGCATACCCATCAGGTTCTTGTTTTTCAAAGCCTCTGCTTTTAGGAGTAAACTCTGCTTTAGACAGATAACAAGAAATTTCTTTGGTGTCTTTGTTCCCAAAAAATTGAACATTACGTTCAGAAACCTGGCAGAGATAATTAATGTTAAAGGATAAAGTTTTGTGCTGCAGTGTTTCCTGTGATACAGAGAAAACTCATTGCTTTTGAAGAGGTGAGGATCAGTTAAAATGCCAGTGGACCTCAACAGGAGAGATAACACCATCTCAAATTGAAAACATAATGAAAATGATCTTGTCACACCTATACAATTTCACTCTATTGCACTGCATATTTTTCTAACACTTTTTGGAGACAGCATATTCAAAAGGAAGGATGGTACCCCAAAGCATTTGCAGTAGCAAAGTCAGATAAGCTCGGGATTTCTTAAGATTCATTTTGTATCTATTACCCAGAGCTTTTGGCTGAATAACCCTCCATTGTTGGGGGTGAGGTTGGTAAGTTTGGCAGAAGCATGCCAGCTCCCCAAAGAAAGATGTCTTCGAATATAAACAAGTTTTTAGTTCCTCAAAGAATACATTGTGACATCTTTATCTCTACTTCCAGCAAACCTTCCCAGATGAAATTAACTAGGGGCGAAAAAAAATAAGCACATTTCTGCAGCAGCTGCTGATAGCCTCATACAATCTTATGTTTGAGTTTTCACACTATGCTGAAAAATAACACTTGCAATGTGGTTTCAAGAGCCTCACAAAAGAAAAAGATGGACATAGATGTTCTTTTGAAGCAACATTTTTCCAAGTCATTAACCCTATGCATCTCCTATTCCACTCATGTTTGAAGACAGCAATTTCCTGAAGGAGGGAAGGTCTTTCTTTGGTCCTTGCACATTGCTGAGCATTTGGCCAGGCATACACATTCTCTTCAGTGCATGAAAAACGTCTTTGATGTTAAAACTAAGCTGGGTTTGCTGTCATCAGGTAATTTATGGAAAAAATGGACAACTCATTTTATCTTTTGATGGGTGAAAAATTAAACATTTCAGTTCCTTCAGGGAAAGAAGCTAAAATGGTTTTGCAATAAAGAAAAGCTGTGCTCCTTATGAGGGACAAATTACTAGGTACTTATACACAAGAAAAATTTTGATGTAAACTTTAGTATTTTTGTGACTATTTTACCATGATCATATAGTTTTCTACTCTCTGTGCCATTGGCATGGAGTTTATAATTCTGTAAAATCTGTTGTATAGAGACTTCATTGCTAAAAATGATGGAAACACCAGGGAAAGTGTTTTTGATTTTATGGCAATAAGACTGTGCTTTTGCTTTTTATGAATCCTTATCAGATGCACCTGAGAGGGGTGAGAAACTTCCCTTTCTTTTCTGCTAAACACACTCTAAAACAAATTTATATTTATTAGAATAAATAGTAAGATACTGAATTTACATTTAGTTATTTTTAGGTTCTTAACTCTTTATGGTTGATTTGTAGCAAATAATTGTGGAGACCAGAGTTATGCATGGAAGATTGCAAATCTAAAATTACAAAATCTGTCAGAGAAGATGATATATCACATCTTTGATGGACTTGGCAACAGGAAAACAATAATGAATCTTCTACTGGTTGGCATGGCACCACGAAGACTGTGAGGTTCAAGGTTAATAACATGGAGTCAGGACAAGTCCTCTCCCTTAGTTACTTTGCCGATAGAAGAAAATAGAAAGAAATAAACCTTAACTTAGCTGAGCTGTGCTTAGTATCAGAGCCTGACATGAATACTGCTTCACCAGTGCCAGGAAACCCCATGCCTTCCAGAGGTGAGTGTAAGGCAAGCCAGACCATGGGGACTGCTAAGGATTTCTTGTGCCCAGCCTGGTGGCTGTGAACCCTGAACTGTGCAACCTCACTCTTTCCAAAGAGAGATCAAACTGAGGCTTATTTTCTGTCACTTTAGGCTGGTTTTCCTTGGTATTAGGGATTATTAAAAGCATTCCTACTGTGTGGGCTCCTCTTGTTGTTTTAATTTCCTTTTATTTCCTTTTGTTCCTGAAACAAGTACTTGGAAGTGGTCATTTTAACCTCACTTATCTGAAACTCATTCTTGGATGAAATAGAGCATATTTTAGATTTAGGATTAGGTTAGAAAACATACTTTTAGATGAAAATTTCTATGTTAGCCATGGTACTGATTTCACTGCCTAAATTCTCACCAGTGCAGCTTACAAGAACAGCTGTCTCCCTCTAGAGTTAGCTTGTGTTTAGTTTGACTTGGGTACAGACTTCTCTCCTGACAGCACTTCACTTTAGTCTTCACAATAGTGAAGATCAGGTCACTGAACATGCAGTGCCTGCCCAGCCAAACATAAGAGAAAGTGGAACCAGGTGCCTTGAAATGGAGCCTGATCATTAGTGTGTGCAAGCAAAGAAACCTGGCACTTAAAGGCTGTAGTAGCTGACAGTTAAAATTTAAAATAAAGCTGGTGGGACACTGGTGCCATATTGATTCAAAAGAAATGTAGAAATTTCAACCATTGCTTGTCATTTCTGTTACTTAATTGTTCACGTTCATGTTAAATAAATGCATATGTCTTTTCGATTATATAACAACATCTTATCATGGAAAAACCTGTGGTTGTGTTCATGCTATAATTAATAGGAGTGGAGCAGCCTCAGTTAAACTTACTAAATAGAAGGTAAGAAAACTCTAATACACCCAACTTAAACTTAAAGCATATATTTAAAATGCACTAGCAGTTCCTTGAAAATGTATATTTTAGTCTCTTCCAGTATGTTACTTCTCAATACCATCCTTTTGCTTTTACTTCCTAACTTCCTTTTTGCCTTCAGTTCAAAGTATTTCAGAGCATCAGAGGAGTGCCTTGTATCTCACTAGCAGATTGTGTAGCTGGCTGCACACTGCATGTGCTGGAGCTAAAGAGCACTGGCTGTGCTTGGAGATGCACAGACTGCTAGGATAGCAGTGAGGGGTGCAGTCACATCCCCTATGCGCTAGGTAAGAGCTTGATGCAGTAAACTGTATCTCCAAATCTGCTTCTAGGCTTTTCTGTCTGGAACATTACAAAGCAGAGCCAGGGAGCAAGTGGCATATATAACCAGCATCTAGTACTTACATTTGCTCCCTGACTCTCTAATAAGTGTAGCATACCCACTAAGACCCACTATAATAGCAAGTTCAGTGGTAGTCTGAAGACTCTAAGATTTAAAAATCACCTTCAAACTTAATTCAGCATAATGTCTGCACATGTGTGCATGTGTGCAATCTGATCTGAAGCCAAAAGAAAACAGCATTAATATCTTGGAACAGGTTTGCAAAACACTTGGAAATGAAATAATTTATTCTCTTTTTGATACATGAGGGAACTCTAGAAAAATTAGTGATCGAGCCCACAGGGTGAATTCAAGCTATAACATCTCAATTCTTTCTTTTAATTAGTTTTCTTTGTCTCATAACAAACCAGTGTACTTTGTTTTGGACAGACTATTTTGCAGCAGTGTTACAGAAATATCTACTGATGTTTGAGGATTGCTGTCAGGTTGCTTGTTTTTTTTATTACACTGCCCTTCGAACACTGGTTTACCACAAAGATGAATTTTCTTATCTCCAATTTTTGTATATCATGTGAAGGAAATTACTAAAAATGAACCCCAGGCTGGTATACATCGCCAAACCAGCAAGTATACATCAGTGTGAGCAGTTGTCATGTTTTAGGAATTATATTCTCCAACTTAGTGTTCCCACTGAAACCACTCCAAACCATGTGACACTTGCGCAGGCTGGAGAGGAGAACTGGGGGCACAAAAGGTAGTTCTCAGGCTGAAGTAAGAACAATTTACTGGAAACAGCAATGAGATAAGAAACAAACAGTAAAAGCACGAATATTAATAACAAAAGTGTACAAGAGGCGAGCAATTCATATGCTCGCCACTATACCACCTGACCAACCTGGAAGGGACCCCTTCCCTCATCCCCAGAAAACGAAGTGAGGTGTTATAGAATAATCTCTAATTAAGCCATGCCCTCTCCTGGTAACTGCAAAAATTAACCCTGTCCTGGCCAGAATCAGGACAGTAGTGCAGTCCAGAGACAACTGAGGGGCTAAGCATCCAAACCCGTATTTCCTGTGTGTAACCAGAATCCAAAACATTCAAAGCCCTGCAAGTTTGCCATTTGCATTAGAAAAGTGATCAGAAGCAGATTTTTTGGGTCCCAGAAAGTACTTTGTGGTATGAGAACTTCCTCCCATGCATTGTTTTCCTTGCATGAGACATATGTATGCAATGAATGAACTGAGAGGACAAGAACTTTCTAAAGCATTGCCGGGTATATCTGTCCTGAGCTCCTTTTTCTCTGGATGTGATAAGTGACCCTGCAATGAAACACTGGAAAAGGAATAAAAGGAAAACAAATTTTAAAATTTTCCCATTTGTTTAGACTACTAGAGATGTATTTGCACTATGGCAACAAAGAGCACATCTTTAGTCAACATATGGAAGTTAAAATGAAAACTGCCTTGAGGCAACAGCATAACTTTTACTACTCTCCGCACTAAATACATAATTTAATTTTCACTTACCGAGTCTTTTTGCTGATATCTCTTCATTTTCCAGAAATCAATGCTTTAAAGTAGCGTTTCTCAAATAGCTTCTCAAGTCAACTTAGTTAACTTGTTGCCTTTTACAGAATTCCAATAATGTTACATTTCATAGCTGCATTTGAAATAAAAACAATATTCTTAACTACTTCTGCTTCTGTTTATTTACTGACAGTCAGAAAAATATACTAACTTGTATTTTTTCCTATATTTCTTTGTTTCAGATCAACAAGATGTGTATAGAAGCATTAAGATTAAAAGGGCAACTTCAGGAAAATCAAGCTTGCATAATTTAATAATCTGAGAATTCCACTTTATTTAGGATTTCTTTTTTTTAGTTTATAAACTTCTAAGAGAAAAAATTATTACATTAATTAATTTTGTTTCACAATAAATCTACTTTTCTACTAGCTAATTAAGTTCTCCCTTTCTTCTGTGAGAACCTGAGGCTTCTTCAATTGAAATTTTTATTTTAGTTCTTACTCCTCTTTCTTGCCCTCCATTAATCAAGAAAATTACCATTAATGATAGTGTGTATGTGTGGGGGAAATAAACCTATTTCTTGTATACAGTTTTTTACTACTGATACTAAATGAAAAATCACCAAAACACTGTTTCTGTTACACCATAAAGACTTTTAAATTTTTCATTTATATGATCACGCTTATCAAGTCTTAGACAGAAAAATAGCCAGAAAAATAACCAAATAAAAAAGGCAGCTGATGAATTTTGAAAAATACACAACACACAGACAGTTGAGCAAATGTCAGTCATCACTGGACAGTAACTTGAAAAAAAAAAGAAATTCTAACAAGTTTACATTTGCTGTCATTGTTTTACAGGATAGCTACACATGACAATCCTTTGAGGTCTTCTGTATTTCTAGATATATTATTTTGTGTGCCAAGGAAAAGACATAACAGACCTTCCCTAAGAGAAGACTCCATGCTAACAACAGGATGCTATAAATTATGGAAAATAGGCAGTAAACACTTTAAAATCAGAATCACAGCCAAATGAAATTGACATTCATTCCAGGGAGGTGGATTTCACTGACTTTTCAGAAATAAATGTTTTTATATTCAAAAATGACAATGTTGGGTTTTATTCTGACCATGTAGTTATGTGATAAATATTCACTTGCTTTTATCAGAGTACCACAAACGTTCAGAAATCAAGACAGAGCTGTGAGAAGAAATAACGCATTATATTAATTCAGCAAAAAGAGCTGGAAAAATCAAAGATCTTCAGAGCATGTGAAACATTTTTCAAGCTTAAATCTCAGAAACACTGGCATTTAAAATGTTTTCTCTGGAAAAGGGGATCTCCATGTCAATCAAGGCAAACATTATTTGCTCAGAATCAGGCATAAAATTAAATGGTAACTATGCAACTTTTACTTACAATTGAAATCCATCTTTTTCTTCCCCTTATTTTATAGTGATTTTGTACTTGAGTAATCTGTGTTTCACATACAGCCTGAGTGCTCAGGCTTCCATACCATGGAAAACAAATAGCAGGAATGCTGCTTTGTGACTGACTCTTGGTATTGATCAGATTAGGCATACATCCCAGATATTCCTTTTTTTTCTTCCCTAAATGATTAGGAAGTAACAGGGAGTTCTGCATAAGTCTGTAAAGTCAGAAGCACTCCCACATTCCTCATTGTTAACTGTGTAGTATGCAAGAAGTCTTACGTGTACCAACAGCCCTTGGATTCCCTCATGTAATATTTCACAATGGAAAGCTAATGCAATACTAACATTTCTGGTCCTGGCGTTGTCTGCCTGAACTTCACTTATTTGTGTTGTTTGTATCATTAAAAGAGAGAACTGAGATTGTTCTCCTACTTTACTGAAGCAGGTATAACTTCTTTTGACTTAAATAACCATTATATTTTTTGCTAAAATATAATGAAATTCATTTAAATCCTATTTAAATATTAGAACCTCAGACTCCATATGAATTCATTATTTACCAATTAATCAGAAAGAATTAGGGGGATAAAAAGGAACCATTTGAGAAGAACTTTGGAAAATTAAATCATAGAGAAATAAAATGGCTCAGAGTTCCTTGTGGATAAATGTGAAGTATATGAGACAGGAAAATCAATCATCCCAAATCCAAAGGCTAATTAATGGGTTCTGAGTTGACCACTGATTTTTTGGAGTAAAGATTTGATAAGTGATGTTAAGTAACTGGAGTAGGTGACGATCAGTCCAAGAAAAGGTCTGCTCAGTGTTTGAGAGGGAAAAAAAAGGCAAATCAAGTGTTAGTAATTCTCAGGCAGAGAAGAGACAACAAATCAAAGGGCACAATGACATTGTATCAATGGTTTGCTCACATCTTGAGTGTGCTGTTCTGGTCCCCTTGGTCAGTGCAATAGAAGTGAGAGAGTAGAAAAGAAAGCACCCTGAAAAAACCTGCTTACACAGATGCTGGCACTTGTCTGATTGCTGAGGGAGCCCACTCAACTTGCCAACCTAGCAGAAAAATGATCTAGCAAAAATAAATGAAAGTCATTCAGCCACAAAGGAGGGAAGGAGCAGAAGGCTCAACCTTTTCAAAAAATCAATAATGGTCTATATAGAATTTAAAGAATAAATTAGACACCCCTCTTTATTTCATGAAGATATTTAAGAATAATAAAAGCATGAAATTTTAAAATAACACTACTTACCTTTACTACTCTTTCCTACAAGATAGCTGAGACTGGATATCACCAAATTTTCGTATCTATTAGATCATTTTATACCAGTAGAGCAGGGTAAAAGATTCTAAAGCAGATGTAAATCTTATTGGCACACACATTAGGGTACTGTTGGGATAATGTCAAGTGCCTTCAGTGCTAATGAACTATCGGTTTCAGTTATGGCTAATGAGGGTATTCAATTACATTAGTCAGCACCATATTAAAAGGACAAGGACTTTCAGACATCATTGAATAAGCCAATTGCTAATTAAGGAGGCATGAAAAAAAATTGTTTGAACAATTGAATGCTGGCTGATTTACATGCTATATATTTCTTCTAATTTGTACTTTTTGATACTCTTTCAGATCAAATCTTATTGGTTCCATCTGGGATACTGGATTAGGTGCAAGTTCTTACGTAGAGCAATTTTTTTTTAAATTTTGGAAAAGGTCATTGACTCATTTTTCTACTTTAGGAAGCCTTTCATTGAATCCTATCTTGGGCATGTTACAAAATTCTTATCAAACCTGAGTTTCCTACCTTACTGACTAGGAATTTAATTGTTTCAAATTATTTTTAATAAAACTATTTTGCCACATATACAAGAAAAATATTAATTAGATATTTAACTTATGAGTTAAGTTTATAAGAGTCAAAACTCTCCAATATTAATTGCTTGCATAAACAAGTAATTAGAAGATACATTGTTTGCTGGTCAATGTGCTATTTCAAACAATAGTAATCACAGCAAAATGTATGAGAGTAGAAATAATTTTTCCTTAGGCATCCAATGAATTCTTGGTACCATACACACTAATCAAAGAAAATACATCCATAAATCATCTTAGTGTTCTAACACATACTTTTCAACAGGAAACCCAGAAATGCCCTTAGAAGGCAAATATCCCACAGACTGCCCATTTTATTTAATTGGGATCTACAATATGTGGTCTCCTGGGTTTACAGAAATAACTTATTTTTTTTTTTAACTTTTGGACATAATACAGATGTCTCAGTATCACTACAGACCCAGTTCTGAATGACTTATCTCCTACATACATACATATATATTCATATATTTATGTATATATGTTTTTTCTACATCTATCTAGACATATATATGTACAAAGATGTCAGCACTACATTCCATAATTCATGCTATTATGTTCTAGCCTAAGTTTAACAACTATTAAACTAGTAAACCTAATGTTAGTAGAGTGGGAAAAGGACCACAGATAAGACATTGGCCTCTCTTAGGACTCTGACAGTTTTCTCATTAAGCTGAAATAAGCAGACACATGCAATGGATGCTGCAGTGACCCAGACAAGGCCTTTTGCCCAGATTAGCCTTCCTAATTTTAGCTGTTTAAAAGTTAGGTATCTGATTTAAGCTAGCAGTCTAAGTGTCCCTAGTGTGCAGTAGATAGAAAGGCACTTCTTGAGGATGATTCATCTGGCTTATTTTACAGAAGTGTTTATTGCATGCATCCATTGGTTTAGCTTAATAAGTGAGCTGCTAGGGTTTAAATATGAAAATTTGTGGTAAACACGCAGGGAGTCTCGTTGTTTTTCATGGCCATTTCACAACATCAAAAGCAATTATGATCAAGTACGAGAAGTAATTTTTGAACAAACTATGTTGATTTCATGCATGACAACAGGAAATGAGGAAGCCTGGTTACTCACAGATCTCTGCCTGACAATGCACAGACACTAGCTGCAGCACTTCTCATGTGTGTGGCAAGTATAATGCCATATTGATCTTCTGGAACAGGAGATTATGATGGCATTCACCCCTGCAGTTAGATTTTCTGCTTTATCTTGGCTGTTGAATTTTTATTAATTTATTGCCAATTTGGAGTTATCTTACCCCTGGAAAACTGAGGAGAAACTGAGCTATATGTTCAAGTATTAGTGGGGATATGGAAGAAGGAAAAGTACATGTGCACAAACACAAAGGAATGCTTGTCATAATCACAGAAATCTTACTTTCATAGCAGCCTGTGCTTAGAGGGATGGAGCATGTCTCATATGAGGAAAGTCTGAGAGAATGGGGTTTATTCAGCCTGGAAAAGAGAAGGCTTTGGTGAAAAGAGAAGACCGAAATGAATCTTTCCAGTACCCAAAAGGAGGCTATGAGAAAGATGGAGAGGGACTATTTACAAGGGCATGTAGTGACAGGGCAAGGGAATGGCTTCAAACTGAGAGTAGGTTTAGATTAGATATTAGAAAGAAATCCTTAACTGTGAGGATGGTGAGGCACTGGAGCAAGTTGCCCAGAGAAGTTGCGGGTGCCTCATCCCTTCAGGTGTTTAAGGCCAGGCTGGATGGGGCCCTGCGTGACCTGGTCTAGTGAAAGGTGTCTCTGCCCATCTTGGCGGGGCGGTGGGGGGGAGGGGCAGAGCAGTGGTTTACAGCTAGGTGATTTTTAAGGTTCTTTCCAATCGAGGCCATTCTGTGACTCCATGATTCTAAAAAAGGCAAACAATAGTTTTCCAAGAAAAATTAGACGCTCTAAACCAATAACCTAATATTTAATCTTCTCTGTCCACCCTGTTAATTAAAAATGCTTTGGTTGGCCTAGTTTCAACTTCAAGTAAGGCTGTTGTTAAATAAAAGTTATCATAATCTTAACCACAAGAAGACCATCACTATTCAAATGGAAAAATTTGTATACTTGTGCTGCTTTAAAGGTAAACTAGTGGGAGAAATGAACTCGATTCAAGAGAAATTACAAGTCAGAGTTACAATTTACTAAGAATATTACAATAAATACAATGATGCAGAGAAAAAAAAAATGGTGTTAACTTACAAAAAACAGATGTGTATCCTGGCACCCTGGGGCATGAACAGAATGGTGTTCATTAGCCCCTGTGCTGAGCTCCCCCTGAGTACAAAGTAAAAGGAAAAGAAAACCTGTTGGTGAGGGTGATGGTCACAGTCTTGTCAAGAGTGGCAGTTGCGGTCCTGTCAAGGTTCTAGTCCTTCTCGGGCTCCAATGAGTGGTACCCTGAGTCCCAAAACCCAAAGATTTTGGTACCAGGTTCAGGTACTCCCATCCCAGTACCTCCTCCGGATGGGAGTTTCAAAATGGGTGATTTGACTCTGTGAGTCATGGGATATTTTTGGAAACTTTGATGGTCTAGGTCATTGCAACTGCCTGTTGTGGCAGTCCCTAATGGCCCATTAGCAGACATGACCCCTCAGGCTGGATGGGAAGGTGCTGATGCCACCCCGGAGGGGAGTTATTACAGCTGAGTCACTGGTGTGAAGACAGAAACATTCCCATGCCCTACAGGGTTCTTTAACACCCAGCTTGTAGCCTGAGGTGTCAGGTGTGCCCTGGGGCAGCTGCTGCAAATGATCCATTATTAGTAGTTCATGACAAATGACATAGAAGGTGTAGAATACACATTTTTTGTTACACCCACATAGTGATAAACTGGTCCCGGCTGCTGTAACTAGGACAATACTGATACCAAATGCTGTGAGTTATATGTAGAGAATGATGGAAAATATGTAAATGAAGCATAAAATAAATCAGAAGTATTAAGGGCAGTACAAAGAAGTTTTCAGTGACTAAAAAAAATAAGGGACTAGTAGCATTGACACATTATTAGGTAGATACAGTGGATAATTCAGTGAAGTTTATGTTCTGAATTTAGAAAAAAGAAAACAATTTCTGTTGAAGAATACTAATTAATAAACATGTGCTAATTAAACTGTCACTCTGAACAGGGTGATCAATAGAGACAGAGGTTTCTAAACCAGCACCTCCAGAGAGCTTCATCCAACAGCTGTCCAGGAAGCTCCTCGAGCTGACAGAAGACCAGCATTGCACTGCTAGTCAACAAAATTGAATAAGATAAGATAAAAGGTCATTAGTCCACCAGCCATAGCATCGATCCTGGAAAAGTGATGAAATTGCTGCTGAGGGAGTTAGGAAAGATGGGGCTGGCAGGACTGATGAGCAAAGTATCTAAAGACAGATCTTAGATCTACAGACTCAGTAACCTTCCTCCCTGAGATGTTACCCAGTGATAATCTTTCAAGAAAGAGAATATCTGTCCATATTCTTTCTAGGATCAATTTACTATTGTAAGGTTGCCATATCTGGCAGCACAGTTTGGGATTCCATAAGGGTCATGTAACATAAAAAAATTAAGTCAAAATACCTGTAAGTGGGGTAAGTGTGCACTGTTTCCTAGGCAAAATCCCAACGCCAAATAAGGTTGTTACCTAGACAAAATTTGAAAGGCTTAAGAAATTAACCGTTCTTGCAGATCAGCATCAAAATGGCACAAAACAGCTGAGCAAAAATAGGAATAAATATATAGGAATAGGAATAAATATTACATAAACTCCAGTTACTCCTGAGACTTTCATTCACTTTCCAGATCATATCAACTCCTCTTCAACAGCAACTTCATGAGCTGATTTTGCTGAAAAAGGAAACATGCTAAAAGAACAGCCTCTATGTGCTTTCAGAGTTTTATTCTTTTCTCTGTAACTAGTGGGGTCACTTCTTGATGAGACTGCAAGTTTGGTTGATAAAGATAATATTCTTGATGTAGCAGACTTGTTCCTGTAAGGCATATGACTTAATGTTGCATGACATCTTGATTAGCTATCCAGGGCAGTACAGTATCAACATGGCACTAATTAAGTTAGGACAGATTAAATTACAAGTAGCAATAGTAATTATAAATAAGATGATCATTACTGAGTGCTTGTGTTTCTTGTGATACCCTGCAGGGATCTCTGGTCTCAAATGCTTAATGATTTTACCCATGTGCTAAAAGAAAGTCCAGTATCAGTGATGAAGTTTTCACTTAAACTGGAAAATTAAGTGTAGAATTATAGGGTGTTTGATAATGAAGAGAATATGTATTTGCGGCATCTCTCTGTTTCTACATTCTGTGGAATGCACTCTGTCAAGTAAAATAAGATACAGCACTGGGTTGTTCTCTGCAGATCTAAAAAGGATGGTTTGAAGTCAGATTTCTGGAATGGTTGAGATGAAACTCTGACTGTCGTGCTTGAAGCTCATTTCAGTTATATTTAAACATTGTAAATATAGCTACAAAGAATAATAAATTGGTTTATGCTTGGTTAATGATCTGAAATAGCTCATTAGTGAGCCATTATTAGTGGCTGATGAGTGCTGGGGCCAGCATGAAGAGGGCAGGTTGAAAACATGGCAGAAGAAAGGGGTGTGGGGGAGGGCAGGATCACAGTGACCAAAAATTGCAGGATCTATTGTGAAACTGTCTTGTCCCAGAAAGGTTCTCAAACCTATATCCACAATATGAACTATATAACCTCATAATTTTTTTTTTTATTTATTGGTGGGAATAAATGCACGCAACAAATGCATGCAGAACTAACCTAGCTTTCACTTGAAAGCATACTGGAGAGCATGTTTTCAGTCTGGAGTGCAGATACAAAAAAGGCAGCGTCCTGCAACCCAGTCTATTCGTGGATGCTAGCAATGTTTTAAGAGGTGTCTTCAGAGCCGAGCTATTTGCACAGCATGTGTGTTTGTTCCCTTGTTTGCAGCTGTGCTGCTCTACTGGGTGGCATTGGCAGAGGGCAGAGACATGTCACCTTGAATCACAGGCACAAAAGGTCACAACCTGCTTACATTAAAACCCCCGGGGGGCATGTTTTTAAGCTTGCACAGGGCTACAGCTGAGCGTGCAGCCTGAGATAATCAATCTAAAGAAGCTTGGTTATGATTCTGTTTAGAAGTTAAGCTCACTTGATGTTTTAAATTGTTCCATTTTCACACCTTTTCAGTTCTTTTTCTTCCATTGGAGCTATTTCCTTCGAAAAGAGACCGTGTGGAATGTAGTTCTAGTCAGTTCTGTGCCTCATTGATAAGGTAATATAATCTACTAGTTAGAGATACTTGGCTTGTTTTTTTTACAGAAAAAACCTTTTTAGGGATTCCTAATTTTTCTGTGTAAGCTGCTCAGGTACTGTCTTTTGCTGTCCCTTTTTTGCATCAATTCAGCTGGGTTTCTTGGTAAAGATTGGTGGAAAGCCCACATGAAAATGAGAGTTTTCCTTTTGAAGAGTGATTCTTTAAAAGAAGAATGTCACAATGATGACGTGTTCCACAAAATGTTGTACTGACACGTCTGATAAAGAAAGGAGAAGGAGCTCTGCAGGAGTTGGGAAAGGTGGGTCTGAAAGGATTGAGGAGAAGAAACTTCACAAGCTGACTTTGCAGGCAAAGGAAACAACATAAAAAGACAGTCTCTATGGGCTCTCACAGTTTTAAATATATTTTGTCCATTACTTTCCTGACATCTTATCAATAGTACTATGTTTTTTGCATGTTAATATAAAGATTTTAGCTGTTATAAATTAACAACATCCTTGTTTTATCCTGTTTTAAAGTTAAAATGTTGCCCAACTCAAAGCAGAAACATTATCCTACTCTCCCAGATAAATCACTTGCAAGGCATTTTCAGTATAATTTCAGACTGAATCTATATAGAATAAATCTTTCTGCGTGACTTTCTGTCTCAGAAATTACACAGTTAATTTAGCTCACAGACACATTTAAAATTTAGACCCCTCACTGTGATACTTTAATTATACCAGTTAGTGAAGTAAAACTTTAATGTATCAGGTTGTCAGCATTTCTAAGGGATACGTAAGATTGCTATGATCTAAGTAGCAAATATTTCTCTATGTTTCAAAAAGCATTTGAAAATGCATCTAGTGTTAGGTGATTTCACAGAGGTATGGAAATTTTGCTGACTACTTTCAAAATGGCAAAATATTTACACTTTATGAATGAGAAAGACTGAAGAAAAATGGCATGTAGCTTCTTCAAAAGTAAATAACTTTTATGAATAAACTTCAACCTCTCTCAGCAACTAATATAGGAGATAGTAATTTCTGGGGAATTTTTCTTGCCAGTTGACCTTTGGACTTGCCTTAGCAACTTTATGGTGTGGAGATAAGGAAGAATTGTTAGAATCAATATTTAATGTGTTCAAAAAGTAAACAATTTCAAACACAGCAACAACTTGCCTTAGAGCAATTTTCCCTACCATAGTGCCTTGCTGTACTTCCTCATATAGATATTTATATTATTATTATTAACAGAGAAACCACAATGTGGTTATTCCATCATCTAGGTTAAAAAAAAAAAGTAGACCATTCCTATAAACTGTTAAACTGTTAAAGGTACTTAAAATGGCCTGGATAGGTAAAAATAACTACAAAGTCTTTTTTTTTTTTTAATTAAGCATAAGCAGAAATGACAACATTTAATTTTTTATTATTATTTTTTTACTGAATTACAAGTATGCAGGCAGAAGCCTTAGTTTAGGACTTATGTATCTCTAGGGCAAGAGTCTCATGATATTGGACCTTTTGTTGCATTATTTTGTCTATTTAGCTTTCATTTTTTATTTCACTCCTGTGAAATACATTGCCAAATGAAAACCTTTCTTTACTCAGAATTGATCCTAAAGGGTGTAGGGCAGTCTTTTGAAAGGTAGGAAATATTAACTGGAAGGTTCACGGGTTAAAGTCCTGCACTGTGCTATCACAGATCAACTATGAGATGTGTTGGTCCAAGCTTCCAGCTTGCTCCTTTGAAAGAAGTGATTCTGTCCTGTCCTGTCCTTGCTACTCCCACGTGTAGGGTCCCATCCCTCCACAGAAGGTGCCTAATGGGCATGGAGCAGATTGCACTTGCCTTCCTGGCATATGTATTTATTTTCTGGCTTACTTGGGCAAAAACAAAACTTCTTGCTCACATTTTACATTTGAGGTGTAGACAGTGCAAGATGGTAAATGTTCAGCCATGCTTTGCAATGTTTTTTTCTTCTGATGTGAATAATCCTCTGATACTTAATAAGCTAATTTGAAAGAAAGTAAAAAGACAAAGTAGAAATTCTTATTCTCAGAAGAATGTTTGCAGAAGTCTGTGACTGTAAATCAGTACCAGAAAAAGTCTATGATTCTTTGATATTAAAAATGAAAGCAGAGAACTTAAAGCAGAAACATGCTGGTTATACAAGCAGTAAACAAGCCCCACAGGGATTACAAATCCCTAGGCCTGCCAGTTATCTCTTTGGCAGTGACAGAAAAGAGAACTAAAGCTTTAGAATTTATTTCAAATAACAACATTTTGTGATGACTATTACTTCAAAAATAATCAAATATTATTTCCAATCCCAAATATGTATAACTTAATTATTAATGTAAAAAAAAGAGTGAGAAATTGCATTCATTTTTATAAAAAAATCAATCAACATTATTATAGGAAGTATGAATTAATTATTTTTTCTAGTCACTGGAACAGTAGAATTTCTCAATGGTAACCTGATATTTGTCTGTTAGGTACTAACTTAGCTACCAATGTAACTTCTTACATGCATGCTTCCTTCTCTACAATTATGCTTCAGGAAACAAAGATTCAACTAATAGAAAGCTGGTTTAATTCAAGATACAGCCCTGAAAAAGGAAATCTGATCTTGCATTGCCTTCTTTTATCTCTTTGTGTGCTTGCAGATTATAGCTAGATGTCCTCAAAGCTATAAAAATGGCTACACAGAAGACAGGACTCTCCTGACACATACCATTCCTTATGGATGTTTCTATGTAAGAGATTTTTTTTTTAATTTGTTTTGTCCCCCACATAATTTCTTACATTCTGAAAATAAACATTAACACTTACCAAAAATGACATAAAAGAAACATACTTCTCTTTTTCTCACTCATCAGTAGATACAAATCTACTGTCCCCCTAGTTCTCATGTCTGCCAATAACAGACCATGCTGGAGAAATCACCATGTGTAATACGTAACTGAAATATATCATAGTTTTGTGATAACTGCACGGTTATGATATGTTTGAATGAATCAAGTGGATGTTCAGACTTGGTACCTAAGCTGCCTGTATCTAACCGAGGGGTAATGGGGTATCTGGTCATTTAAACTGCAGCCAAAGAGTTTCTCATCGGCTATTAGCTGCAAAAGCACACTGCAACCTCATCAAACCAATAACTGGCCTGGGCTTGAGAAGGGGGGTTTCTGCAAAAAGGGAGAATGGTGAATTTGAAACTCACTCCTGGATTTTTCAGCTAACAAATTATTTATATAGCATACAGGAGAAGAACACATTGTGCTGTGACAGCTCTTCTAGTGCTTTCACACTACCCGTTTTGAATAGTCTACTCTCAGGAGCTTGACACATGAAGAAAAAACCCATAGAAGCAATCAAAATAAAAAGGTTGGGGAGCAAATTAAACTGTCCCAGCCACTAAACACCTTAAAACAAAATTACAGAGAATTACAGCGTGTGGCCAAGGGAAAGGCAAGGGCTGTTATTCCGGCCCAGGTGTAGCTGGCAGGGAGCAGAAATAAAGGGCTGCACTCAGGCTGCCTCATTAATGAGAGCTGGGGCAATACAAGAGAATAATACCAGCTACGAATTTTGTTCACATCTCTTGGCAGAGATAGGCAAAATTACATGTATGAGGCCATCTCAGTCCTTAACATCAATCGAAGGCTCTCCCGGTAATGAGGAGAAATACTGGAGAGGTCAGCCAGGAGTCCTGTTGCAATTCTCAGGGCTCACACACTCACCTCAGACAGCCTCCTGCCCTTAAACTGTGGCAACCTTCCTTGCTTACCCTCCCATCCTTTACCAGTAACACTGTTATCATCTTGTAAGTGTTCATCCAGAAGGAAGCACCTGCCTCGGCCACAAGTGGCTTTGTCAGGGACAGACTTTTCCTAGTTCTTTTTGACCTCCCTTAAGACAGCAAACTGTCCCTTTCCCAGTTCTTTTTTTATCTCCTGTAAGACATCACCCTGAGGGATTCAAAGGTCTGAGCACAGACATGCACAGAGCTTTCAGCTGTTTCTCTCTAGTTCACAGAAAGGACATGGTGACCATCTCCAGAAAGCTGTTTCTCACATGGAGTGGGTGGGAATGAACAACACACTAACCAGGAACAGTCTAGGGGAGAATTTACTGGCATTACAACAGGAGTAACATGGTTTGCCCTCCAAATTTCTGTCAAATAATTTTCTTATATATTCTGCCATGTGGCATGAATTTATTTATGCAGTTAATATAAGCAGTTATTTTCAGCTTGGTTGCACGCTTGCTCCATACATTATCATGACATTACTGAGCACAGATTCTTCTAACAACTGCCTTAATTTACAATTTCTGCAGTTTTCTGCCACATTTTCCAGGATAATTTGCACTGTAAAACCAAAACCATGTGAGACAGGAATTTCAATCCATGGTCTGTTAAATGCCACTAATTTATTTTAGGGTAAACCTAATGTGATTTCATTGATGAAATCCAGGAAGGAAGGAATTTGAAGGGTGGAAGAGATGACAAGACAGTTTTGCATGACAAGAAGAAAAGGAATGAAATTTGATGTGGCAAATTCCTGTGAGGAAGGGTGAATCTGTGACAGTGAAATGTTTTAAATTAACATCATGCTCTGAGCCTCATTTTACATAGTTTAAATGTCAGATGCAGTTGCAAAACCTCAGGTACTAAGCAAACTTTAGTACCTTTTGCTGAACAAACCCTAACTGGATGTAGCAGGCTTGTTTGTTAACAGCCAATCTAAGGACCTGGTACCACCTAAAGGGGGCAAGGAGATATTGGTGTTCCCAGCCACACTTTTGTCTTGTGTTCCCTCTCTTGCTCTTATTCCAACTGAAAAATTGTAGCTCTGCAATGACCGGAAGCAAACTTTATACACAAAAAAAAAAGGATTTGTGCCCAGTCAGAAAAATTAACTGCTCAAACTCATAAGACTATGCCATCATATGGGAACACAGAGTCATGGCCAGGGAAAGTGTGAGATCATTGGCAGCAGCATGATTTTAGACCAACTTAGGCTGTCTGAAAAATATGTCTCTCATCCTCATACCCAGAATGTGATACAGAGAGGACACAGAAAGAAATTTAAATTTCACAGCAAGGGGGACTTTAATCTGAAAACCAATACTACATTGATTTCCAAAGCACATGAGTAATCTGGTGCTGGGCAATGCCTTCGCTGAGTCACTGACCATTAATGCATCCTTCTTGTGAACTGCAGTCTGGGAGAGCTGGTTTGGTTGGTGAGCCTGGGAGGATGAGTCTCTTAATCCAAAACCTCAATGGGTACACCAGAACAAGTGAAACATGTTGGAAGTGAAAACTAGGTGTTTGTTGTTTTTTTTTTTGCTGGGGCAGGCAACCAGTATTTCCATGAGCTAATAGGAATAGATAGCAGTGTGAGGCACAAGCCCCCGGCATATGAATTAATTGAATTTATTTATTTATTTATTTATTTATCCTAAACTTTTTGCAAATAGCTGCTCCTTATTTGTCTCTGTATCTGTGTTCCAAGTGAATGAATATGGGTCCCTGGGATAACAAATAAATAAGGGCAAATTTATCATCTCTTGTGTGTATTTTAAAAACTATGAATAATAAATTCAAAAATTACAAATACAGAATCTTATTGTCCTTTTTATATTTACCATCAAAATGCAATAGCAGAAACAACTTCAGCAATGTGACAGAGTAACAATTTCTGTTCCTACATGTATGTCTCCAAATTTTTCAAAAATAAATTACAGCGTGGAACAGGATAGACCAAAGATGAGGAAAACCCCAACCAATGGCTTTGTTATCATTAAAACAAATGCATTGTAACAATTAACTCACTGTGCCTTATGCATCTCATCAATTAATTTTATGGCTAGTTTTTAATCTCATTCTTGTTAGTCCTTACTCTATGTTTTGTTGTGTTTTGAGCTTGAATATGCTCCAATTCTGTTTTTCTGTTAATTTCTGTTTTGCTTAGACAGAGATTGAAATCTTTAGAAAATAATTTTCCTCCCTGTTCCTTTTGTGGGTTTGTTATTAATTTTTAACTTGTGTTTTAGAGCTCTTTAACATTTTATGTATAGTTTACATGGACAAAAAATATTTTCATAGAGCTAATAGCAACTCATGTTAACTTTTATTGATTTTTGTGTTCCTTTTTGGAATAACTCTATATAAACTTGGTATTTAAGGCCTATGAGGAGAAAGAAACTGTCCATGATAGCCCAGGCAAGGAAGAGCATTGTGCTGATATCCAGAGGAGAGAAAAATGGTGCTGCACTCTGCTTTTTCATAGTTCATATGTTGAAAAGTAGTGAGTGTGCTATATGGGGAAGTATATGAAGAGTTAAGATGGTGTGGGGATGTCCAGGTAGAAAAAGGTGAACATTTGAAGCAAATGGTTGCCCTATCCTAAGGGAAGAAGTCATGATCTTGCACAAACCAAGAGCACAGGAGAAGACAAGAGTGTTTGTTTAAAAAGTCTCATTTAGGCAGCAAAGAGTTTTCATGGTTCTCTATACTGTAGCATCTTTTTAAATAGTGAAACCACTAGCACAAAATAAGAGGTAACTGGAGAGGAGCAGCTACCTACTTGTGAGATAGCATAGCCAATTAGGCTATGGTTTTGCTTAAAAATAGTTTGTAGGAGTAGATGGTGGTAGTTCATTCTTCCGTGTAAAAGTCTTCAGGAACTTGATCCCTTTGCTTGATTCCTGACTTTAGATATCTAAATGAGCATTTTCAAACTATTTTAGAAGTGCATAGAAAGCACTAAAATTCAGAGGAACTGAGAAAGAGAAGGGATTTTCAGAAGACCTGATTCCTACCACTACTGGTTATGTTTTAAGTGATGCATGTTGAAAAGAATCAGGTCTTTAGATAATACTTGTTTGACTTTTAAAGAAAAAGACCTCTCTTCTGTCAGTTTTTCTTAGTCAGTTTACACCCTCAACTCCCTTCTGTGTATGCTATTACTGTGTTTGAATTTAAATAAAATAACCTCAGGATGAATAAAATCTCTAGAGGCCCCGGCTTTAGAATAAATCAAGGAGATTATTTTAATCCCAATATCAGCAGTAGCTGTGTTTGGGTTGCTGTCATTCATGAAACTGAAAAAAAAAAAAAAGCCTGGATCCTATCTCCATCACTGTCAGCTTGTTTCTGCTAGAGGACTCACAGTTCTGAAATTATGAACAGAGTTCAAGGAAGTGAGCTGAAAATGGCTTGAGACTGTGCAACCATTTATAAATACCATAGCTATCACCTGTGGCATCTATATGAGGTGTGAGTTTCTTGGCTCAGAGACCTACCAGCAGCAGCTTTGTAGAATGAACTCATCTGTGTTTCCATCCAACCCTGAATTATGTCATTTTAGGAGAGATATTGGAACTGACATTTTTTGACTCACCATCATAATTTACTGGCTGAGAGATCTAATTTCGATGTTTGTGGCAATTCATAGTTACCAGTTTCCTGAATTTGCTTCAAAAATCATAAACACCAAGCAGCTTGCACTGACGTTGCTTAATCTTGTTGACAGCGTCTACAAAAGGAGGTTCAGGAAAGGCAAACAATCACCATCTGTAGCCCCCTGTTTCTTACCACACCCAGTAAGAGGAGCCTGGGAGAATGAGCAGTAGCAGCCACCGCCATGAGAACTATGTCAAGTTTCTCTGGAATGTCACAGGGTGTTGAAGACAACAGTGAACCATGAAGGCATTTTGAGAATTCTGTCCCACGTCAGCTGTATCCAGCCAGCAGAAGCATTCTTACCAGAGTGAGTCCTCATGAGGCACCTGGCAACCAACTGCATGTGACATTATTATGCTAAAGAGTGGAGAGCATCCAAAGGCAAAGTTATTCTGCCAAGGGTATTTCCCCATGACACTGCTGCAGCTGCCAGTGCAAAGGCACAGAGTGACAGCAGCAGCCACAGCTGCACCATTGCACTGCTAGCCCTGTACATCTTCCTTCTTGGGGAATAATCAACACTAAAAGGATGACTGGTAATCTATGGAGCCCAGATGGATCAATGGCAACCTGCTGTGGCTGCTGTGGAGCCAGCTGCTATTACTGTGACAAGCAATGGAGTGTATGGGCATTAGAGCTGTAGTTCTTTTTATTTTCCCCTTGCACTGGCATGTTTGCAGCTAGCAAAGCACAAGGCTGTGTTTGAAAATCACGCTCCCACAGTGACCACTGCCATGCTGATGATGCCGTCCCAGAGTAATCATTTGGATTAGTGATCTGCACATTACTATTTCCCAAGAAATGCTCAGCACACTGCATGCTGAGTTCTGAAACGATGGTCTTTTTTCCTCAACAGTTTATATTGACTTTGGGCTGCTTAGGGCTGCAAATTCCTACTGAGGGTGACATCTATTCAGGAGTTTTCAAGGCTCTTGGGCATATAATCAGTAATATTCAGAACAAGAAGCCTAATTTTTAGTATAATAGTCACACTAACTAGGTTCACTTCCTCTATTTTACCTTTTGGTGTTTCTTTATTTTCTTTCAATAGCTACAGCTAATTCATTGGATCCTACTGCTTGTTTCTGTAATGAAAATTATAAAATAAGATGTTTATTTGTCCTTTGTGTTTCCGGACATTTTTACTCCTAGATGATAGCAACTAACTACTGACAATTGTAGTTATATGGATATTTCATACAAGCACCTGCTACAGAAAATGAGCATAAACTCAAATGCCAAGTTTTGTTCCATACCAGCCGATTAAGCAAATTTTGGTTGTTTATCAGATAGCTGGAGGATGACGGAAATAAAGCTGTCAACCACCAGCAAGGATCCTGACTATAGCCTATTACACTGCTCAATGGCTATAAGATCTGGAAATGCTCCCCTGTTATCAATTATATATATATATGTGTGTATATATATATATGCACAATATAATCTCTTTCAATGTCCATAGAAAAAAATCCAAAGTTAATTTCCTGGAACTAGGAAATTAAAACTTGGATGAGGTCCTGATTTATCTTGGATCTTTGGTGTTTGGCTCTACAAATCTAAACTATATCAGAGTTGTCTCTGAGTTTCCCATCCAGCATGTTATCCAGTCCCACAGGTCAGCGGCTACATCCCTCAGGAGTTCCTGCTACAGTAGCAAATATATAATTATGTCTTAACAAGAGAGAGCTATAGCTGAAATATTTTGCTTCCACTCCCCTCATGGTTTACAAGCTCAAAGGAAGCAATGGGAAACACCCAAAATTCAGAATCACTCTGAAGACACTTTTCTGTTCATGTGTTGCTATTACACTTTCTCTGCTGTGGCTTGTTGCATCTGCAATGCTACATAACACCCTGATGTGCTGCATCATGCCTGAAGTGACCGTCTGTGCAATGTGGTTGATCTAATAGTTGGTTTCCCAGCAAAGCAACCATGAGACATTAAGGATTTTTGTTAGGGTTGCTTTTATATACTGGGTGTGTTTATTTGAGTTTATTGTCACCGTGATTGTTTCCTCCCCTCTCAAAATTATGTTTATTTTTCATCCTTTTCTGTTAAAACAGGTATTCTGCCTCCCCTCCCTGTACAGCTCCACATTTGAACCAATGCTCATGGGCCATCTGGCACTCTTAGGTGGCAGCATTCTTGTCTCACCTTTCCAATGATGAAATATTTCCATTCCACCTTTGCTTAACAGTATTGTATCTGCAATCATTTATTCAATTAGACCTGCTTACCAGAGGAATTTAAACAGCAGTAATACAGGCATGGTATGCTTGTCATTTGAAATATTATGTACCAACACTCTTTAACTCAAATATATTAATTTATCTTCTGCATAGCGACTCTGAAGTTACACAACTGTTTTATGTTTCAAAAAGAACCATGGATTGGCAAACTACGAAGGTCCATTTCAGAAGACTGCTAATGAGTCATTACTAAATTGATTTTCTGATAAATATTTATTTTTCCAAAATCTTCTGATTTTAATGCTATCCTGATGCTTTCTGGTGTCATGGACGCTCACTTTAAATAACTGGAACTACACTACCCCAAAAAGAATAGCCTGATAGCTAAAACATACATTGAAAACGCCTAGGACCGATGTGACATCTTCGGATAAATTACTTGTATCTCAGAAGAAATTGGCTAAAACATGTTGAGAATAATTATTTCACAGCAGGTAATTCAGGCATGCAAAATGTTTAGGAATTATAGATATCTGCAGTTTTGCAGTGCTCCCTCCTGTTTAAAGAACGTAACGCGAGGAGAGGAAGGGAGGAGACTTCCAGAAGAGAGAAAAGAGTTTGACAGAAGAAAACATACTTCATATGTTTTTAATAATTTGTTTTTTCCCTGAAAATCCATCATCCAGCCAGTAACCACTGAACTAAAGCAGGCTTTTTCCAAATAGCATTTCTGCATTAGGCCTGCAGCAATAAGATAGCAACTATTTGCAGGTTTGTTAAAAAGCAAAAGGAGGAGGGGTACAGTTTGGCAGTGCTTAGGCCTTTTCCGCTACCTAATGCATGATAATGGCATGTGAAGTGCACCAAGAGCGCTCTGGAAGGCATGTCTCACACAGGTGATGCTGAAATTCCCCTGCACTAAGCACTGGTGAGGCCACACCTCAAATCCTGTGTTCAGGTTTGGGCCCCTCACTACAAGCAAGTCACTGAGGTGCTGGAGTGTGTCCAGAGCACGGCAAAAAAGCTGATGAAGGATGTGGAGCACAAGTATTATGATGAGAGACTGAGGGAGCTGGGGGTATTCAGCCTGGAGAAAAGGAGCATCAACTCCTAAAGTATCAACTTTATCACTCTCTGTAGCTATCTGAAAGGAAGGTGTAGGAAGACAGGGGTCGGTCTCTTCTTCCAAGTAACAAGAGGTAAGACAAGAGGAAACATCCTCAAATTACATCAGGGAAGGTTTAAGTTGGATATCAGGAAAAATTTCTTCACAGAAAGGGTTTTCAAGCACTGGAACAGGCTGCCCAGGGAAGTCGTGAAGTCACCCTCCACAGAGATACTTAAAGACACGTAGATGTGGCACTTAGGAACATGGTCTAGTGATGAACACGTCAGTGCTGAGTTAATGGTTAGATCTGATTATCTTCGAGATCTTTTCCAACATAAATGATTCTATAATTCTACTTTGCCTGCAAGGAATATGCAGACCTTCGAGCATTCTTGAAAGCCTCTGAGATCATCTTGCCAATAGAGTTGCAGGAGGTGAAGGTAACCTCAGGAACAGCTTCAATGTGTGACTGTACTCCCATTGACAAAAGGCATGCCTCACTGCAATGTACTAACGAGTCATCCAGTGATGACACAAGGGAAATGATTTACAGGCTTCACTCTGTTATCTCACAGAGTAGGTTTGGGAGCAGAACAAGAAGCATATTTGTTGTTTGATGTGAACACACTATCTGTTTTCCAGTGGAGAAAACAGACTTTCACCCAGGCACTGCGCTGTGCCTCTACCTTTGACACCGACTCACTAAACAGCACGATTGTTCCTCACGCTGCTCCTGCTTCACTACTGCTTCTTATCCCTGTGACACTCACTCTATTAGCACCATGACTACAGCTTAATTTACTGACAAAATTGCTTTAAAATACTGCCTTCCTTCTGATGCAGGCACCAGAGCCTTCTACACCTTCACTTGGAGCTGGATTACTGTGACAATACATCTCAGAGAATAAGATCCTGAATAGCTCCATATGCTATACCCCACAGATAGGTCTTGCCCAAAGTGGTTGCACAGTGGTGCTTTCATAAACCCTGTGGCCTCACCCTGGTCAGGTCAGGTGAGCACTGGAGAGGGAGTTCACAGAGAAGGTGTTGGGACATTTCTGAAGTACAAGCCTGTATGGGGTTTGCATGACACAGTTTTGGTAGAATAGGGGGTACAGGAGTTGCTTCTGTGAGAAGCTGCTAGAAGCTTTTCCATGCCAGTCAGTGTCAAGGCAGAACCACCACTGTCCAAAACCAGGCCCATCAGTGAAAGTGGTGACACTTTTGGGATAACAGATTTAAGAAGGAGGAAATGTTTGCTTCAAAACAACAACTGCAACCAGAGAGAGGAATGAGAATATGAGAGAGAAATAGTTCTGCAGACACCAAGATCAGTGATGAAAGAAAGCAGGAGATACTCCAGGTGCTGGAGGAGGGATTCCCTGCAGCCTGTGGTGAAGACCATGGTGAGGCAGGCTGTCCCCCTGCAGCCAGTGGAGCACCACAGGCTGGAGCAGGTGGATGCCTGAAGGAAGTTGTGACCCCATGTTATGCTCTGGTTATTAAAATTATTAGAGATACCTCTGCCCAAATTAAGGTGCAAATGAGACCAAATGACAAAGTCAATGGAATGAATTTTATTTAACAGAAAATATGAGGTGCAGTTTGAGAGAAAAATAGAGGAAAGGGTGAGGGAAGAAAGAGAGTGACAGAGAGAGATTGAATAGAAAATATATCACCACTCTGTGGTACCAGGAAATGTTTTATGAGTCCTCTTCCTCTGATCTTGGTGGTGAGGGTCCTGCAAGGCATGGAGTCCAATGGATTAAAATACATTCAGGAGATGCTTAGGCACCTCCCTGGAGGTGAGGGGGAAAGCTTTGCAGTCTCTTGCGACAGGCTCTGGATTTGTTTGCCTCACTTGGATTATGTTCAGTCCTCTGGTGGTAGAAGGTCTCAAGAATGAGTCTGGGGGGTGTTTTAGAGGTCTTTGATGCCTTCTCAGCTGCTTCTCACGTGAATGTCCCATGTGTATGTCAGGGTACGGGCAGTCAAATATCAGAAGTGGAGAAAAGATCGTAAAGAGAAGAAGAAAAAATCCAAACCTGAACCATCATTGTGGATTGAAGGCAGCCCGCCCATCGAGTGAAGAGAG
>JAWWMP010000081.1:90617558-90641504 GCA_035047865.1 Dendrocincla tyrannina | reverse complement strand
GTTACAACCCTATGATTGGCCACCCTTTTCCTTTTTCCCTATTGGCCAGCCTGTGGTGCAGTGTACCTGCACCATATGTGGCTGGCCTCTCCTTTGCCCCTCCTACTCCTTGCCTTATATGGTGAAGCCCATCCCATTTTTCCCTTATATGTCATAGACCTATGAAGCTCCTCTCTTAACCACGCCCACTTTCTAGAACCTTCCCTAACTGACCCTATAAAAGCCCATGCTCCCTCAGAATATACAGCCATTTTGTTCCAACCCTCGCACAGAGTGGTCCACTCCTTCTTACCTATCAGGTCTGCGTCATGTGTACATGATCTTCCCAGAAAGTGTGGGAGACAGGGTTTGCTCCTTTTGTTTGGTGTGAAGAGATTTCATCATCACACACCCAAACCCCTTCTTCTCTGCCACCTGTTGAGCCCAGCTAGGGCTGATTCTTAACACAGATACATTCTTCTTCCTTGAGCCTTGTTTACTTCTCCTCAGTCCTGAGATAACTGGACAATAGTCTTATCTCAGTCACAGTCCAAATTCCAGTCAGGAAGCATATTAGGGAGAGAGGATGCTTCAGTGATCCCAGACAGGGAGTTGTTTCTTTGCAGTTTGACAGAAAGATTTTCTATGATTTTGGCAATTTTTAAGACATTAACAACATTTCAGTCTATCATATGTGTGAAGTAAGATAACATGCAGGTCGAGAACACTAGACTTATAAGAATAGTACTCCTAGGGGTGCTGCAAACAGAACCTGAGAAAGACATACCCTTGCTCTTCTCAGGGTTTTTATAATTTCCACCTCACTCTCTGCAGAGGGCCTTCAACATGTCTGTAGACTTACCTTTTTTTCATGTCAGGGACATGTTTCTCTGGAATGGTGGAGGAGAAAACACCTAAAACTGTCTCTGGGAAAAGATGCCTCTCCTAGGCAGGAATGCTTTCTTAAGCAAAACAAGCTCTTATCTCCTCACCATAATTCTTCCAGAAGGTCATTTACTCTAATACCGTGGCTTGCTCATGCTGGAGCAAGTTCCTGGAAGGACCTGTGGCCCCATGGAGAGAGAGGCCCACACTGCAGCAAGTTTTCTGGCAGGACTTGTGACCCCACAAGGGACCCATTCTGGAGCAGCCTGTTCCTGAAGGTCAGGAACCTGTGTAACTTTTCCACAGTAATCTGTGGAAAGGGATATATACTGAAGCAGCTGGTGAAGAACTGCAGACCATGGGAAGGACTCACATTGGAGAACTTGGTGAAGGACTGTCCAAAATGGGAGGGACCTCATGCTGAAGCAGGGGAAGAGTGTGAAGTGTCCTGTCCCTGAGGAGCAGGGAGTGGCAGAGATGAGGTGTGATGAACTGACCACAGCCCCCATTCCCTGTTCCCCTGTGCCCCTGATGGGAAAGAAGGATAGAACTCAGGAGTGAAGATGCCAATGGAGAGAAGGGAGGTGTAGGGTGAAGGTGTTTTAAGATTTGCTTTTGTTTCTCATTATCTTACTCTGATTTGATTTGTAATAAACTAATTTCTCCAAGTCGAGGCTGTGTTGTAGGTGACAGTAACTGGTGAGTGATCTGTTGTTATGAGCCTTTCATTGGATTTTCCCCTCCTTTGTCTACCTGAGGAGGGTTCTTTGGCAGGAACCTGGAGTCCAGCCAGGATCAACCCTTCAGGTTTTCCTTCAGGCTTCCCTTTGCCAGGAAAGCTGTGGAAGGATGCCCTTCTAGCTACAAGTTACATCAGCTGTTTAATCAGTGAGTCCTTAATAAGTTGCATCTTTTGAAGCAGTCACATGAAACTGGGCAAAATCATTTATGAAATTATTGTACTATAAAAATAGCAAGATATATTTTAACATTTCTTCTTCCAACATTGCAACTATCATTTTGTTACAACATTATGATAACATTATCCTAACAGTTTGTTACTATGCTTAGAGTCTACCTGGATATGTGGAGGATGGACCAAAGGAACAGCAGCTACTTGCCCTTAGCAAATGAGCAATTCCTTCATCAGAATAAAAAATCAAAATCACAGGTTTTAATCCACAATCCATCTTATCACTTATTTATGGATTTTACCTAATTAAACACAGAATGTATCTTTTTCTTTTGAAAAAAAAATTGCACTTAAGTCTTTATTGTAATGTCATCAGGATCACCTATTGTCATCAAATAGTAACTTTGAAGGTCCCTTAAATGTGTATAAGGGCCCTTAGTGTTGAAATAGATTCATTACCTGGTTTGCATCAGTTCCAAACCTAACAGGAATACCTAGCAGTGTGATGTTGGTGTTATGCATTATCATGAATCATATAACCTTTCTTTGCATATATATTATTTCTATACATAATACATTGATAAGGACTTCCCTAACTTTTACATCCCAGACTCCAAACAACTCTTATATCTGTTGTTAGAAACCAAAAAGCTAATCCTCTCAAATCCTTAAATCTATTTCCAGATGCATTGTGACAAAAGGCTTTGAAAGCAACAACAAATATCATAGTACTGACATCTGCATTATTTTAACATTCATGTTGTCTGCACTTTACAATTTTTAGAAAGTAGAAAAGCCACAGCTTCTTTCCCAATGATATGTTAATAAAGTTTCTGGCTGCCATTTAAATCCATTCCCATGCTTATCTTCATGCCCCAGTGTAATCAGTCTCTATGCAGGCTGAAGCAGTGTTAGTCAACGTGCTGCTGGCTGTTGTTATGGCATGGATAGATATTCAGGCTGGATAACATATTATTCTAGCAGCAGGAAGTTAACATTTGCTTGCATCTATGAAGTCTTTTTATAAAATAAATTCTAACTAAAATTCTGTATTAACATCTATTTTAAACAGTGAACTTTTCTATTAAAATAAATGTTAGGAGGAATCTCTCCCTACACAGACACAATGAACTACAAAATGCAGATGGAGGAGGGACATAAATTTTAATCGAATATTGTCAGAGGCTAAAGACAGCACACTTTGTTCTGCAAGAGAAACAGAAAAGACTGGAGTCCTTCTTCATGGTGGGAAGACCCACCTATCTTGGTGCAGCTTGTTTTTTAAACTGTCGTTTAGTGACAAGATTGTGTCTGCTTTACAGTTTTTCAAATGGAAGACTGAAACTAAAATTAAAATTTCTCAGTGAAAAAATAAAACATGGAGCAGATGTGGCATCTGTAGCTGCTGTGAAGTGTACTCAGAAGAAAAGGTGATTTCCCATCTGACTTTTACAATCTGAATCCACAGAGATGAGCAATCAGAGGAGTGAGCTTAGAGCATTTTCTGATGGACCATGTTGTGTCCATCACAACGTGATGGACACATACACAACCCTGTACATACATAAGAAGAAGCATACATAAGAAATTTTTATTTTACTGAAATGGAAGATCAAATTCACATAGTTATGGCACTGGAAAATGTGAAACTACATATTCTAATACTATTAACCAGAGAATACTTAGTGTGCACATGGGGTCAGACAGTAATGAAAGGGAGAAATCAAGGTCAGATTAAACTGAATGAACAGTACAAGAAGACCAGAAAGGAAGACTTGTTTGATGAGTTCTCCAAAGTACAGCAGGACTCTGAAAAGACTCCTAGAAAAGTAATGATCTACTGAGCAAGACTGAGAAATCCAGCAGCTGCCTGTGTGAATGGGGGGTGCATTATTGCTCCTTTTCTGCATTGAAAGTTTGCTGAGAAGCTCCCACAAAATTTTGAGACCCATAAAACCAGATAATTGCAAATGAGGAAATGTTATTACTGAGCTCTGGGTTTAACATAAGAAAATGAGAAAAAAACCTGTATCTTATTTTATATACAGAGGGGAAACATATTTTGAACTCTTTCTCATGGAGTGTGTGCTTACAAGACTACTACAAGATTCACGTTTGCCCTGTGCAATGTCTCAGTTCTAGGAATTGCAAAAAGAATAATAACTTTACTACTACTAAAAACTGGATATCCATATATATAAACATCACATTAAAAAGAATTAGTTCCTATAAGTCTTAATAATTTGAAATCCACCAGAGACAAAAAGCATCAGTGTCAAATTTGTTTTCTTGACAGCCTTTCTTTTGTGGTTTTATTCATATTGTAAAAACCTGTTGGTAAATGCCACTGTATTGTAACATATCATAATAAAGCATAAACAAAATAGGTACTTACAGAGCACACATCATATTCCATCTATTTAGAATAAGAGAAATTGAATGTAATGTGGTATGTACTTTTTCAAGATATCATGTATCACAAAATTCACTCACATTGGCTCTTGACAATGTATGCTGAAGTTGCTTATCAAAGTCGTGGGTTATTTACATGTAGAATATTGTTTGGAATTTTCAAGGGGCATTGATCCTCCCTGGCACTGTGGGGTTTAAATGAGTTAATGCTGCCCTCTGCAGTTACTCTGGACTCAAAACTGCCTTCTACTGCTCCTACAGCATTGGTAACAATGCTGATGTTGTTAGGATGGTCTAAGGATACAGAAAAAGCATTCTCTAAATTAAATTACTGCAGCTGGGGAAAAGAAAACCTTAGATGATGTCTGGGATAGGGCATAAGTTGTTCTTCTTCTCAAAAGAGAAGAAGGAAACATTTTTTTTCAGGCTGGGAGAAAGGCTGATATGCTGAAACTCTTCTGTTTCTTCCAGTCTGTATGACTAAAATTAGTAGAAGATACCGCTACTCCCTACAAACTTTTCCCACCAGAGTAACTGAAAACAAACACAGATGTGTATTGGGTAACTGTGCCAGGACATCCAGCTCTGCTGTGAAGCTTTCTGAGAGAGCTCTGAGATGGTCTAAATGTCTAAAATCACAGAATCATTGAATATCCTGAGTTGTAAGAGACCCGCAAGGATCATTAAGTCCAGCTGCTGGCCCTGCACAAGACAACCCCAAGAATCACACCATGTGCCTCTCTTCTTAATGTGAAAGCTGGAAGTGGAGAATATGCCATATGCCCAGGGTCATTTACCTTCACTGCACAGACATATATCTTCTAGCCTACAGCTGGGCACAGGACAAATGCTTTTAAGTTTATCTAATTTCTGTTTTGCCTTACCTGCCAGCCTCCCCTGACTTCAGGGCCATGGACTTCACCTACATGTAAGAAAGCCAGTTGCAGGACAACAGTTCAAATCCTGCTCACCGCTAGCAAAAAGCCTTTTCCAAGTTTGCTGTCCAGGCTGCATCGTACGATTTGACCATTTTGAATGAATCCTCATCCCTTGCTTTCCTACCTTCCCAGAGCACTTAATTTTAAGAATTGGCCTAGATCATTACTAGTTCACAGTCCTGGCAGAGTTTAAAGATCTAATGAAAGTTTATTACTTTGTAAAATGCATGTGTTAGCTTGGAGCAGTTGGCTGTTCCGACTTGTTAGGTAGGAAGCACTGCAAGGATAAAAAGTGACTCAGACATGGAATACTGAACACTCTTCTCCAAAAAAGAAAAAAAATTTAAACTTAGGGGAGGAAAACAAGCTTCAAGATCACTTTATACGAGAGATACATGCTTTCCAAAGTGGAGAAAGGAATAGATAAAGGCAGGCATGTTGATATTAACATCACCACAGAAGCGACTATTGCTCCTTGTTCCTGTCATTAAGACCTGCAGCGTTCTAGAATACAGATTTATAACCATACATCTATGGATTGAAACTAAATCTTACACAGTATTTCAAGCACAAATCATATTTTCAGCTGGGCTACTAAGACACGTTGCTACAAAAAGATTTCCAGACGTCACATTCCCTATGTTTGAAGCGACTGCTTTTTGAGTCTCCTTTATTTTCCAGGCCAGATTTCCTGCACTTTTCAAATGGAGCCAAATTGAATCTCCTTTTTGCTCCTTGCTATGGCCATTTTTTGTTCATCTTGCTTTTCCTAACTCATTACAATGACTAGGCACAATGAATTCAAATACACATTTCCTTACATTTCTATTTCTAGAACACAGATTTATATTTTGTTATTCATGATGCATCAAAATTCTGTTAATAATTTTCATTCCACTACTCTGAAGACACTGCTGGAGCTGTATAGGAGCATGCAAGAAGAAAACATTAAAAATGGTAGACATTTTCCAAAATAGTATGGACCTATTACACCAAATTCTACTCTGATTAACACTCATAAATCCCTGATAATTCTGCTGAAATTCAACTATTTACACCCTCTTGTCCTGGTTATTGAAAGCAAAATGTAGTTCTGTTGGGTTTAAAAAAAAATGGGAACTTTGCCATTGAATAAGGGCAGGATCTTACCCAATTTCATTTTTATTTCCAACATAGTAGGTAGGCTCCACTTCTGCTATCAAACTCACTTGATTTATTCCTTAATTAATCCAGTCATTAATGTTAATACTCATTTTATTCTTTATCTTTCTTTGAAACTAATGCAAACAAAATTATGATGAAACATCTAATGAAAAAATTTCATGAAACCTCCAAAGAATCAAGACAAGAGCAATCTAAACTATATTACATCATTCCAATGCAGTACAGCAATGATATGACACATCTTTCCACTAAAGGGTTTGCATCCTTCTTTGTTAAGATGTGGCTTTTCTGATGCAGCTAGTTGGAAACCTTCCTATTTGATACCATATTCATCCTATGATTACTAAAGTCTATTACATTAAGGTCAATATTCCTAACTGAGTTAAACAGAATCATTACAGTTTCTAAAATAAATATTAATGAAATTAAAAAAAAAATATGATCCAATAACTTTTGAATTATTTGTAATGTACGAGACCCAAAAATACTCTGCAAACTTAATTGGTATGAAACACATCCGTTCTCCCTATGAGACTAAAAAAGAATGCTTCTTTTGTGCACTACCTTATTAAAGAATGCAGAACACTAAATCATATCCTGCCTCTTCAAAAAACTGATTCTCAGATTTCTGTTCAGTTTATGGCTTCAGGACAGCTCTAGAGAGCATTGTTGTGATCTTTTTTTCACTACTCTGCCTTTGTTTCTAAGTTTTGAGAAGGAAGCCCTGGCATACCTGTAGCACATCCCATTCTTGAAGAAGAGACTAGAGTCACCATTTGCTTTGCACAACCCTGAAAGCAAGCCCTTTAGGAAACATTTCAGAACACATTTGTTCTGTGTAAGGTCCCTTGAAATTAAGTCCTTTTTCTACATAGCAGAAATAGCACAAAACAGTAGTTAAAAAAAATCGTCATAAACATTTTCTAAATTAGCCACATTCACACCTATAATGCCATACTGGGCAGTAAGTTTTAATAGTGAATATTTGTTATACAAATAATAGATTGACCTGTTATTCAAAAGTACATCATATGGAGACAACTCCCTGCTATGAAGCAGATGCAAATTCACAGATATATAACATACCAGGTACTTAATTTATTTTTTTTTAATGGATGTATTGTTATGGATCTATCTGTTAATGGTGCAGCTTTTAAAAAGGTGAATTAAAGGGCATAAACAAAAAACTGGTTTCCTTAATTGGATGTTCAGTGACACCCAGGTTCTTGGGAGCAAATATCCTTCTTAATAAAATGCAGAAGAATCAAGAGGGATGTTGCTAGGCATAATTTAAGACTATTATTATGGTGAATGGCTGCTATTTGATTTTTTTCAGTGACTGTCACTTAGAAAATCAAACAAAAAAGAGGCCAGACAGAAGTATACGCATAAAATGCTTGAAACAGAAAAATCACATAGAAGCTTTATCAACGTCATGAAAGCCAATAGAGCCCTGAATTCAACTAATGGTACATGCATTAGACTAGGCTGAAACCTCACATCTGAGAAAAAGCCATCTTCAAAAGAATAACTTCCGATCTTAAAGCAAAGTATAAAACGTTGCTAAGATGTCTCCTGCCTCTCACTGGCCTCTTGCTTTTCAAGTACACTTCTTTCTTTGTCAAGAAAGCTCTTACCACAAGCAGAAATGCCTGCTCAGTGAATATTATTTGACCTGTGTCATACCCCTACAAACCCACTGATTCACATCCTACTTTGTTGCTTTTAAATATGGATCTCAACTTCAGTTTGCATCCTGAAGCAAAATAAAAGTAATTTCTCTTCTGTGGCACTGATCCTGCTCCCTAATACTGACAATCTTTTCAAGATATTAAAATCCACAGATCCACAATGATAAACTTTTACTGCCACGTGCCACAGGGGGGGACAATGGGACACGGTCCACAGCCAAAGGGGGGTGAAAGCTGGAACGACTTTATTCAGGAATACATGAGAGTCTTATAGGGTTTGGGGGAGGGGTTTGGGAACTGGGAGGAGTTGGGGCGGGACACGGCAAATATGGGGAAGGAGGGGAGGGACGGAGAGGAGGGGGGAATACAATTATGGGAAAAAGGGGAAGTGGCTAGCTTTACACAGTGATGCAGGGTTTGCATCACTGGCCAGCCAATGAAAAAATCGGTAATAAACAACCAATAGGGATAGGTTATAGGTAACCACAGCCAATGGGGGTAAAACACACAAATACAGGAGAAATAACTGTCTAACTAATACAATAAGTAACTATCTATGCTATTTTAACCTTTTAAAACGTAAACTTCTGAGGTTTGAGGTAGTTGTCCATTTCTGGTGTTGATTACTTGATAGCTAGCTCTATCCACTCATGAAACTGTCCATCCTGGTTGTTTTGGCAGTCCCTGAAGCAGGGTTCCCCGACATTTTACCAAGCCTGAGGACACAGGAGCTTTTTGTAAGAAATAATAAATAATAGCTCACTAAAGGCAGAGCTTAAGCCTCGCCTCCCACTTTTGAAGGAAGCTGCAATGGCTGAGCTGGAGCTGGGACTTGGAAGAAGACTTGGAGGCTGAGCAATGCCCAGGGTCTCAATCATCACCTGGATTTTGTAGGTACACGCCACCAATCTTCAAACTCTGAGGGTAGCTAATGGATGCGTGTGCAATCAGCCTTGTGGGCATTGGCCTCAGAAGGATTTGGAGGGGGCCAGAAGGTTCTCCTTGAACTGGGGTTTGCATGTGTTCGATGTGAGGTGCGTGGTGGACTTGAAGCACACACCTCAGCTAACTCAGGATCTGATGTGTAGAGACGCTGAAGGCACTTGAGTGAGAGACTGGAATGCTGAGGGTTAATGACTCAAACCATCAGCCATTTGCAAAAGCAGCATGGTGCTTTGCAGAGGCCAGGTTGGCCAGGTTTGTGCTCTGCAACCGAAGGCAAGAAGGAGGGGTTTGGGGTGTTGGTGGAGCCTCTGATCTGCATAAGAACAGCCCAGGTGCAGAGGGGGTGAGCCCTCACCATCAGAGGATGATCGCCACAAACCCACCCCTGTTTAGCAACAAACTGAGTTTTGAGTCATATAAAGGAAAAATATATCCTCCAAGGTGGGATAATGCTTTTTGTCATGCCATTGTACACTCAGGTGTAAAACTATCCCCAGGAACAATATTGGGGCATTCACATGTAGGCCTGAGGGTATTCATCCCTTCTGATGGGGCATAACTGGCTCACCTATGCTGACACTGATGAGAGAGGAAGCTGTCCTGTCTTAGAAGGTGTCATAAACCAACAAAGACCTCAAAAGTGCCCCTAGACTCATTTCTGAGGCCTCCCACCAGAGGACAGCGCATGATCCGCAGTATTACATCAGACAGTGTAAATTTCCCCCTCAGGGAAGGTACCTGCATGATTCTGTGAGAAGTTGCCAGAAGCTTCCCCCATGTCTGGCAAAGCCAATGCCAGCCTGCTCCAGGGTAGACTCCTCACTGGCCAGGGCCAAGCAGGAAAGACGGTTAACACCTCTGGGATAATATATTTAAGAATTTAGAAAAATCCAGTCTCTTAAACTCCATCTGATTAGCATCCTGAGTTATAACCTCTCCCCCTTGACAAAACCTAGCTTTTAGAGTATTAAATATAAATTGCTAGGTGCACAAAACACTACTCAGATTTTGCGGTCATGTCCATCACCTTGTCATATAGCAGGCCTATTTTGCTATAGTTCCTCTTCAGAACTGAAAATGTTGAATTATAATGTCACGGAATTGCGCTTTTTGTATTTTGTTCTTTTAACATTCATGAGTCATTATGACAATGGACCAAAATATTACCTTAAGTATCTTCTATTTTTGCCATTTGATAATAATCTTCAGCCACCATTTTTCTTTTACTTAAGCTTACACCAGGTATCTGGGCCACTTTCTAGCCAGCAACTTACAATTTATTATAATTCAGTCACTCTTGGTGATGTCAAAATTATTTAAGTACCTTAAATCATAGAACAGAATCATAGAATAGTTTGAGTTTGAAGGGACGTTTAAAGGTCATCTAGTCCAACCCCAGATCTGACAGTATGTCAGAAATGTGTCAGTAAATGTACACTGAGCACCCAGTGAGTGTTATCCTTATGTTTAGGCTACCCAAATACATATCTCTAGGAGATAGCTGTTTCTCAGTTTTCTGTGAGGAATAATGAAATTTTAAACAAGGCAGTCATTGATTCTGGTGTAAAAATTCACACCAAATATCTAGAAAAGAAGTGCATGGTTTTAGGCACTTTGAATTACACCTCAGCTGCCTTTCTGCCAATCCAACATGCCATCACAGCAACCAGTCATGTGGGAAGAAGAATTCTGGTGAAACAGTCATAAGATCGAAGGTGCCAGGAGTTTTAAGACATAGACTTCCACCTGTGGGGTGCAAGTACTCTTCCTTCAGAAACATCCTCCATCCAGGCAAAAGATGGATGAATATTTAAATTACACTTGATGATTGTTTAATTTCTATTTGTTCTGCAAGACAGACTCCAGTAAATCTGCTCTCTGGCGTTTGAAAGCTGCATGTGTATTTGGGAACACATGAGTTGTGAATTTGCATTTGGTGAAGGAATTGCAATAACTGAATTTAAAAGAATTCTTTTTTGAAATAGAGAACTCACCAGAAATCCTGAAAGCAGTAATCCAGTCTGTTATGGAGTTAGAGCAATAATCTTCAATTGCTCTGAAAGGAAAAGTGGATGTGGGATGCCAGAGAGGTTTAACCAGCACAAGATGCTGTTTTTCTGAAGTTGGCTGTCATGTTAGAGAGCAGTAATATGGCTCCAAATGCTATGGCATATAACAAAGCACACAAGAGACAAACCCAGTAAGAGATTTGGATGCAATTCTTCATAGGAGAGTCTACTTGTCACAACTCAGACCCAGGCAGAGATCATACAGCTATTACAGACTGCCTAGCGTAAGGGCCTGATATATCCTGACTCTTCAACTTATTCCCAAAACTGGAACTTTTCTTTAAAACTGGCAGTCAATATGTGAATGGTGTTTGGACTCCAATTTGGGAGCTGAGAACTGCTGCTGGATCTAATTGATACTAAAATATTTTAAAGTTGCATGTGATGTATGATTTAGCCATTGAGCATTTATGATAAATTCTGAATTTATTTTCATTATAAAACTCTTTTGGATGTATACTTTTGTTGAAGCAACACTTAGCAACTTTCTCAATGTCATGTTTTTATCTGTAGTAAATCATTTGTGAGGACTGTGCCTAATGTTCATTAGTAATGATCAAGCAAGACTTGAAATATTAGATATCTTGCCAGAAAATCTGAGGCTACAAAGTTCACAAGTACTAAAAGTAGGATTTAGCAGGTTTTGTCTTTTTAGGAATACTGCTGGAGTTGTACCAAGCGTACCAACAGCTGTTTGGTTGTCATAACAATTTTACAAGCTCTATGGCTTTCTCTTTTTAAAATCTTTGAAACAAAAGAATTATGTTTACGAATAAAAGCTATTTAAATAAAACTAGTGCACTGCACATTTTTACATCTAAACATATGCATCTGCCATGCAACTGGAGCTTGTAGTCCTACCTTCTCAATAATTTACACTGTTGATACTGAAGAGACAGCAAGAGAGCCCCAGGGGCAGATACCTTAAGGACCTGCACCCTAAATATATCTCGCAAGCCAGTAGTTAGTTTTACTTTCTGGAAGTTAGGTTGATATCAGGTTCCTCAATAAAGTATTGCCACCTTCTTGATATTGAAGCATACAAAAGTATGACATAAAAACACAGAATCATCACTGACTTAGTATTAATTCTTCATACAGTAGGTTGGAATTTGAGGGTTGTACAGACAGTGATATCAATAATACTTTTTGTATATAGCACAACAGTTTCCACATTTACATTTACGTTTTGCTTATCTTAAACTATGTGCCATTCTTGTTAGTTGTGTATTAACTTTTATTTCAGCTTCAGTTAGTCAGGGTTGTTTTCAATATTAGTTCTTTTCCCCAGTTTGATATTGCTTACTAGCTGAGTAATAGTGACCTTTAATTTGTTAACCAAGTTGTCAGTGAAAATACTGAAGAACACCACACAGTAATCTATGATCCCTTGCTTCACTTATCTTAGTATTCACTTGGAGTGCACCTATAGCCCTTAGTGCACCCATCATATTCCACAGTGCTTACATCTTACTAGGAAGAATACATTAACGAACCTATTTAAACAAAAAAATGTTCATTTGATGGGCTTTTTTGGCAATGTGTTGTACCAGGAGCTTGCTGTGTTTTATACAATTTTAAATCTATTTTTCTACTGACTTCTCTTGCATCAATTAAGGGGAGAATATTAGCATTGCATACACCGATGGAACATCCAAAGACAGAGAAATTTCTAAAAGGTTTGTTTCCATAGTTGTAAATGCAGGCAAAATTAGTTAACAATTAGGATAAAGGAATGAATAACAAAAATGAGCATGTCTGAGGATTCTGTTTACATGTCCAGGATTCCCATTTGTGTAACTTGCAAGCTAGAGGATAATCAGGAGGAACAGACCTGATGATAAGCAAAAAGGACTGTTGCTAGCCTTGATGAATACCAGTCTCCTGGAGTATCCATCTCCCACCATTTTCCTGTGTTTTGATCAACACTGCTCAGTAACTGATCTAACCTGAAACTGCAGCGTCATTCCCATAGTTCACACAAGTGCACCTTGAAACAGAAGCTTGTAAGTAGTCTCATTAAATCAAAACCATGATGTCAAATATAAAGCACTTGTCGTTCCTTTCAGGTCTTTTCTTGGCTCTGTTCTCCCTTCACCCTCTCTGTTGTTTGTCACCATAAAATAGTTATTTCCCATCACTGGTGACAGCTTCATCAGCTACTTGTCTTTCTATAAAAATTTACTGTAAAAGTACATCTTCCTTCTAATAAGCTCCTTCACTTAAAAGAAAATTTACAGCCTCTGTAGGCAATGTGAACAGAGTGACAGGAATGGAGGTGAAATAATTTGTGATGACACAAGCATTCAGGTCAGGATTAGAAGGTGACAAGTCAGGTTTGGAGTCCTGTGCACTGATGTTTGCATTATTTTCACAACAGCACTGTCCTGCAGCAGGCTCCTGTGGCATTTTGTGTTGTATTCTTTGGGGGACAATTTGTTTCCTAGTCTGCCAAGTTCCAAGTATCTGTTGACTATTAATACTTGTGATTTTGCTTTGAGCCTATATTATGCAGATAATATAACGTCACGAGTTTCTGATAACGCCAGTCAGCTTTGACGTCACTTCATAGGAAAGAAATAATGCAAGGTTAATTGTGCTGGATCCAGTCCTATGCTGTGTTTTCCTTGAACCACAGATGTAATGGGAAGAAAATTGAAAGCCACAGATGACATTAAGCTGGCAAAAGGGAACAGCTGCCTCAAAGTTATTAATTATCCATTTCCCATGTCATAGCTGCTATTTGATAACTTGTCTTGACTGAAGTCCCAAATAATCTCTCCTTTTTCCTCATTTCTAAGCCTACTTTGCTGCTTTAATTGTGTGGGGACAACATGGATTCTATGAGTCAGCTTTACTTCACTTTCTTGATCAGAGTGAAAGCAAAGACAAAATTAAGTGTCTCGAGAGAAATATTTGCCTGCAGCAATTTAGCATGCACTGGGAAAATATCTTGCAGACAAGGAAAATGGAAGTCATTATGAAGGATGCACGTCAATGAGTTTCAGATCCACTTCTGTATACTTTCCTTAATAAAAATCTTCTTCTGGTAAAAACATTCATGCATTAATGGTTTGTAGTAGCTGTTCGGCAGAAAACTTCAATCCTCTCAGATTTGTGGCCAACTAACTCACTTGGATTTCTAGACTTAGCATGGCTCCCACATAATTTTTGTTTCATTGCTATAAAGAGGTATGCACTGGAAATGTGAGGGGAAGAAAGAGCATTTCCTTGGCTGGTTCTGGTTTTTGAAAAAAAAAAAAATATTGCAATTGTGAAATCCAGTAAGTGTGAAATGTAGAAAAGCTACATGTGCCCATATACCAGAAAACAAGTGAAAATTAAACTCTTATCACCTCATCATCTTAGTTCTACTGCTTAATGAAGGCTACTCTACAAGGGCAAAGAAAGCATCCAAGGCAAGATGAGACAACATGGGGTTTTAGATTAAGCTTTTTCACCCCCAAATGAAATACAGATTGCTAAAAGTGAAAGGAGAAAAGAGTTTTCCAAATGTTTTGTAATGTTATTGTGAATGTGTCTGAAAAGGAATATGTTCTGTCACTTATTACCAATACAAATTCATTTAAGGGAAAAAATAGTGAGCCAGGAAGGAAACAACATTAATAGTCATTGTTTCACATCCCTAGCATAGATTTTAGGATTCAGTTATCTCAGAAAAACCCTCGCAGGTATTATAGGGAGTTATGAAATGAAGGGAGAAGCTGAAAGCATATGTCAAAACCAGTTAGAATTTAATCCATTGCTTCATACTCACACCAAGTTCTCTAAATTAAGTTGAGACAAACAAAAAAGAGGTAAATACAATAATATTAAAGTCCAAAGTTTTAGTTTCAGTCTCAAACATGAATTCAGACTGCTTCATTCAATGCTGCCAAGTTCAAGCTTTCAAATTCACCAGTCAGATCCCCCAGTGTCACAAGTTGCCTATAAATATTGAGGTTCCAGAGCATAGCAGAAGTTGCCTTTAACTTCATTTAAACCTTTTTGGGGGAACACCTGCTTCAAACCTTTCTCTGCACTTATCTGGGTCAGAACCTTCCTTAAATAACAAAAAGTGTGTCACTCTAAAATATTTGGACTTGCAAAGAAAACTTTATGTTATTCCATTTTTAATCACCAAAATTGTCAACCATTGCTAACTGACTTTTTTCTAAGTGGTTGTAAGGACAGAGTTTTCAGGTATGTCAAATACCTGCTTTCACTTGCCCCCCAACTCCCCCACCTCCCCCACTATTTATATTTCTTTTGGTTTTTACGGCTAATCTTCAGAGCATGCTAGGAGACTTCCACGACCCTGAGTTTGGCCCCAGAGCCTTCCAGGATGGGCTCAAGGCTCCATATAAAACCAACTAAGAAATTTTTAGAAAACACACTAGATGTGGACCTGGAATTGAAGTAGAAATATGAAATTAGGAGTTGACATTCTAGACTCTAACACCAAATCCCTATATAATTCTGGGGTCTCTCAGTTTCTGTTGTCAGTCTGGTCTCTTAGCTAGGCATTTCAGGACACCAGACTGCCATGAAACTGTACTTTTCTAATATACCATGAGGTGTGTCCTAACTAGCACTGACAAAATAGAGCTAGTGTTAGGACACATACAAGTACTTACAGGCCAAAAGTAGTGTGAACATTCTATTCCTGCAGTCATTATATGAAAAGTGTAATTGTTTTAATACATGTTGTGTTAACCTAAACTATCCCCCCTCAAAATGAAAAAAGAGCTGTTTAAGCAAAGTATGTGACCTTTCACTCCAAATCTGGTTTCTTTATTAGGAAAATACTTTCTTTTTTTTTCCTACTTTTCCATTGTTCCCTTAGAATTCTGTTTAATCTTAATGAACTAACTGGGAAAACAGAACATAAACTGCTTAAAATGAGCAAATAACACAAGGGTACTGGCATATGCACATGAGATTAGTTTGCCAAAGGAGTTTTACAAAGCCTGAATCAGTCCTCTCCCAGGTTCACAGGCAAAGGTGGTACAAATGCAACCATTCAAACAAATTGCCACATTTACAAAATACAACTCTGAGTTCCTGTAGGCATACTTGAGGAATTTCTTTTGATGGGTATTAAAATAATTAATAGTCAACACCACAAAACATCTATGCTTTCTTCCAAAGGGTGTGTTACAAACACTTTGCTTTTAGTTATGGCTGTGCCATGGCATCATTCCTCAGAGAGTGATGTAGTGTTTGTTGGACTCCACTCAACAGGCACGGTGTGCCTTCAGACTTGCTGATGCAGGAAACATCTCGCTTTCATGATGTGCCTCTATTTCCCCTTATCCTTGTACTGTGCTCATATTAATGTGTGTGTCTTCATCTTCAAACCCTGAACTCCTGTTCTGGAAGAGGAACTAAGAAACCCTGTATCTCCTTACTGACCAAGCTGGCGTATTCTTGACTATATTTGAATTTTCAATAAAACAAGTAAGACTCAGGAGTTTAATAGAGAATGCTAGCATTTCTAGGTGTTACAGGCCAGTTAAAAACAGCTGAGAATTCTCCCCTTATTATACAACTAGAATCAAATGTAGATGTTAGCTGTTAATTCCCACAGGGTTTCAAAGTGACCTCTGCTGCATTTCCATGTAACCTATTCATTTTAGAGAAAAAGGAAATTGCACAGAAGTGAATATCAAATTCACCTACCTACTTACTAGACTTGTTCCAGTATATCAGTTTTTCTTGGTCTAGGGAGGTTAAACTGGAGGCAGTACTTCAGAGGTGACCTCAAATTCCTAATGCCAGGGAAGTGATAACAAGGGTTAGCAGCAAATTAGCAAGCAACAATGGCTATGCTCATGCTCACACATTCCAGGACACAGCAGGCTTTCATTGCTGTAAGGGCACACTTGGCTCATGCTCAACTTGCTGTCAGCCAGGACCTCTTCTGTGAAATTACTTTCCAGCCAGCTGCCCCCAGCCTGTTCTGTTGCATGGGATTAGTCCATCCCAGATGAAGGACATTGCATTAGATTTTGAGATTTCTCATGAGATTTGTGTCTATGGGATTTATTCTCCTGCTTATCAACTGTTACCTGCAGTTTGGTATCTGTAAACATGCTGAGGTTGTGTTACATCCCATGGTCCAGGTGCTTAATAAAGATGACTAAAGTACTGGTGCCAGTATTGACCCCTGGAGGGATGCCACTAGGGGCAGGCTGCTGGTGGGAATTCGTGTCACTGGTTGCAGCCTTTGGACCCTGGCAGGCCAGCCAATCTTCTATCTACCTATCAAAAACCATATTTCAGCAATTTGGTTGTATGGTTATCGCTTCAAACTATAAAAAACCTTGGTATAGTCAAGGTGAGAAAACAGTCACTCCTCTCCTCTAGTCACCAGAACCTGTCATTTCTTCATAGGAGGCCATCAGGCTGATTAGATCAAACCTGCCTTTAGTGAATGGAATTGGGATGTTCCCTATCACTTCGTTTTCCTTCTTGTGCTTGTACGTGACCTCCAGGAAGATTTTCCCTTTCTGTCAATCAAAATTGGTCTGTAGCTCCCTGCATTCTCACGAAAGTAGAGTACCCTTTTTCTGCTCATAAGGAAGTAAACTTCAGCAGTTATTCACCCATTACACTAGCAACAACCACATAAGAAATGGGCTTTTGAGCAATCTGGTCTAGTGGAAGGTGCCCCTGCCTATGGCAGAAGTGTTGGAACTCAATGATCTTTAAGGTTCCTTCCAACCCAAAGTTTTCTATGGTTTTACAGTACTAGTTGCTCTACTCACTCTGCTCCAAGGTACAGTGCAGTGGATAATGTTCACCCAGAGGAACAAGGGCTTAATGCTCTCGCTCTGTATTTGTGAGACTGCAGCCCTACTCAGTTTGTCCATTCCCACTGCCAGGCCTGTTGTAGCTGAGGTTAACTCTGCCTCACGCCAGCCTGACAGGTGTGAATTCAGACTTTGGTGGTCTCTTCTGTTGTAGAGCCACTCTACGTGAAAATCATTAGACCAGACAGCTTTGTGCTGTTCTAAATATATGGGTGAATGCTTAATTTCATTCCCTTGCTGCATTCTTGTACTCATTTCTTTCTCTAGCAGCTTTGTCATAGAACACAATACTGTCTCCTAAATTGCCACCTTACACATGCAGCAGCTCTCTTCCTGTCAGAGCCACAGGGCCATGTTCAGCTGCATCAGAGGCAGTTTCAAGTACAACTTAAACCAGTCACCATCATCTTCTGACCCTGAAGCATTTAAGTTTGTCCTTACTTTAAAAATAGTGATTAATGAAGTTAATTACAGGTTGTCATAGGGTGTAAACTCATATTCCACTAGATCACCCTCATCCACTGGCAAGAGTTCAGGGGCCTGAAACTCTTAGACTTTTGAAACTGGGATCATTTCTCTCCTCATAGTTTTGCACAAGGCTTTAATGCCTTGTAACATCCTTATTGTAGTTCAGTGCTGTGGTAGGCATTGAAGAGGGTTTGGAGAGGGAAATTGGGCTTTTCAATCATTTTTCCATAGATAATGAAGGTCTATTCAGCTCCTGGCAGCTGGAGTAGAGGGGAAGGATTTGGAATAATTTTGAATACATTTTTCTGTTTCCCTCAGAAACAAGGTCAAGAGAGATTATTGATTTATTAAATAATTTTTTACTTGTCCTTGAAGTACTCTCAAGTCATCATGACAAGATCTCAACTGAGTTCAGAGAACAGGAAAACAGGAGGAGAGCAAGAAGAGAGAAGAGCTTGCTAGGATTTTACCATGGTAATTTTACACATGCTGCTTTACAATTCATGCATTGTCCTCAAAATAACTCCCATGTACTCTCCAGTTCACACAGCAAGCAGGGCAAAAACATATTAATCACAATGGAATGAATGGCTTGCTCCTAGATTAAAAGAAATAGAAACTATAGAGACTTTGAAAGACACTTGGAAAGAAATTGACCTTCAGGAATATGGGAGACGGTAGTAAAGTAATATATTACTTTTAATCAAATAATAAACAAAATGTTTTAATCAAACTTAAGTATTTTTTGTCTAAAGTACTGAGAAAATGTATGCAAAGAGACACGGCATAGTCTCAGTGGAACACACAGAGGCATCTCTCTTTGAGGTTTTGGCACACCGGATGCAGTATTGTGAACTTAGTGAGGCACATAAACTACTTCTGCAGTAAGCAAGAGACCGTAAATGCAGCAGGCAATGTCTGTGGAAAGAATTCATCCACATTCTTGTGCTCTCTCATATGGGATTTGTAGTCACACCGGTGATCTTCAAAATATGCAGATACCATCTTTGCAGTTGCCACCTGGCATCAAGTTCTGAAGATTTATATCTTCTGTTTTGGCTGCAACCATAGCATGACAGCTTCAAAAAGAGAAGCTAACACTTCCACTGTGTTACAGTTCCACTTTCTGGAGTCAAAGAGAGTACCAAGTACAAGATTTCTACTGAAATGGAGAGTTAACATCACAAATATGAAAACAGAAAAGCTTTCCTCTGTAGCCCAGTTTATGCATCAGCAGACACAGATAACATTTGCTCAGATGGTTAGGTTTTCTCATTGCTCTGGGATGCAATTAAACCTGTTTTAACTATTGGCTTAATAATGCCTCAGCACAAGCTTGAACTGACAGCACAGATTTTTGCTCTCCAGTCTGAGAGAGAACAGACCTTAATACCTCTTTAGAGTCATGTAGTAGATACATAGTATTTTACATCTTTTTAGATGGTCTTTAATAATGCATTTTAATACAAATGCTTTTATTTTCATTTTAGTTTTATTTAGATATTTTTTAAAAAATTTAAAAGGAAATTGTGAATAGGAGCTAAAATACTCAGGTACAAATTGCATGCTAGCGCTGAAGTAATGCTAATTTACCATTCCATAAGTGGTAAAATAGAGAAAGTCAGCAATAAAAAAAACACAGCCTGTAGGGAGAGAAAACAGCTGTTACATACACATAAAATACCATGGAACTACTGCCATCTTCTGGAAAATGAAACAAAGGCACATCAACACTAAACGAAAACCAGCAAGGTTTAAGATTTGAAATACAGAGTGAACAGAAATTCTTCAGGGTTGACTCATTTGCCTATAGTGTCTTGTACATATCATGTTCCAGTTCTCCACTATTTATGTATTTGACTCCCAAAAAGTAGGTTAATATAATTTTATAAGCACAGCAACATTATATGCCTTTAAATTGTGAGGAAGACTGATGTAAGCTCTTGTTGCATTCTCTACTTCTGAGAACTTTCACAGAGTGATCACATGGGAACAGTTTAATTTTTTTCATTTCTGTCATACTGATTGACATGGCTTGTCATGATTCATGATTAGGGCTTACTGAAGTACTGTTGTATGTTATACAAACATATAACTTAGTATATTATGCTTGTGTGATGCATTTTGTGGTAACTTTATTGTACATTTCAGGCTTTTTCCTGCTTTGGGAAGGACTCCAAGCACTGAGAGAGTTGGATTCATCACATAGCACCAGACTTCTCAGGGAGAGATAGACTTTAGAATCATTGAAAATTAACACTTAATGATAAATAAACAACAGATTTAAATGAAATAAATAAAAAAATAGGACTCTTAGCTCTCCCTGAGTGGTGCAATACTCATTTTCCAAACAAACAGCAACTCCCACTCAACTTAAGGTCTTGAAGAGCCATCTACTAGATGAGACTATTGAATGTGCACACTTGATATTGCAGGAATATAACACGTCTGTCTACTGTCTGAAATATTAACCTGTGGCATAACTACTCTTGGGGTGATTTCATTTGTTTTACCAATGTCTTCCCAAAATCTCTCTACTTTATGTTGGATGCCTCCTGGCCCAAAATTACAATTGTTTCCTGGGCTGATTTTCTGCAGAAAAACGCAAAGAAGGAAACACAAAATGTTACCTGTTCAAAAACTCTGCCCACGGGGGATGTATGGCAGGAGAAAAACTGCAGCCATCTGCCCACATCCCAGCAAGATATATGAGATCTCAGGTGGCCTCTGGGACAGGGCTACCAAATACATGTCATGCAAGTTCTATAACACTTGGCGCCTTGCCTTGGGTTTATCTTTGCTGTTAATACCAGCCATCAGTCTTGCTCCTCCAGAAGCTGACTGCTCCTATAAGAAACTGCTTTGCTTCTGCCCACTCATTGCCTCTCTCTCACAAAAACATATTTTATACTCTTGGTGCAACAAAGAATACCAGCCGATTGGCTCAGCAGAAATAACCTCATGTCCTGAAGAAGTCCCCTGTGTTCAGGTGAGAGAGCAGAGGAAAAATGGTATAGTGTCTTCAGGTAATCTGGAGGTGACTTTATGAGAATTGGTAAATGAAATACACCACTCTCTAATGACAATTAAAAAAACAAAACAAAACAAAACCTAGAAGTCTGGGACAAGACCTGTGCAGCATTTAACTGTTATGAAGATCCTATTCTGCTAAAAATAGGTTTCTTCACTTTATCATGCAGACTAAAATGTGATACAACCAGTCAGTTCGGAGTGAAGGAGTTTATTAGTTACCTGATACAGTTCCTATAATGTGAAACTCATTTTAGTTATATCCTGGGGTTGCACCATACTGATGAGAAGTATTTAAATGTTTATTACTATGAAAATCCAGGAAAAAATGGAATCTGTATTCCATCTTTTGGCACCTGATTGAGCAGAAATTTTGTAGAATGTTATAATACTGAATTTACATTACTTGCTCCATAACTGTGCTGAATTGGGATGTTTTAACATGAGAATATTGACCAAAGAGGAAAGAAATGTTTTAATCAGTTTTTATCCTCAATGCTGATTTTGCTGGTAGTGAACAGTTGAGCATAAGTTCCAAAAAGCTTTGGAGACAATCTGTCATCTGTCAGTAAGTGTTATCCAAGTTATGTGTCCCCAGGAAGCACAAAATACAATTTAAATAAGCATGACAGTGTAAATTAGCTATTGGCTTGTTACACTTGAATCTTACACAAAAACGTCCTCTGCATTCTAGCAGAGAATTAGTATTCTAGTATTGATATTTTGAACAGCTACTACTATGTAGGCACCAATGCTATTTACATGGAGGAAAGGGATTTATTGCTTCAGGCTGTCCCAACACCTTCTTTTGCCTTTGTAAAACAGTTATTTCTCACTGTGCTCCTGTTTCTGAGTTGAAGATGCACAGTCTATTAGATCATTTCAACATGACCTCTGAGCTGTTTGTAGGAGTATACTGCATAACACAAGTGTGCACAAAAATATGCCAGCTCCTAGAAAAAAAAATTCTTTTGAATACTGCATCAATATAATTACTGCTTTGGAGGATTTTGGTATCAAGTGAAGAGGCCACATAGAAGAACTCAGTCTCCTGTGTAGGATATATATATATATAGTAGGATAACTCAAAAAGAAACAAGTCCTCATGTAGATGGGTTTTTTTGAACCTCGAGGCCTTTTACTTTGTGAGCAGAGTCTGTTGGAAGAAAGGTGGTGATAAAATACAGTGATACAAGACCTGAGGCTGAAGGGTTTCTGAGCACTGCAAATGAGCCATGTTCTTCTAACCCAGGGAAGAATGAAGATAAACTTTTCCAGCTGGCCACATGTCTCTGCTACCTCAGTTTCAGAGCTTGCTGTTTCAGGTTTGTCCCAGTTTCATCTGGAACAGAGTTAATTTTCTTCCTAGGGGCTGGTACACTACTGCGTTTGGGATTTAGTGTGAGAATGATGTTGATAATGTGCTGATGTTTTAGTTGTGGCCAAGTAGTACTTGCACTACATCAAGGACTTTTCAGCATCTCATGCTCTGAGAGCGAGTAGGTGCACAAGAAGCTGGGGGATGATCGTGGCCAGGACAGCTGGTCTAATCTGGCCAAAGGATATTCCACAGCATAAAACATTATGGTCAGTATAGAAACCATATAAATTGGAAGGGTATGGTCAGGACCCATCTCAGACACATGCTCAGGACAGGCTGAGCATCCGGACAGAAAGTGATGAGCAATTGTATTCTGCAACAGTTGTTCCTCATTTGTTATCTCTCCTTCTCCTCTTTATTACTATAATAATTATTGTTATTATTATTATATTTTACTTTGTTTCCACTATCAAACTGCTCTTATCTCAACCCATGAGTTTTACTTTTTCTAAATTCCCTGACCCTCCTTCCCATCCCAACATGAGGGGGCAGGGAGGGAAATAATTGAGCAGCTTATGTGTGATGCTTAGGTGCTGGCTGGAGTTAAACCACAATAGGTTTCAAATCAGTAGGATATTTTGAATTACCAGGAAGCACCCATTCTATCATGACAGTAGGTCTTCAAGCTGCTCAATGATTCCAGCATCCCTTCAGCTTTGTACAGAAAAAATCTATAGTGTTTCACTTGCCAACAAGGACTGTAAAAGTGAATGATATATAATTTATGTTTTGCAGAGGTCTTACCTTGAGTTGAGAAATACAAATTGAGTCTTGTGCCAGAAAGACTCTTTTGGCTTGCAGGGGGACTCATCCATAGCATAAACTCATAATGTCCCTCAGAATATATGCTGGGTTAAAAGAGCACTAAGGAATATGTGGGTGTAGGTTCCTGGGGGATTCCAGTGATTCCTACTGTATCCTCAGATTAGTCTAACTAGCAAAAGCCTAGACTAGTGACTGGGTATAAATTGAAAGTTGCCTGAGGTGGCAAATTTGCAGTTTTAATATCATCATAACTGAATGAAATGGTAATTATGAGCATTTTAGAGTGATCATCCAGACAAATCTGACCATCTTTTATTGACAGTATACATGGCATAAAACAATTAATGACACCTATTTCTGATCTGTTGTATACAGATAACACACACAAAAGTTAATTAATATTCCGACATCCTTTTAGTGGAATAAACATCCAAAGCCTTACAGGAGACATCCTGATTATGAAGACTCGCACCAGCTCAACCCTGCAAACA
>JAWWMP010000081.1:90588435-90617458 GCA_035047865.1 Dendrocincla tyrannina | reverse complement strand
GTTTGAGTTTTAATTTTGTTGGGGAAAATATTCGAATCTGAAGTTCTTTCTGCAATATTCAAGCAGATTGTAACATGATCTCAAAATCAAGCAGAACCACATTGAATTTAATACAGTTGTAAATATAATTAAAACTGTAAGCTGTGTTACTATTAAATATTGAGGTGTTTCATGCTCTGATTCAGTAAAGTATATAAATCTAATTCTAACTAAAAGTGGTTGCCTTGTTCTATTGTATACCCACAGATTTAAAGTAAATGTGGCTTAAAAGTTATCCTGAAATGAAGCCTCTTAGCTGTATTTATGCTCTTGAATATGTAGCCATTTTTGCAAATAATAGAAAATTGCTCTGAAGATAAAGAAATTGTGTTATATCACTCTATCTGCTAATTTTAAAATTCCTTATTTAGAAGAATTATGAAGTATCTGCTGCCAAAAAAAAAAATCCTCTTGTGGCAACAAACAGCATTTCTCCATTAAAAATATGTATGTTCTTATTACTCTTTATATGTGCGTGCACCACATCTTTCTCTTCCTTAATAAAGTTTGACCATTTGTAACAATTCAGGACAGAAAAGGAATTCATTATATTTAGCAACAGAACACTCATTTCTCATTTTTCTAGTGTCAAGCAGCTGCAATGAAATGGGCTAAACCTCTATATCACAATTCTTCACCATTCTGGTTCTTCAGGTCATACTCAAGGGTCTTCAGTTTCATTATGTTCAGAGCTTGGAACCTTTTAGAAAAAGGAAATAGAAGGAAATGATGTATTTTTATGTATTTTTATTCAGAGAAGGATTTTTCTTTAAGAAGAAAAAATGTCTGTCAGGTTGGAAATATTAAAAACCAGAATCTTGGCTAGCAATCAAAGAATGTCAATGAAAATTTTGTTTATCAAACTTTGAAATGAAAATTTTCTGCATGACAAAGAAATCTCCCTTCTCCCTGAAAGAAACTGTTCCTGTGCAGGGAAAGTTGAATTTTTAGTTCAATAATCAATGGAGTTTAAGAAACACTCATGGTAATAAGGCTGAAAGGTACCCGGATTATTTTTCCTTTAAAAAAGAGGAATTCTTGTTTCTGCCAATTTCCTTGGGCTATGTTGGCTAAAATAAAAGAAGAATAAGTAATTTTCTATATATATAACATAGTCATATGCTTTGTATACCAGTATTAGTAATCGAGGAAATGCTACAATAAACAATAGTACAGAATTCAATCTATTTCCCTAAGAATTACTTCAGAACCTTACTTTGGGTTCTCTAATGAGATGAAAGAAGGATTTTCTTTTTATCTGTCTTTATTTCCACTGAAATTATTTTCTAATTCGTTATGAGTCTATGACCTGAAATAAAGTAGAACACATTCTTCTGTTTCAGTTAAAATTTTGCTCTTAGTGGAAACAGAATGTTTCTGAATCTGAATACAAGAAATGAAAGCAGTAAAACCACTAAATTAAGAGCATGTTGAAAATTAATCTACTTCATATTTATTTGCTTTACTATAATAACCTTCCAAAGTTCACCATTTCCACATGTTCTCAGACTAACATGTCTTATAGTCATGGTAGATGTAGGCAATGCAAAAACCTTTAGTTGTTAATACTGCCATGGCTCCAGAAGTGCATTATTTCTGGGCTCTGCTGTGTCCTTTCTCACCAGCTCAGGGCTGCTGGGATTTGCTTTCCTCCGAGTTCTCTGTCCCTGGCTCTGGATCGGCACCTTCAGAGCCTCAAAACTTCTGCAAGTGAGGCAGGAGGACATTGCTCCTTCTACTGCTCAATAGCTCCTTTCAGCAGGGAGAGCAGTGGCTTTACAGGGGAGGTTATACAAGTTAGGATCACTTCAGTAATGAGGAATACAGTGAGATAAAAAGGAAAATTGCCTTGAGCAGTGCTTTATGCTACCACCTATCATCTGCTATTACCTCCCCAGAAAAGCCAGATGCAGAGGAATATTTGTACTAGGAAGGTGAGATGATGCCACCTACAAACATCGTACAGCATAGCAAGTCTAAGGCTACCTAGGGAATAACTGATACCTCTCAAAGCCAAAGATTTAGAATTCCAATACATTGTATTTACCAGTATAAGCTATTCTTTAAAAAGTCAGTTCTGAATTTGGGTTTTATTCTGATATAAATGGGTGGGATTCAGTCCTGAATCAGGGGTGTGATTTCTTAACATTATTTGAACAGGTATTTTAACCCCTCTGGATGTGCCCTGTGATTTTGAGAATTGCTCGTATTGATATTTGCCTGTAACATACACACAGACCTTCAACCACACCAGTTACTAGTTTAGTACAAATACAGACATGAAAAGCTATATGTTATTAGCAGGGTTTTTTTCCAAAATGAAATTTGCCTGGAGAAATCCAGTCTGTCAGGGGCTAAGAGCATGTACAATGGGATATCCTCGTGTTCCCGTTACAATGCTGAATAACTAATTTCCGTCAATCTGAAATATAATAAATCATGATTTCAGGAGAATTTTTTTAAAGAAGTATTTTTAAAAGAATATTTAAAGAATTGCCAGTGCGTTTCAAAGATGCTGCTGTGCTGAGCAGTTGCACAGTTCAATTGAAAGCTGTAGGATTAAATCAGGATCTTACCATTCTGCAAGAATTGTGGAAGTGGTCATTAATGTTAACAAAATACACACTGGGAAATGGCATGGCTGTAGATGAGAAATGTAACCATAATCACTAAGTGTATGTAATATTTAATTTTAAGAGTCTTGATTTGAAAATTAAGTGTCTAAAAGGCTGCTGTTGTTTAGGATGTTGTCTTAGCAGAACCCCAAGCCTACAGCCTTACAGCAAAGCACACCTGCCCCCCTCTTCACTACTCTTCAAAAATCCTGTAGCTGGTTAGCTGGCTGACTCAGCTGTGAGAACACAGCTCAGCGTGTAAATATGTATCGAATCACTAGATGTCCTCCTCCCACAAAATTTCTTCTCATTCTCGGTTAGCAAACTGATAGTGAGAAAGACCTCTTAAAGACCTACAACCAAGTACAGCACCTATAGATTGCCAGTGCAACTTTATATAGTCAGAAAGCCTTCAAGCTCCAGGGTACCCAATGGAGCGGTACCACGCAGTCTGAGAATGGGTAGGTGGTGTTCATCACCCCTTCCATGCAGACTCAAGCTTTACCATGCCTGTCTTGCCATCGTTATTTTCCATGTATTTAAACAGTGATGGATCTCATTCTAATGACTAGGACCTAAGACTGGAATCATCTGTATGCTAGTGTGAGAAACAGAGCCTCAACCAAATGAATTTATTTTTTATAAAAAAAAAGGGTTTATTATATGGTAAGAGCAATGCAGGCCTGGACACGAGGGGGGAGTCTTCGCTTCACCAACTTGTGCATCAGGTACAATGTGTGTCTGGCTTTTACCCAGCCATGTTATACATATTCAATACACGGTATACATATGAATTTTTACATACTTCTCATTATATGGTTACAGTTAAGTCATTATTTTCACAACTGGTTAATTACTACAGTACAATTTTAGTGTCTTGATAACTTCCACCATAATTCAGGTATTCCTTGATAAAAGGGTGACAAGGGGGATTAGGGGTTCATGTACAATTTAGTGTCTTGATAAAGGAGTGACAGGGGAGTTTTAGGATTTAGTGTTTTGACAGATTCCTTATCATAATTTAGGTATCCCTTGGTAAAGGTTCAGGGAAACTGATGACCTTACAACAGTTGGTTTTAGTGTTTTATGGGGGTGCAATATTTGTTTCCCTACTGGCACGAATCATATACATACTTATTACACTAGCTATGTTTGTGATGAGAATTTTTTGACTGGAAAATGATGACCAGTGCATAAATTTCAATGTGAAAAGTGAGGTTACTGCCAAAAGCTTAATGAAAGTATCAAATTGCATCATCATATCAACAGTTAAAGTTTGCATGGTCAAAATGATGTGTAGCAGAGCCTCATGTCTTTTCTCATCTGGAAAATTATGCAAGGTATTATGCAGAGTGTATTTTGACCGTAACTGACTACATATTTTGCTTTATTGACTTCCTAGAAGGAAAGCTATTTTACAGACAGGTCAAAGTCTGCCCCTAATTTTTCCTTCTATGACTCCATCTACTTCAGTGAATGATTGCATCTATGGCAAAAGATGACTCTCTGCCTTGCCTGAAAAATTTCTTTTAGTGAAACGATGCTTGGGTAAAGAAAAATCTGAACTTACATTTAGGTTGTGGCATTTTTTTCCCAGAAAGAATGTTTTCCCTATTTCCACAATTGTGACATCAATGGGTGTTAAGATATGTGGCCAAAAATATTTGAATAAAATTTTACTGCAATCTTACAAAGGTATACTTTGCAGACTCAAAAACATTTTGCAAGAATACAGGCATTTTTCCTGCAGTTTTTGCTTCACTATTCAAGCTAACAGAGGTGCAAAATGTCAGATTTTTTTAACCCATTGCTATCACCATTCCATTCTAACCATTAGTTAACAAGTACCACTGGCTTGGGGAAGAAGATAACTCTTACTGAGAAGTCAGAGAGACTAAGTTGAAGGAAGGAACTTAAAAAAAACCCTTATAAACTGTAATAATCATATTTAATGAAGCAGTTCCACTTCTAATGGAGTAAACATTCTATAAATACTTAATAGTTGGTAAAAATGCAATCCTTTCTTCTCTCCCTTCATTGGCAGGTGTCTTAAACAGCAGGACCACTTTGATCAAATAACTCTTTTTGCACCTGATGTTGCATAAGCAGGAGTCATTTCACAGAGTGGATTTCATAAAGTCTGCCTCATTATCACTTCAGAAGACAGCAATTCAGGATGAAATTGTCACTTGGCATAGTATTCAACCACATGAAAGTACTATTTGAGGTAACAGGAGAGGAATTCAATGACACCAAGTCCATGCTTGTCTTGCTAGTGCACTTTCTGTGGAAATTGGCGTCGTGCTGTTAACTCTGACCTTTGTCAGTTAGAACAAACATTGGTGGATAAAGACAAAAAGAAATGCTTCTATATAACATCCTTCCAAGAGAGGCTAAAGGAGTTAATCTGTGAGAGACAAACTACCCTTGATTGGGCCATGTACACAAATTGTGTTTGAATGTTGTCATTTTACATTGTTTGTACTAAACAAAGTTAAATGGAAACATTACAGCTTGCTACTTCTGCAATCTTTTGGGGTTCTAATCAGCAGCTTCCCTTCTAATTACAGTAACAGTCATGTGCCAATCACAATTTGACAATATAGGGTTTAAGTAGCTATTTTGGGAACAGTAATGTTTCAGATATAAGAAGTTGGCTTATGAACCATCTCACAGCTTCATGGTTTTTTTCTTATCCTAGGCACTAGAGCACAAAAGACATAGAAATAACTCAGGCATGGTGTTCTTTTATATGGTTTTATGCTAGGCAGATTGCAAGCTTTAGGAACAAAGCTAAATTAGAGCAGAACTAGTACCCACAAAATTTCTTTCCTATATGGACTTAGATGGACTTCCGATGTCTTGAATAGGACATAAGTTTGCTCTCTTCTCACAAACTAAAAAAGAAGTAAATTATACATTTTGGGCACAATTTTATGGTTGACTGTGAAGTCAATATTATGGGTGAAAGTGAAGTTGTCATTTAGGCAAGAGTAATCTTCTTTAAGAATAGGAATAGGTTTCCCATACCCTTCTTTGCCAACTGCTTCGTGAGGGGAGTGTGATACCAACCTCCCCTATGCAGCTGCCCTGCTCCCACAAGAAACCTGAAAAGCAAAACAGCAACTAATTTTGATCAGTTGATTAAAAAACAGATTTTGAGTTAATCTTGTCCAGTTACAACACATAAGGACTCTGCAGCTCACAAATGCAGTGCTGGAGAACATGGCTTTGAAGACTCACGCAGTTTAGAATCTTAGAATCTTTAGAATGTGTTGCTTAATCTCTTGCATGCATGTAAACTTTTAGCTTTGCTTTCAAGCTCACCCAAGTTTGCTCAGAAAAATGGATGACACAGAACAGGTATGAGGAGGCAAGGTTATGGTCAAAATATAAAAGCACGTTAACCAAAAATCTCTAATTCTTCTGCCTGTTACACTGGTATCACACCACTTTCCTCCTGAGCATTCCACTGCATTTACACTTGGCCTAGCCAAGAGCTCCATCTGAGACCGTAGTGGTGTTACATAATTTATATGTATTTACATTCCAGATTTCCATTGCTTGAGCTAGAAACTGGTAAAACTACTGTACCTTCCGCAAGAAGTGCCTAATCAATTTTAAATACAAAACAAGCAAGGGTCATAATCAGATGGCAAAAAAACCCAAAAAGATAAACTAATTTCTACTAATCATCACTTCTTGAATTCTTAGGTTTTGCTTTCTGGTTGGAGCAGGTCAGATAAAAACTGATATGGGCTGACAGTCCTTCTGCACTGTAGGTGAAGTAACCCATTTTTTGAAGCTTGCAGAATCAGCAGTTTCAGGATGAGATATTTCCTGTTCTGTTAAATGGAAGCTGTGGTGTAAGAATAGGAAGTGCTATTTATTGGAAGCTTAAGCATGCTGAAGTTTTACAGATTTAGAAAGATCACTAATCATTATCAATTAAAAAGGCTGCTTCATTCTGCATAAATTAGCCATAATGATGCACTTAACTGCAGAGCCTGCTGAAAATATTTATTTTGAAAAAGTGGTACCAAATTTAATCCAAAAGCAGTACTTATAGTAACAGTCAAGAGTTTTAAACTTCTACAATTACAGGGTTTTTTCTAAGTATCTTATAAACTCAGCAAGACTTGTTGCTGGTGTTCTTTGCATCTGGTAACTATTTAGCACTTTCTGAAAGGCAGGAACAGAAAATAAATACTTACTTTGGAAGACTGGAAGTATACAGTGTTCCTATCAGACTTTCTTACATTCAAGATTATAGCTGAGAACAAAAGTGTTCATTCCACACTACTGTGTGAGAGAGAGAGTAACACAGCTCTCACCCAGTATCCTATTCCTGCAAATGCTTGGACATAAGGTTCTTCTTGGTGGAATTCTTGTCTGGGTCTCTGCCAATGGCAAGGCTTCTGCTAAGTTATGTGTTTCTGTGTCTTGTGGTCCTAACATCCAGGATATTTTCAGGAGGAGAAGCTGCATGGTTTAGCTCTGTGCAGGTGGCAGTGGTTTCATGCAGAGCACTGCAGAGGTGTGTGTAACGGTCTCTTTAAACCTGCAATGTCTGCCTTTGCGGGTTCCCATAACTCATTGCAGAGGTTTCTTATAAAGCATTAAAGGCATAGGATCTACGTGCCTTGTTCAAGCAGACCCAGTGCACAAAGACCTACAACCTGGTCTAGTGAAGTCAGAATTCAGTAACTTTTCTTACTAGACTTATGATAGGCACCGTTGTAGCTAGCTGTTATGTTGTACACCTATAGCAAGGACCTATACAACTGAGTCCTTGGTTGGAGTGCAGTTGTGTCAGAGTGAGACCTGCCTCTTCCCCACACACTGCCCCAGCCACGTACCATGTGATGGCAGCATCGGGCTGGCACAGGGGAGCAGAGCTGCACCCAGGGGTTTTCCAACCTGGTGGTGGAATTATCTCCATTTTTCTCTAGAAAAACAACAAACAGCTGACAATAGGTCGAGAATGAGTCCCCAGGATCTGGAAACACAGCACAAACAGATGTAACACGGAATTGTTTTATTCAGTGCAAAAAATGCAAACAAATGAAAATGTCTGAGATACCATGAATAAAGCGTGGGCTTACTATTACAATAAAATTGATATTTCCATTTCATGAAAAGTATCTTTCCTAGTGCTTGTGACAATAAAGCACATGCAGTGTATGTGAATCACTAGCTCAGATTGCCAATGTTAAAAACTGAGTTTTACTCATAGGCATTTATTAAGTCATAAGTATGTTGTTTTCACTATCAAAATAACCAATAATCAATCAGTATTTGGATGGAATTTTAACTGGTAACATCTCAAATCTCTAAGGATGTCAACATTTCTGATATATCCAAGGCGTTTTGAGGAGCAGGTAGTACTGGTGACCTCCAGCACATGGTAGTGACCAGACAATAGCTTCTTAAAAACTCTCAAGCATCACTGCTGTTTTCTTGTCAGTAGTAAAATAAATTTTAAAAACTGCGTTGAATATTTTCAGTTTATATGTTTACATTATGCTTAACATAAATATGCGGATAACTGATGTAAAAATTTCAGACACTTCAGCTTTAAATCAAACTAGTTTGGCACATTGTTGATGCACAGTATCACTAAAGGTTATCTTTTACAATTATATACATAAAAGATGCAATTCTGAAGTTTGCTTTTTTTATAAACCCAAACATTAAAAACACAGGATTATTGTAATCTTGTACAGGAGAATAGAATGGATTAAAAACTCTGACATGAGTTTATTAATAAAAAATACATTGATTTATAAGTTTTATGACCCCTAAATTCACTAAGAGCATTGTATACTCCCTTGTATAGCTGATTTACGAAGTCTTTAATTCAATACATTAGGTATATATTATTTATAGCATAAAGCAGTGCATGCTGGTGCTTTCATTCAATATTGCAAACTACATACTCACTAAGTGCAAAAAGGGAGATGGTTTCCTCCCAGCAAAATAAGTCAGAAACTAATTTATCTGGAGAGTAAAGGGTAGTAAGTATTGATATTTAATATTTTTACTAAGAATCTTTCTTTGTGAAATCCTACACTGGATCTAAAGTGTCATGAGCTCATATGGATAACATATATAACAAATATAATTCTCAAAGTGGGTTTCATATTGTTTGTTTATCTTACTGCAGAAAATAATACAAAAATATTTAGTCAAATACTACTAAATTCTCCAAACACTTGCAAAATATCATATCTGTGCACTGAATATGTTTGTGGCAGCAGTTTAGTAGTCTCAAAGCTCACCATTCAGTTATTTTACCATTCCCTTTTTCAAAAGTTAATTAAAACATCAGTCACTGCTATAAAAGAAGGATGTACCTTTATTTCTGCAGTCTATTGATAAAGCAGTAACCCAGCTGTAATTATAAACCATATAGCAAATGATGAAAAATAGCAATATCCTAAAGTATTTATCACCAAACAACATCCCATAGAAGAATAAGACATCATCTAATTGCATCTGGCAGACCTCTCTGCTCCTTGAATTCTCTGTCCTACTTCCTCTCTTGTTTTATTCCATGGCTCTCTTTTAAGTTCTGACATTTAATTTCCCTAGGACTATTAAAAAAAAAGGTAAACCAACCAACTAACAAAAAAAGAAAACACCAAAAAAAAAAAAATCCTATCTGGTGGCTCTGTTTGGAGTTTATACTTAGTTTGACAACAATAAACATGAAACTTCTCTTTCTCAGTGCCATCTTTTCTCAAGAATGCATTTCAGTTAATGAAACAGATAATTCTCATTCACTAAAAACAAAATATTAACATATTTAAAAGGCCATTGATACTTGCTGATTCTCAACATTTTTTCTTATTTCAGGCATAGTTTTTGATTGCCATAAGCTTTCAGTTTGCAGTAATTTAAAACCTTGCTTCTCTTTGCAGCAGAAAGAAATTGGGCTTTAATGATTGTCTCACTGTTATCAGTGCTGCCCAGATTTTTCTTTCCAAAAGCCACATGCTTCTGGTGCTTTTTGATTTGTCCTGTGCTCAGACAAATAAACAAAATTCAACTGAAAGGATCAGGCTAACAATATTCATTTTTTAAAAAAAGAGTTGAATGGCATATTTATTTAAAGTGACTCATTTGCTGGCAAAGCACAGGAGTGCTAAAGAGACAGGAACAACTCTACTGAACCATCAGGCTGCTTAGAAGTCATACAGTATTGTTGAAATTAGACTTGAAGAAAAGATAAACATTCCCTTTTAAAAAAAAATCTGAGTGTTTGTGAAATAGTATTATGATTGCTAGAAAAGGTAGACTGTGTGTGTCCTCTTGCTGATACATTTCTTATCTCATATAAAAGAGCCTGGCAGTAGTTTGCCAAAAAAGGGCTGGCTAAGCAAGATGGCCTCATCTAATACTTTTGCAACAATCTTATATGGGCTTTCAAGGGCAGTACCAGTCCCATTGTTGTCATAAATCCAGTTGAACAGTCCTTGGGGATTAATCTTAAAGAATTTTTTTCCTAGAAAACTGCGGTTGTGTGGGAGACAACATAATATAAAAGACAACTTTACATTCTCTTTTCCCTCCCCTGAGAAAAATTAATAAAAAATGTTCCACAAATGTCACTTTCAGACATTTTGTGATGTATGTGTGCCCTTCAGAGAGAGGCAGTAAACCAGATATCTGCATATTTTCTGGTTTATTGACACAAACCAACATTGTTTTCTCACTTCTGTCATTTTTTTTTTATTATATATTACCATTTCTGTTCTGGAGTTCACTGCTAAGATGTGGACAGAAAGTGAAATATTATCTTAAAAACCTTAATTTTGTAGGAGTCTTCATCTACAAGTGAAAGTATTAATTTATCTATACACTTTGTTCCAGGTTGGAATTTTGTGGAAACTATTCTCTCTTTATCAATGTAAACATAAACAAAAATGCAGTCCTTCTGCTATACGTTGGATTACATAGAGATTCTTCGACCAAAACTCCACATTCTATAAGGGAAAACTGAGACTTATAGAACCATAGAATGGCCTGGGTTGGAAGAGAACTTAAAAATCACCTAGTTCCAATGGCCCTCCCATGGACAGGGACACCTTTCACTAGGTCAGATTTCATGAGATCCATCCAGCCTGGCCTTGAACACTTTCAGATGACCCTATGGTCATTCTGTTCCAGTGCCTCACCACTGTCACAGCATAGAATGTCTTCCTAATATCTAAACTAAATCTGTCCTTTTTCAGTTTGAATCCATTCCCCTTTGTTCTGTCACTACATGCTCTTGTAAAAATCCCTCTCTATCTTTCTTGTAGGCTCCCTTCAGGTACTGGAAAGCCACAATTAGGTCACAGCTCTTTTCCAGGCTGAACAAATCTAATTCTCTTAGCCTTTCCTTGTAGGAGAGGTGCTCCATCCCTCTCATTGTCTTGGTGCTCCTCCTCTGGACTAGCTCCAACAGGTCAATATCCTTCCTGTACTCCCCAGAGTTGGATGCAATAATCCAGGCGGGGTGTCACCAGAGTCAAATAGAGGGAAAGAATCCCCTCCCTCAACTAGCTGGCCATGCTGCTTTTGACACAGCACAGAACACTGTTGCCTTTCTGGGCTGCAACTACACATTGCTGGGTCATGTCCAGCCTCTCATCCATCAGCACCCCAAAGTCCTTCTCAGTAGGGCTGCTCTTGGTCTGTTCATCCCCCAGCCTGTAGTGATACCAGGGGTTGCCCCAGCCCAGATGCAGCGCATTCCACTTAGTCTTGTTAAACCTCATGAGATTACCATGGGCCCACTGATTGAACTTGTCCAGGTCTCTCTCGATGGTATCCCATCCGTCAGGAGTGTCATCTGCACCACCCAGCTTGATGTCATCTGCAAATTTGCTGAGGGTGCACTCAATCCTTTTGTCTATGTCATTAATGAAAATATTAAATAATACTGGTCCCAGTGTGGACTCCTGAAGGACATCACTTGTCACTGATATCCACTGGGACTCAGAGACATTGATCACTACCCTCTGGATGCAACCATCCAGCCACTTTCTTATCCATCTAACAGTCTACCCATCAAATCCTTCTCTTCCAATTTAGAGAGAAGGATGTTGCAGAAGGCCATACAGCAGTCCAGATAAATGACATCTGTAGCCTTCCCCACGTCCACTGATGTAGTCACTCCATCGTAGGAGGCCACTAGGTTGGTCAGGCAGGATTTGCCCTGTGCTCTCTGTCTCGAATCACCTCCCTGTCCATGCACCTTAACACAGCTTGTAGGAAGATCTGTTCCATGGTCTTCCCAGGCACAGACATTGGGCTGACAGGTCAGTAGTTCCCAGGGTGCTCCTTTCTACCCTTTTTAAAGATGACTACAGTGTTTCCCCTTTCCCAGTCACTTGGGACTTCACCTGACTGCCATTACCTTTCAAAACATTAAAATATTGATAATATTGTAGCAATATGAGAATATTTGGTTTCTGCAATTAAAAAATTGTAAACAGTTCTTAGTTAGATGTCTTTTCCACCTTCCAGTGTGACTCCTTCAGCTGCCATAAAAACGCACCTTTATTTAATCTGAAGACAATATCCTTGCAATTTCTGAAGACATATAATCTGCATAACCAGTTTTGTTGTAGCTCAATGACAGATTTCTGAATAAGTGTAAAAACACTGTACTTCATTTTAGGATTAGACTAAAGGATTTGATAATGTATTTTATGTCATATTGCATGAAGAAGTGATTTTTTTTTCTACTACTTTATGATAAACAAGTAGTAGCATTTTTAAAATCTGTGCTGTGCTCTCCAAACCTCTTCCAAGAACCATGCACCACCTAAGCCAAAATTGTTGTTTTGTGTATGCAAATCCTCCCTTCACATAAAGTAAGGTGAAACTATATGAATTAAAGATATTAAAAAGAAATAAAATATCTCTGGTCTGCAGGTCTAGGATGGGGAAAAAGATCACTATGTTTTGTGTCTCATTTGCCATATGCAAATAAGAGTTTGTAGAGAATGCTTCATTTTCTTTCACAGCCAGCAGGTTTTTTTTATCAAATAAACTCAGAAATGTCTGACATAAAGCAGAAATACCCTCCAAGAACTTACTGAAGGATACAAAGCAAATTCTTTCAGCCAAGCTTCGACAACAACCACAAAAGGTACTAGCAGATTCTCCTTCAGCAGGAAAAAGGTAAGTTTTGATACAGATCTTACTTAAACAGTTTGGAGAGGGTACACTACATATAAAGAACAAGAGAGATCGACACCTATGATGTTCCACAACTAGAAACAAATAATTTGTAAGCACATTGTGCTCAGAGCCCAAATAAGAACAGGAATTCAAAGCACCTCTAGCTGCCCAGCATATACATTTATGATTGTTCTGGTGCAATGAAGACGGTCTGATAAGGATTACTCTATGACCGTTTTGCTTTTGCACAGGCTGCTGAACAGACAGAAACTGTTTCCTGTGGGCAGCCAACTATTGATCCAACTCCCTGCTGCCTGTGGTGCAACTGATGGGAATTCCACAGCCAAATCAAAACTACATTTTATCTTCATTTTCATCTGAAATATGAGTTGGTCTCTTGTACTCTAGAGAATCATTTACTTCTGATTTTCCTTTATTGATATGTAGGAGTTGAAGCATAAAATGATTCTCAAATGTAGTTAAACTGAGGTAACAATTGACATTGTGGCCATGACTCCTGCTGCACAACAACTGCATGAGTCAAGGTTTCATTGGTCTTCGAGGCAGAATACAACAGAAAGTATCCTTAAAATGGAACTGTGTTGTAATTGAAGAAATATATCAATTTGTCTGCATAAGGGCTAAGGGGGGAAAAGGTGTCCAAAATTCTTAGCCAACAGCAACAGAGCAGTAAAATACTTCTTACTAATTTACATTCACGGGCTTTTCCCTACACTGTGTCTTAGAAATAATTTGCAAATGGTGTCTCTTATGTGCTTTTAAATATTTTTCTCACTTAATTTTTACTAACAAAACAAACAGAATGAAGAGATGCCTTACACAGCAAGAGGAAAGCCAAGGCACTTGATTCATTTGTAACATGCTAAAGAACGATTGATACTATGGGTAAGTATTTTTATATGCAGTTATTAATTCATAAACTACAGTATATGTCATCTCATTTCAACAACAGCTGATGTCTCCATTTCTCCCTGGAAACTTCTTCAGGTTCCATTTTAAGAATCATAAATAATATGTGTTAATGAGATATGGATTGATTGTGTTGGAAAAGCTGACATTTTCATCCATCATTCTAAATGATGTTTAAGGATGGATTACCAGCCAGTAATTCCTCTGATATGAGATTAAATACAATAGCAGGCTGTTTCAGCAGGCTAGTCCAAGGAGATGACAATAAATCTGCTCAATTATTGTATTACCAATCCAGTTTTCACTGCTAAGGATATTATTATTTCATTTAGACTTGTTCATGCATCATAGATTATTTTATTTCAGTCAGTCAAAGGGAGAAACTGCAGTGTTTTATTTTCAGATCTGCAACAACTGCAACAAAAAGAATCCCTCTTTTTTCCTTGCCTCATGCTTAGAAGAGAGAAAATATGACTAGTTTATTAACAGAAGCCTAACACAGAGTTATTTTCTTTGGCAGACTGACCTCACAGTCCTGACAAACTCCCCTTCCTTGCAATGAAATAAAAAATGTTGCACTTTACTCAGTGCCCTTGTTCTCCTCAGAATGTTTTGCAATGACAGATAATACTACAATATGAAACACGTCAAGTACCTGGCTAAGTCATACCGATGTTGGGGAACTTTCAGACAGATGACTAAATTTTAATCTTCTATCCCAGACTACAAATTGGTGGAGCACCTGGTCTGTAGAAAACACATCACACACAGTGTGATGATCCCTGTTATTTTACTTTTCTATAAAATAAGGAAATATGAAAACAGGGGTTCCTCCACTCTGTAAATACCAGAAAGGTGACAGCCATGCAGTGGCAAGTTATAATCTGTTCCTTGAAGAAGGGAATTTCTCCAACCCTGCTCCAAAACCTGCTTCCCGAGTTTTCATGGACCTGATCCTTTCCCTGTGTTTACAGGTATCCCCTAAAGAAAGATGTCAGTAAAGTAGGATTTCCTCCAAAAGCAAAGCACAAGATCTCTTATACTCTAGTTGTGGTGACTCTGTACTGAAGTGCAGTGCTAAATGAAGAGGAGAGATGTGTGGGACAAAGAATTTATTTCTTCCCTAGTATTTTCATTCAGGAGTCAGCAAAGATGTGAAAGCTGAGGGGCAATGGGAAAACTTGTTCCAGCAAAAAGTCTCCTCCCTGGTTTGTTCTTCTTTTTTGCAGCCCATCAGATAAGCTTTTATTTGATGGACCAAAACAAGGACTTGTTGCAGAATAGTGCCCTCATGGAAGGATAACCATACGTGTCTCTGCAGTGCTGGACTAATGTAGCAATATGGGAGTTGTCATGGCTAGGTCTGTGAAAAAAAATCAGTTTGATACTCACAACTAGTCAAAAGGCAAAGAGAACTGTTAGAAATTGTTGAGACAGTAGTAGAAGTACAATAAAAATGCTGTTACATCACTGTGTTGACTAACATCATCCATTTAAAAGGGTATAACAGGATTAGACAATGCAATACAGACAAGAGTCAAGTCAGGCCTAACCAATTCAATAAATATTTGAAAAATTTTAGCACCAACACAGCTACTTGAATTGCAGTTACTGCTAAGATCTGAAAAAACTCATCCTGTTAACAGATCAACAGCTAATTACTGATTTTAAAAAGTAAATAAATGCACCCCACATGTTGCATTTCAAGGATGCACACAGCACTGCAGATTTTAATTTTAGGCACCTTGGCAGTATTTACTCTGTCCAGATATCTAAATGTATTCATGTTATTGATCTTCTAGAGATTGGCAGACAAACAATGACTCTGAATTCTGAATAAACCCAAAAGCCAGTTAACTCAGTGACAGGATAAACTCCACAAGCCATATTCAAAGCCACATACAGAACCCACACACATGCCTGAGCACGTTTATGGCAAGGATGCTGCTGGAGCACAGACTGTTAAGTCTCAGTTTGGCCAGTCTCACAGTTTAAAGTCTCTCTGCAGGCCCTGGCACAAGAAGAACAGCACTTGAGGACATTGCATCCTGTTCACTGCTGTGCAGGGAGGGAATGGGATTTTTTGCCACCATGGCCTGCCTTGCTTGTCAAAACAGCTTTGTCTGCAAGCTGCATAATGGAGAACGTCAGCACTGATGTGGGAGTAGAGCCTTGGAATTGCCGTGTCAGAACAAGTGGAGGGTATAAAAATATTTTAATACATGCAATAAGCAGTGGGCAGTTTGCTTAACTATTAGAAGAATGGTTCAAAGATGTTCATATTTTCCTAACTTACCCAACAGTATATACCTATATGTATTCCTTATTTCTCTAGTTTTGTGCTTATCAATGGTATCTCAGTATGTCTCCAGTTTCTCTGTACTCAGATGCATTTCAAAGATGCCAGCTGCACTTCTCAAGGATGCTTGTGATTCCCAGACTGGCAGGCATTTTTCTTGCAAGTATTTCAGCAGGCACCTTCTTCTGGTCTGTACTTTTCCCTTTACAACCAGGTTGCCTTTATGACTGCTCCCATCAGGTGCTGAGTTCTCCCTAGTCTTTGATAAATTGACAGTGCTTGGCACAGGAAAATGGTATTTTGCAGGTGATATGGGATGACTGAAACAAAAGGTGTTCTAAAGATGTAAAAATGTCATCTCTTCAGAATACAACTGTTTTTGCCCTGGTTTTTTGCTTTCCCTCTGATTCCCACCTTATCATTTTTTTTTTCTTTTTAACAATAGGCTATATGACATTTCTTGAAGCTACTCAAATCTCCCTTGGTACAAGGATCCAGTAACTCATGTACTTTCTCTGCAAAGTAAGGATATTAATCTCTGAACTGTTATACTGGATTTCTTGTGGATATATATGAAGGAGCCTAAAGGAATTGTATGAGTGCATTTAAAATATTTTTTTATGTTATTTAGTTATGCCAATTTTGATTCCTCAGATTCTGTGATTTCCATGTTTAGGCCACAGTTAGGGAGGCTGAAATCTGCTTATTTGATGTAAAAGTAATTATTCTAACAATAACACAAAAAACATCAATGACAATGTTACAATTTTTTTATGTTAATCGAGACTGCTGGGCTTTGAAAAGGAAGTGTGTGTGGAGAGAGGAAGCCTGGCTATCTCTCTGAGAGGCAGCCCCATTTCCCATGCCCTGCAGCCTTCCTGTCAGCACACACTGTTGATTTACAGAGCAACTAGGGAAAGACAGTCGTCCTCCAAATCCTTGTGTGCCTGTGAGTTCCTAATTTTACTGATTCAAAAAGCACCAGATATAGCTGCAGATTATTTGTTTTTATTATTATTATTTCTTCTGCAGGAAAGAATATGCATTTAGATCCCCAGTGCTAGAGCTTTTTGAACCATCTCTGCAAGTATGCAAAATGCCCCCTGGTGCAGCACAGGCTTAGGGAGATAAGGCCTCTTCTTATCCTGTCAGGAAGAGACATCTTTGTGAAAGTATAGGGTAAAGGATGAAAACAGCCACTGACCCTCTTTGCTTTCTCTGCATGGCAGTAGCTGGTCCAGTGCCCTTGGTTTCTCGCAAGCAGACTTTCCTTACGCACTGAAAGAACAAGATGCAACCAGTCCTATGTAAACACAAAGGCATCAGGGCAACCAGCTCTCACTCATGGTCTCTAGCAGCAGCTCATATTGCCTACTCACTGTCTGTTAGCTCCAGAAAAGCTATGAAAGAAACTGAGGAGCAGACCAAGAAAACAGATTACTGCAGGTAGCTGAGGCTAAGATGGTATTTTCTCCCCAAGCCAATTCTTGCCTTTCATAACACTGAGGAGCTAATAGGTTTAACTGACAGTATAATAGGCTGAGTGTGCTGTAAGCTATCTAAAGACCATCAAAGCTTTAAAACCTAGCTTACTAAATAAATGTTGGTCTGGTTACCTCCAGCTTCTTTCAGCAGTAAGTGCATTCAGCTGGGCAGACAAAAGTCCTGTCATCAACAAGGACATCTAACTCACTGACAGACATCTGGAGGTAGTTTGGATACGTGAAAAGCACCCATCCCATCACCACCAACAGACTTTCTGCCACTCACTTGATGCTCATACCAGGATAGCCCTGCCCCTAGGCATGGCATTACTGGGAGGTTTCTCCCATTGCAGGGAGCTGGTGCAGGCCTCTGAGCACCCTGGACGCTGCGCTCCCCTTCTTATCTGCCTTGTTCACAAATCAACCAGCTCGGAAGCGTATCATGTGACATCAGTTCCAAAGAGGTCTAGAAGAGGTTTGATTACCACACCATGGTGAGATTGTGTTGTTCTTTTCCAGAAAGGCCCTTTTTCCTCACCTCCCATTTTAAAGTTAAAAATTTTGACCTGTTTCAATTCAAGGAAGTGTCTGACAATACTGAAAAGGAAGGTTGTGTTCATCTTCAAGGCATCTGAGACAGAATTTTTTTCTGATTCTTCAGTCATTGGGGGAATTTTTGTAATCTCCCTTTCTTGGGCATATTTGTCCAGCTTTGTCAGTTGTACTTGCATGCAATATCTATTACCAGGTCCAGGTAAAGCTTCTGTCTCAACAAATGATTTTTGAGTAGTTTTTGTTAGCTCCTCTGTCTCATCAGTAGCAGTATCATGAAATACAACAGGGTGGTGTAGTCCTTTCTTTTTGTCTCTAAGTGTTATCCTTCAACAAAACAAATGAATGCTGTTACCCTTTTCTTTGGGCAAAACTGTAGATCTACAATATCTCCTTTTCTTAGTAGACCGATTTCTTGTCATTTGTGCATAAATATATAAATAAAGATAACACTAGTGATTTTTCTGTGGGTTGTTGCAGATACAGTAAGACTTTCATTTCAGTTGTAATTAAGCAGTGTTTCTGCCTACTGCACCTCCTGTTTAAGCCTCCTAATCTCTCAGTCATTACTAAAACAGCAGTGTTACACTGATGGCTTCTCAGTCACTGGGACTCCGTTTCGTCTGAGCTAATGTTACACAACAAGCCTTGTCTCCAAGAAATAAAAAGGTGCTATTTTTGAATCTTCATTAATGAATACTTATTATACTCTAGTGACCAAAACCCTGGAAAATTTACCCTAATGAAGATAAGTGAACTCGCTCTGTAATCCCTGTATGGGGTTTACCTGCCCTGAGTGTTTCAAGACAGCACCCGCAGGCATTGTGTCTTCAGCAGGATTTTGTACAGGATTGGCCGTCACTGGATGAAAACACATTGAGATACACAGAAGTGAAAACAAGACTTTTATGCAGCTTTTCTACTACGCTAAGCTGATACAACTGAAAACAATATCATTAGCTCACCAAAACACAGTCCTTCTGCTTCAGTGTAATTATGCTTGTCTTCTATTTTATACAACATCTGTAACAATAAAGTCTGCAGGTGTTGCCATAATACAGATTATCATGTTTGTATTTTGATCTACTAATTTTGGATAGGTCTTGTCTGTTATTGCATGAAGTTAACTTTCAAACCACAACATGATGTGTGATGTTTATTGCTTAAACCTTCCATACACTCCCTCTTTGTAAAACATTTTTTGTTACTTAGTTTCAGATTACTCTCTACAGTCAAGAGCACAGATATTATTTAGGTATATACTTTCAGTAATGATTAGGGAGTTTTCTGCTGTTACTGTGGTTTTGCTTGCTATTATTTTTCCCCATTTTTTTATTTTTTAATCCATCTATTTATTATTTACCTCCCTCGATGTTTAACATTATTTTATTCTAGGTATATCTCTTCACTTTTAGTAAATTCAAGATCTTTTGATGTAGAACTGTGTAAGACTGGCTGAATTCTCAGGAGAAATTACTCCTCTTGATACCTGAATCAAAGAATTAATAAAATAATGCCTCCAATAGTACATGAGAGGATGAATGCATTTTCTCACATTCACAGGTTTGTATAAATATTTTGGGCTTTGTAGATGCCATAATATTATGTTACTGAATCAGGAAAATAAATCAAATTACAAATTGTAGGCCAAGAAATATTTTGCTTGGTTTAACTTTGTTGTGTCTACCTCTTTAAGTTTTAGTTGCTGTATTCAGCAGGTATTTTACCTTTTACATCACTGATTAAGAGACACATTAGTTTAAGGGCTCTGACTGCTCTGGATTGTCAGCAATTTGGATGCTTATTAAGGGGTTTAAAGTACATTTAATTAAAGATGTATTGCTCCATATCCAGTAGTCAGTAAAACATTTAGCATTTGTCCTCTTAAATTTATTTAAATATTATCACTTTTTCTGTAGTTCAAGAAGAATTTTAAAAGATTTATGCATAATTTCCTCATTTGAAAGAATTACTAACCACTAATTGCACTGAATATAGTCTTCCTCTTCCCTACCATTTATAATTTTAAAAATTAATTGGCCCTTGCAAAGTGTTATGTCTTTGCTTGTTCCTATTAAAAATCTTACATACCCCCTCACTATCTATTCCAAAGCTTAAGAAAGACTGTTGATCAAAGGAGGGATCAGTCAATGCTGGAAATGGGTCTGGAGTTTAGGCATTGAGTTAATTCACACAATGTTCTGAACATTTTCTTTTTTTTGTTTTGTTGGTAGGTTGTTTTTGTTCTTTCTTCCCCAAACTAAAAACCTATTCTAGAACAACAGGAGTCATTCTTTTTCATGTCTTCCAAAATAGTCCAGAAGGTGCAGCCCCAAAAACAAAAGCAACCATAATACAGAAGGCCACATAGTCTGGTGTTTATTGTGATGAAACATGATTTTAGTGTGCTTTCCTCTCCTCCAACAGCTTTAGAAAAGTTCCATGCCTTCACCTTCCCCACAAATCCTTTGGCTGTAACTACCAGGGAAGAGGAGGAGGAGGAGGAGGTGTAAGCCCTGAAAACAATCCTCATGATGTTTCTTTGAAGGCTCTTGGTGAAGAAGAGATCATGAAGCAAGTCAGAATACGTGACCTGTGACAGCCCCTAGCAGTTGTAAAATCCTGTCAGTTGCAGATATTTTTCATTTTGTTATAGAACTATTTATTTGGGAATAGAAAGAAAAGGTCATGGGCTCAACATGAGTTAAAAAATGTATCAGTGACTCCTCTTTTTTTTTTTTTTTTGGAAGCTATTATAAAATAATGGGATGTGTTGAGAGCAATCAGGACATAAGGACTTGGACATCCTTCCCAAAACAGGATGTCTTTTACCTTTAGTAAGAGGAATTTGGGGTTTGATGTTTAAGGGAGAAGAACAGGAGACTTCTGCAGCTGATTTCTGTGGAGATGAATTTAACATCCTGAGGTTTATTTGTTTGTTTAATAGGGTCACCTGGGCCTCCTGCTGAATCAAAGGAAAACCACACCTACCTCAGGCTTCCCCTCTTCCTGTAATGAAGAGAGGATTACGGTTATCCTTTTGAGGAGTGGTTTAGATAGGACATTAGAAAGCAATTCTTTACCAAGAGGGTGGTCAAACACTGGAAAAGGATTCCTAGGGAGGTAGTCAATTCCCTAAGCTTGTCAATGTTTAAGAGATACTTGGACAGTGCCCTTACAACAAGTTTTAACCTTTGGTCTGCTCTGAATTGTTCAGGCAGCTGTACTAGATGGTCCTTTTAGGTCCCTTCCAATTGAAATATTCTATTCTGCTCTAAATTTCAGAGTAGGAATACACAAATTTGTCTTCCATTGCACAGAGCCCCACTCATGGTGTTTGCAGAGTGTAAGACAGAGGTGGGAATGACAGTGCCAAAACACTCTCCTCCTCCTCTGGCACTTGGCTGGCTGAAACTTGCAGGCAGATGTGTTAGGCTAAGCAATAATGGCATCAGTGGAGTTTTCCTTGCTGGGCAGGTAGGGCTGCAGGGGCATGCCACTGCTGTTTGCCTGTGTGAGAAGTTGCTTTTTATTTTTTTTTAAGGTTGAACTGAGTGCAGGTGCCCAGGTGCTGGGACTGTGGGCTGCAGGGGCCTCTGTGAGGAGGGGGAAGGAGTTTCCCCTCAGCATTTTGATATTCATATTCTTACTTCCCAATACCTGAATTAGTAACTAAGTATACATACATATCATTTGGCTGTAAATTAATTTCATAGAATTTCAGAATGGTAAGTTTGGAAGTGAACACTGGCAGTCATCTGGCCCAATCTCCCTGCTCAAGCACAGCGCACTGGAGCACATTAAGGATTGTGTCCAGATGGCTTTTGAGTGAGGAAGACTCCACAACCTCTCTGGGCAGCCTGCTCCAGTATTCAGTCACCTGCACAGTAAAGAAGTTCTTCATGTTCCAGTGGAACTTCCTGTGTTTCAGAACAAATTAAGTTCTTCAAATCAAATCTGTTTTGCCTATGAGAGTAATTGGGAAGTGATGTCCCCGTCTTTCTCTCAACCCCTGAGCTTTCTTGCTTCTTTTCCCCCCCCATTTCCTCCTCCCACCTCACCAGGGACTGGGACTGTTATGTGGCAACTTGGCTTACCAGCCAGGACCAACCCACCACAGTAGTTCAGCAAAATACAAGTTGTTTGTAAGCTTTGGGCTCAAGACCAAAGACAAGACAACAACAAAAAGAATTTAGGCAGTCAAACTGTTCAAATCATTGACATAGGTCCTTCCTCTCTATGCCTGTGCACTGAACTTCACATCAGAAAGTTAGGATCTTTCCTTTTCCTATAAAAACCAGCTTCTATGAGATTGTTTACACAATTCCTAGAGTAAGGAAGTCTGTTTGATCTTCGGCAAAGTCAGTGAGACCGTGGACTGCACAAGCTTTGCACGGCAGTTTGCAAAAGCTTCCAGAAGGTCACTGAAAGATACATTTTAATCTGCAACTCCTATCCAGGTTAATAAACACAAAGGTATATATCATCCCGTGAAAAACTTCCATGCAACTGCCTATAATCCCTTCCTGTCTAATAGAAGGCATAGTATTCTTAAATCTGTGTAATAGTAGTTTAATTCCTACTTAAGAAACCCTTATTCTGTCAGATTTAGTCATTCTTTCCTCGACTCCTTTATTTTCTTGCCTGAAGGGGTATGTAAATTCAACACAAACTTCAGAGGCTAATATAAAACACCCTACAAAAGACAAGGTTGTAAAGGATGATGGAAATGGTTACAAAACAAACAAAGCAGGCACAGTAAAAGTAGTCTTAAAATAAAAAAGCATGTTTTATTAGATCATAATAGATGCCAAAATAAAAGTGCTTTTCAAACCACTATGTTCATGAATTGTATATACAGATTTTTCCTCCCATTTTAAAACTAGAATTTGTTTTAGTATTTATGGATACTGTTAAAAATAAATATTTCAAAATGTGGTTCAAGAACAGACAAAAACAATGAGGAAGAGGGAACCCTGGCTTGAAATGAAGCTGTTCCTGCCAACATCAAGAGCAGAGAATGTGTTAGGGCTGAAAATTTAAACATGCCCTACTTAAACTGAGAAGGTAACATTTTGTAAAAACAAGAACAAAGCACCTAAAAACTAACGATGCAAGCTTTTTACAATATCACATCAAAATTACACAGAATACCCCAGTGATCACTAGGGAATTTGCCACAGTCTAGTTTTTCCAACCCAATTAAGTCCATACTTCGAGGTATAATATTCCCCCCTTCCACTGTAGGCCGAAAGTAAACACGGTCAAATCTCATCTTGCACTTGTATGGAGCCTTCAGGTTGGTATTGGATTGGGTGTCCCAGGTATAGCGGCAGTGTTCTGGTTTATCCAAAAATTCCCAGATATCCATAATATTTTTAGGTAAGTCACCAAGTTTAGCAACCTGAAGGTAGAAGGGGGGAGAAAAAACCACAAAATAAGCCTACAACATACTGAATTCACAAGTTTTACCTTCAAAAATAGAATTCAGTTGTCACAGTGTTGTTTTTTCCTGTTGCAAAACATTAAGTTGTTAAAAACAAAGATCTTGGAGACATTACTAAAATGTGGTATTTCTCAGGATACTCTAAAGCATGACCAATCTCTGTAGTTCTTTCTAAATCCAAAACACATTACAAAATAAATGTTCAGCTCTGAAATGCTGAGGTATAAGGGGTCAACACCGTGTTCTCTGAACCAAAGTCATTCTAGTTCACTACAAAAGAGTTTCATGATAGGGAGAGATGACACTGACATTCTAGTAATAATGCATAAATTCCACTTTTAGTATCAGAAACCAATTTTCAATGTCTTGATTATGGGGGATTAAACTTCTAGGATCTCTTTCTCCAGAGCACCCTTTTCTTTCATTTGTTCTACAAGCTCCAAGAATTGGCAAGTTGGGCAAGTAAATATCAGGTTCTCAAAATTAGGAGATTTTTTTGAAGTCGAAACTTCCTCCACTATCCCTGCATCTGCTCAGATATAGATATTGTCAAAAAAGCATTTTGTTATTGGGAAGGGGGCTCAATATAAATCGCCTCAATCATAACAGTGTCTCAGCACAGCAATGCTTACCTTTGAAAACAAGGGTCACTTAGTCACCCTTTCACTTCTTAAGAACAAGTTTGAGTATCTCTGTTCTGCTTAAGCAGGTTAATTTCTCACGAGGACAGTAGAAAAGCCCGAGAAGCTTAGAAAATCTTGTCAGAACACCTCTAAATAACATGGTTGTTTATTTCTATTTACCTCCTTGTCTCTGAGGTTTGTATCTCCTCCAAATATAACAGTAGTGGACTCAGATTCCTTCTGCATTTTGTTTAACACTATTTGGAGCTGCTTTATACGTTCCTCAGAGTGATTTTTAGTGCTCTCCAGATGGGAGGTCATAAGGCAAAGTTCATTACCAGATATGCTCACCTACGTGTGAAACAAAGAGGCAATGTTACTATCCAAACCATGATAAGAAGGTCAAAGATAAAATCTAATCACAAAGTAAATTACTGAATGACAGGCTGGTTAATATTAGTTTTACAGTGAAGAAAAATGGCTTACAGGAGGATAACAGGCTTTTAGATTTGTTTTCAGAGGTTATGAGACTATAAAACAAAGTACAGTAAGTAACTTTGATAAAAGATTTAAGTTTGTTAGTATCAAATGCAACTGGGTTTGTATGTTTGGAGAAGAAGTTTTTCTGCTGTTGGAGAGTGTCATAGAGAAAAAGCCAGTTCAGAGTTTCCTGGGAGTTTTGGTTTGCAAGGCAGAAATACAGATGTTTAGTACATACTGTCTCACTCACATGCACAACCAAAAGGTTCCTCTTCATGGCAGTTGTTGGAAAAGGAATTATCTCATGTTTCAGTAGCTTCACTCTTGATTTCTTTAACATTATGACAGTGAAATACTCCTCTATGTTACCTAAAGAGGACCAGGGAAAGAAATGTTCGAGGGTATCTTGTGATGTACCGTAAAGGACTTAAGGTTCTCAGAGACACCTTATTACCAAGACTTGTGAGAATCAATGTTAATTTGCAAGATGCACAAACTCATTAGTGAAATGTTCCATAACGGCAGTTTGAATTTTTCAGATATTTTATATGCAATTATTTATGAAATTAGTTATCTATGGTACTTTTTGGCTATGCTTGCTAACAGTCTTTCAAAATGCAGAAAAAAATACAAAGGGAACCACCCAGCAAGCAAGCTTTTCGCTTGTGTAATTTTCACCAAGCTATATTCTGATATCAAAACACAGAAAATAATTTAAGTGCTTTCTTCTTTACATATTTCTACAAATTTTTGGGAAGCTCTGGCAAACAGACAGAATGAAATCAAACTTGATGTTCTGGGTTTTGTCTTTAGAAACTGAAGGGTTTTTTCTTACCTGGAATAATAGTGTAAGTATCTGCTTTCATCTGTAGAAGACAAAGATGTGGTGGGATGACCTCTTGTAAAAACACAACATCTGGATTGTATCTGAAATGAACAAGGCAAGACTTTCAACTAATTACTGAAAGGTAGTACTGCTACACTCTTGAGGCCAAATAGAACAGGATCAGGGATTTCAGGTGCACCTTCCCCTCCCTTTCCTAGATACTGTAAGAATCTGTTCTTTTAAAAAAAAAAAGAAAAAACTATTTCCATCACATTTAGCAGCTTGACACTTATGTCACCGTTATTGAACGGGAGAATTATTACTAAGAACATGGAACTGACATGGTAAGTGCATAACTTCCTTATAATGCAACACTGCAAACATTAGCAGGGGTTTCACATACTACATACACGAGGAATTCACCTTAAGCTGCTGCAAAGCAGCTTTGGAACATGTTCTCCAGAAGATTCCAGGCACCACCTCACTCCCTTACAATAGATCCCCACAGGTAGCCTGTAATTCATTTTCTCCAGTCTCAATGATGACAAGCTCTTTTATTTCTTAGAGCTGTGCAATCAGCAGCAGTTCACATGGGGCAGCAGTCCTGAAAATGCTGATTTAGACATGACTTTACAGCTCTCCCTGATTTTGCTACACTGCTGAATAGCCCTGGGCTAAGCAGGTGAAAGATAAACCTAAGGTCTTACTTACAGAAGAAAAATACTGTCACCCCAGTTAACAAAATCAAGTGAAAATTTATTTATTTAAGGGATTTCTGCTGTTTTGAGAGGAAATTATCACTTGTTTAAATAATTTAATTTACACATTTAATTTAACATAAGTTACTAAAATAAATCAATTTATGTAACTTAAATTGCTCATAAATATATTCAAGGCAGGCTTTCACTGCTAGAACTATGAAAGATAATCACAGATTCAATTGCTTTTTATCTTGTATATTTTCTTTTTTGACAGACAACAGTTGTTTAGCAAGAGAAAAGAATTTCACTGAAAAAATCTTTTATTTCAAGCAGTTTGCTCTATTGTGAGGTTACTCATACTACTGGAATGTGACAAAAAAGTTTCTTGCAGTTTTACTCTTCTCATGTACAGGATGCAATTATGAAGTATATTCTTGATGTATGACTGCAACTCGAACAATACTGTTCACTAACAGATTTTTGAAGTAACCATCACAAAACACCTAGCCTTTGGGATCTGCCTAAGTTCACACCTCTTCCAGCCAGTATACCAACTTTCAGCTACTTAGGATTTATAAAGTGGTTGTACTGTTGCATCTAACATTAAGATAATTTGGGCATGAAGATTTGTAAATACCTAAAGCAAGCAGCTTTTTTTCCTTTAAATCCAGGTATACGGCAATACAAAGATGAAGCTATACTTACAGTGTCAGGTATGTACAGACTCCTCTAGCTCGTTCATTCAGATTTCCCAGATCCAGCCCATCAATGTTCCAGGTTATTAAGGAGAAGTTGCTATCATCTTCTTTTTGCTTCGAGTCTGCATTATTGTCACCACCATTACTAGTAGTTGCATCTTCTGTGAGATCAATACTAAAGAGAGAGTTTACTTGCTTGTCGACATGTATAATACTGTTCTTTCTACAACCACCTCCCTTATCTTCTAAAGCATATATTGATCTCAACATCATTTAGAAGCACAACAACTAAAACATACAGACACCATTCATACAGAGCTATAGTACACAGGTGAAGAAAGTGGTTCTTCCTCCTCCTTATAGGCACAAGATAACATACAGCATTCTGATTTCTCAGATGGAGATCAAGCTAATCCAAAACACTTGAGTAGTTCAACCTTCTCCTCATGCACTCTTTCTCCATGTCCTTCGGGAATAGGCTGCCCGAGAGGATTCCCCACAGGATCACAAGTCCTGTCAGCAAACCTCTCTCTATGGGAGCACAGGTCGGCTCCAGTATGGGTTTCCCATAGGGTCACAGCCTCCTTCAGGCATTCACCTGCTGCAGTGTAAGGTCCTTCCTGGGCTGCAGGTGGATCTCTGCTCCACCGTGGTCCTCCACGGGCTACAGGGGAACAGCCTGCCTCACCATGGTCTTCACCACAGGCTGCAGGGGGAAATCTCTGCTCCTGCACCTGGAGCACCTCCTGCCCCTCCTTCTTCACTGAAAATGGTGTCTACAGGGCTGTTTCTGTCACATATTCTCCGTTCTCTGTTCTGCTGCAACTGCTGCTGTGCAGCAACTTTTTAACCTTCTTAAATATATTATCCCAGAGTCACTATCGCCATCACTGATGGGATCAGGCTTGTCCCACAGAAGGTCCATCTTGGAGCCAGATGGCATTGGCTCTGTTGGACACAGGAGAAGCTTCTGACACCTTCTCACAGAAGTCACTCCTGTAGCCCCTCACTATCAAAACCTTGCCATGTAAATCCAATACAGAACAATGTTGATAATACTGATGTTTTGGTTGTTCCTCACTAGTGCTTACCCCAAGATAAGGACTTTTCAGCTTCCCATGCTCTCCCACCAAGCAGGTATGTAAGAAGCTGGAAGGAAATATGGCCAGGAAAGCTGACCTAAACTGGCCAAAGGGATATTCTATTTCAGAGAGCATCATGTTCAGCATATGAACTGGTGGGAATTGGCCAGGAGGGACCAACTGCTGCTTGGAGATGGGCTGAGCATCAGTCAGACGGTGGTCGGGCATCACTTGTCTTTCTCGGGTTTTCTTTCTCTCTGTCTTTTTGCTGTCTTTCTTTCCATCACAATTAATATTATAATATTTATTTTATTTCAACCATAACACTGGTTTTTCTCTCAACACATAGGTTTTACCCTTTCTTCCTGGTTCTCCTTGCCATCCCACTGCGGGGGGGGGGTTGCTGCATGAGGGTGTCCAAGTGAGTGGGTGCATCGTACTTAGTTGCGTCTGGTGTTAAACCACGACAGGTGGAGATGTGTAAAAGTTAATTCCACTTGCAGTTCGATACCCTTTGTACGCCCTACAGGTCTGCTGTGAGGCTGTGTATGCAAGACACAGATCTTAAGTGTCAACTTCCACACAAAGTGTGCAAGTACGTGTCAATTTTAATTATAGAAATATAAATATGCATACATCTAGCAGAATGCACAGTCTGCACGTATACAAATGCGTGTGTGTGTGTAGAGTAAAATCTGCATGTGCATTGCCGCACAAGGCACGGGAACGAGAAGAAAGCGAGCCTGCCCCTTCCCCAAGAGACTGGCAATCCCCCAGCGCAAGGGCAGGTGGCTGGAGCATCCACAGAGAGAGAGAAAGCGCGGCCCGGCAGCCTGGCAGCACCTCAGGGCGAGGGACTCGCCGGGAAGCAGCGCGGGAAGGGCCCAGCACGCCGAGCCGAGGTGCGATGCGGGGCGGGAAGGCTGGGCCGCGATGGGGGATGGCTCTGCCTCCCGGCTGCGGGGATAGATAGGAACCCGCCCGCCCCACGCCCGGCGCGGCCCCGCGGTCACCTACCAGCCGCCGGAGCCCGCCGGGGCCGCCCGGCCTGCCGCACCCTCGGTGTCCCGCG
>JAWWMP010000081.1:90533265-90588335 GCA_035047865.1 Dendrocincla tyrannina | reverse complement strand
CCTCTGAAACACAGTGCCGGCTGGCAGCCAGGGCCAGGGGCAGCGGCCGCGGCCGGAGAGCCCCGCGGCGCCGCCGCCCCCGCCCCTACCTCCATGTGCCAGCCGCTGCCGGACAGGAACCTGTGTGCCACCGCCGCGTCGCTGCTGGTGATGGCGGAGAACTCGGCGCACAGCACCTTCCTCCGCTTGGCCACGTGTACCGCCTCCTCCTCCTCCTCCTCCTCCTGCTCCTCCTGCTGCCGCCGCTCCGCCTCCGGCGGCGGGCCCCGCGCTGCCCCGGCCGCCTCCCCGCTGCCCTCGCCGCTCCCCTCCATGGCGGAAGGCCGCGCTGAGCCCCGCCCGCCGGGGTTGTCGTTCCGGGGCGCGGCCGGGCCGCGGGCAGCGCCGACAACATGGGCCTCACGGTGGAGACGCTGCGGGAGGCCATGAAGTACATGGTGGAGTCGCAGGGCTTCGACCGGGTGCTCCGCAAGGTACGCGGCCCTGCGAGGCAGGGCACCCTCGGGCCCGCTCTGTGCCCGCCGGGAGCAGCGGGCGGCTCCGCGGGGAGCGGGGCTCCACAGCCCCGGGCCGGCTGCAGGCCCCCCGTGTCCTCCCCGGATTCCAGGCCTCGGATCGGGGCGTGTGGCCGTGGCGGTAACACGGGGCATAAAAATCACTGTTGTTATTCAGCGACCCGCCTTAGATACCTCAGCTCCCTTCCTGCAGACCCCTGAAGGTCAGGGCTGTACTGAATAACCTTCAGGAGTCGTTCAGGAGCTGGTATCCTTCCCTTCGCAGTTCCTGCGAAGAAGCTAACTTCCAGGCCTGTGAAGTTATGGAATAAATGATTACTCTTCCCTGTTTAAAATTAGAAAGGGAGCTCATTATGGCATCTCACACGTCACCCTGAAGTCAGACAGAAAACACAGGCACCTTAGTTCTCTCTGAGTTTCTGCACAAGGCCCTACACTAATACCTTGTGGTATGAAGAAATGTATTTGACTTGTACTGCTCTAATGCCTTCCTCTTCCTTATAGACACAATATGGGTATTATATGTACATTAATTGTGCATCATGTGTATTATACGTACATTATGCTCAAAAAAACTGGACGTTCACTGTGTTGCCTTAAATTGTGAAGTGTGGTACCATAACTGCTCTGTAGGGCACTCCTGTGAAGCAGTTTCAGTGTTCTCATTAAATTTTGCAATGCTGCAATTCTCCCTTGAATTTCTGTTTGTGTAACTGTGACATAGAGCAATGCAGTAAGTATATCTAAGAAAACCAACTATGTAAAAATTCATATGCTTCATATGCATTGTAGAGGAGCAAATGTAATAATGGAAGCAGTGCTTTTGTGGACAGCTCCGTGATCTGATACATTTAACAGAAACCATTTGCAAAGCAATTCTTATTGCCATGTTTCTCCAAGACACGTTTGGGAGTATAAAGTTTAAAAAAATATAAAGCTTTATGTTTAAGAAGGTCATTTATTTATACAGTGCAGTTAGTTTTTAGTCACCTCTTCACTGTGATATCTTTACTCTCCTTTACCTTAAAACCCTATTAAGTGGAGAGCAAATGCAGCATTTTTGATTATAAAGGTAACTGGCTGGAAGTGAGCCTTGGGAGGCAGGCTTCCTACCTTGCTCTGGAATACTTTTAGACTTCCTGCAATCTTCTCCAATTACGGTGCTATTAACTTGATCGTAATAACAATCAGAGTACAATTGCATTTGAATTAAAAGTAACTACCATTTTTCTGGGAGGTAGTTGAAGTCTTTCTTACTGTAACTAAATGACTCAAGATTTTTCCTATCATGCAGAAGACATATTTTAGTCTGAAACCTTTCAGCTCCAGCATTAGACTTAGGTTCTGGTTTAACTCCAATGTGGTATCTACCTAGGGCTCAACGACTGTGAGTTTTAAAGCCCTTTTCCAAAGAAAAGGCATGGCAGTAGTGGCTGGAAGCTGAAGCAGCATGCTGTTTCCTGAGGCAGACGCGTGGGAGGACGAGCACAGGAGGGCTGTGAGAAGTACAGACCAGCAGCTATAGCTGTGTCCTGAAAGAGCTCAAATACTGAACTATTTTGGTCAAGGACAGCTGGCACCTAGTGCCGGATCAGAGCAATGACAAATGGAGCTGGATGCCTTGCCTCGCAGGTGGATTGGAGCACCACTCCCTCAGAGAAGTGAAAGCCATCTGTTCTTAGTGTCAAGCGTCAGTGAAGTCCTCATTAGGAATTCCGTCAGAAGCTTAGGCCTCCAGGGAGTGTGGCACAACACACCTGATTTAAGACTTGGGATTTTCATTGATCAAGGTGCTATTTCTATATTAGGATATTGCCTCAGTGATTTCCCTTCTGTTTAAATGCAGCTTTTTCCATTTGTAGACTGTGCACTACATCATCATTGACTTTAGTATCATTTCTCTGCAAAATTTGAATAAACTTTGCCTTATCAGAAAGGGACACTGGCTGAAACTGAGCTCTTACATTGCATTTTAGATAAGGAAAAATGAAACTGGAGACATTTCAGTCTTAATACCTTTTAACATTAAAAAATATTTAAATCAACTCAGCTGATAACAGTATGGAAATATGTAAGTTAAAAAAAAGTTCTATAAAAAATTTGAAAATTAGTAGGAGCTATAATGAATATGTCCCCATTTCACTTTTAGTAGTCTAAATGTTCTTCAAAGTCTTAGTTGTAGGAGTAAATATATATGCTGAACTTAGCCCAGTCTTTCATCTGCTTTCAGACATAGAAGATAGTGCTACTAACTGAAGAAACTCGAAGAGAGATTTTAAAATACTGAATTGCAGTAACTTCTTGGTCTCAAAATTCCAGTTTCATGTGTTGGTTACAGCAGGAAGCATGGTACCACAGGTGTACTGTAATTCTGTATTTAACACCTATGAGCTGGAATAAAACTGTATATGCAAATAACAATGCTGTAATACGGCGCGATGCAGTCTTGGAAACTTCTACCCAAAAATATGAATTTCAGATCAGGGAAGCCAATCTGATGAGTATTTCCAGTGCTCATTTCAAAATAGCAATTCTTACTGAGGTTGCTCCAGTGTAATGATTAATAAATTACTGGTGGTCTCATTTCCTTTTTGTGAGCTAACAAATACACCTTCACAATTTTGGTACACACAGAGCAGTTTTGTGTTGCCTCTAATCTGGCCTTTTACTCACAGATTAAAGCAAAAGGAAAACTTAAGAATATGGCCTCTTAAGGAATTCCTGACAGCATGGCAAGTATTGAAGTTTTGTTAAGGTGTCAGTTTAAATACTTACCTGCACTAGAAGTACAAATTTTTCTAAGGCAACAGTCTTCTGCTCAAAATTTATGAAAATACCTAATGTGACAGTTGAATTAGTATATTTTCCATCTTTTGTCTCATGAGTCCAGAATTAAACAAAATCTACTTTAATTTGGATTCAGGGTGATGATGGGTGTTGGTACTATTGTCAGTAAGCTTTTTATTCCTTTTTTGGTTATACAGATGAAACTTGTTTCTGCAACACCTGGAAACATTGTTTGTGAAATGAAAGTAGAGGAAGAGCATACAAACAGATTTGGCACTTTACATGGAGGTTTGACAGCCACACTTGTGGATGTGGTGTCAACAGCAGCATTGCTGTACACAGAAAGAGCAGCACCTGGGGTCAGTGTGGACATGAACATCACGTAGGTATCATCCACCATGTTTACTAAAACATACTAACTTTTCTTCCCATATTGACTCCATTGTACATCATTTCTGTGCTGTGGCACCCACTTTAGATAGGTGTTTGTTTCAGAAGTCCTGTTTTGATAAATTAAGGGTAGGCATGTGTGTGTTTGGAGACATTGCCATTTGGTTGCAAATTTTGAGCTAGACTTTTATAAGATTTTGTTACATGTGTTTAAGAGACAGTGCCCATTCATTCATAGAATGCAAAGGTATGTTGGTATGTGCTCAATTTTAGTCTTAATAAATTGGTTCAGCTTCAGTCTTTGCTTGTGTAGTAGATATATTAATGTCCCCTCAAAAACCAGGATCCTAGGCTTAGCAGCTTTCTATAAACCCTTTTTCAGTATTAGTCCATAAAATGTTAAACCAGAAAAAAATACTAAACTAGGAAACAGTTAAACCAGGAAACAGTTTAGCTCTGTTGTGTGCTCACATAGAGGGTGAGCTACAGGTTGAATCAGAATTTCTCAGTGGAGGAAGATTCCTTTGCTCTAGGTAATTTCAAGGTAGTTTTATACTGAGAATAGTTGTTCCTGTAATGTGAATTTAAAGCACAGTGTCTTTAAAAAATATTTGGTTTGAAACTTTCTTTGATCGTGCTATTATAGCTTCTCATCTTTGCTTCATTACTTTTAATGCAGAGATTATGACTTATTTGAACTAAAGGAATCCTACTTGGAATAACTAACACAGAACATTAAAAATCTTAGAAAAGTAACCCCTCTTCAAAACTGTCTTTAAAAGAACACAAACTTTAAAACTGCCTGGCAATTGATCTGTATCTTTACAAGGTTCTCTCTCCCCCAGCACCTTCTGATTTCTCCACTGGGCAGATGGGACTAAAGCATCTCTTTAAGCTTTATACTACCACTGTGATGATGGACCTTACTGAAAATTAAAACCTGAAATTCTTCTATAATGATGGGTTTTTCTCTACAGCAGTATAACAAGAGGCCAACATCTGAGTTTACACTATCAAGTATGCCCACCCAATTACATAACGGCTAAAATCTTAGGAAGGTGCTGTCTCTGGAGGTGATCCAAAATTACCTCTAGGCAATGTTATGTGAAGCAGTATTAATAGCTTTGTTTAATCTGGACTACTGCTTTCATTGAACAAGTATGATTGGATATTGAATATTGCTGTAAGACAACTTTTTTCCTTTTTGGGAAGGAGCTTTTAAAAAAGTTGTCATGAGATAGCTATTTTAGTAATGGAAAGAACAGAGAGAAACAGAGAAGCTTTTTTTCTTTTTGGAATCACAAGAGGATCAGCAGCAGCCTCTGGGAATGAGACAAGGCTGAAACCCTGCCCTTGTCAACTAAAGGAGCTTGCGTTACATCAGCATAAGGCATGTCACATACTTGTGACATGGTGTCATGTATAAAAATGGACTGGTTGATGAAATTTATCTCAATAAGATTTATATTCAACAATTCTACCTTCTCCTCTGTAGTCCGAACATTTGAATAGTCTTTCCTTACCTCAGATCATGGTTAGATGATGTTCCTCCAGATTTTTTCCAAGCTTTTTGTGGGGGACTTTCTTCCTATTCCCTGAAGTGTGTTTTAAAAACACACCCTCCTGCTCATGTAAATAAAAATAAAGAGTTATCTAATGAACGGAAACAGCATTTGAGGGTTGCCCAGATTTCCATGACTTCCCTCTGACCAGGGTATGGGAAACATTTAACCTATGCTTGAGTTCCATACAGAAATGACCTTCTGGAGCTTTTGTAACAATGACATTTTGCAGCTGAATCAGCCAGACTAGTTCAGAAAGGCTGTAGGGAGCCAGTAGTGGTTGGAATAGGACTTGGTGCCAAACTATTAACTAAGGTCTTGGATACCTAATTGTTTCAGTTCCAAAGTGGGCTTTTCCTCAGAACCAAGCCAATGGTTTCTTTCTAGCCTCCATTTTCTCAGAGAACTCTTATACTTACTTACCACTGCCAGTACTTAGAGCTGAGTTCAAATTCTTTAAGAGTGGGGATTTGCAAGCAGGCAGGCAGAGACACGAGTCTTTGTTACCCACTTTTGCTAATTCCCTTCATGATAATCTAAAATGCAGGAATATTCTTGCATTTGTCTTCTGTACAGGCTTTTACCTATTCGGTTTTTTTCTTCCTTCAAGATACACTTCTGCTGCTAAGATTGGAGAAGAGGTACTGATTACAGCTCAGATTTTGAAGCAAGGAAGAAATCTTGCATTTGCCACCGTGGATTTAACAAATAAGGCAACAGGGAAGTTAATTGCACAAGGTAGACATACAAAGTTTCTAGAACATTAATATAAGAAAGTAATGTAAATAATAATGTTGGACTTAAGAATGCCATATAGAATTATTTTCTCACTTAAATATCCGCACAAAGTTGTGTTAATCTGTAGAAAGCGAATGTCTCACTTCCATAAAAAATTTTTAAATTACCACCAGTATTGCTACAAGCCTAAAACTAATGCCTATTTTGGGATGAACAACAGAATGTGCATGGGGATGCAACTGGCTCTCTTAGGTCAGGACAGCAGAAGGGAAGAGCCTTTGGACCAGCCATATGGTTTACCAGCATGACAGTGTTTTAAGAGATCTGTTTTCTTTATCTGTGGTGGTGTGTGACAAATCAACCCTGTTTTCAGGCCTGTCACAATCACACTGAAAACACCACTATATAATGCTTAAAAACTGTACTTGTTCTGTAAGATGATAGTAGAGAGTTTTTATAGTGCAAAACTGGTTTGAAATGATAATGCACAATGATAATTTACTGGATGCTATTACAAATTCAAAAGTATTCAATAAAGCTTTCTGAAAGTACCTTTTTTAAGATTATTTCATGGGTTTTGTAACCTTTTTTCACTGAGTAAAAGTTTGCCACCATGGTGTGGTTGAGAGAGGGTGTGGTGAAACCCTTGTAAACAAATTCACCTGAGATTTCAACATCTTCCTCTGATTCCTGGAAGTTAAAATGCAGTTATATTATGTGGGCTTTTCACCTCTATCTATCTGAAGTTCTGGTTATATTTGTTTAAAAATCATCAGCTGCACATTTAGAGATGTGTCAAAATAAATTTGGTGACCTTTCATCAGGCTAAGGCTGTGGATTGTCTGACTCGGGTTGGACATAGTAGTTAAGCTGCTGTTTGTCAGCTGAAGACTCGTCTCCTCGTGTACTGTTCTGGACAGCCTTAACTGCTTTCTTCAAACTGATAACAAATGACCCATGGCAAGGCTATCAAACTGTAATAAAAAGAGCGATGTTACATATGCAGTGCATGTTTTTCTCCCAGTGGGAGATTTGGAAAAGCTAATCTACACTAATAAAGAAAACATGTAATTCCTTTTTGTCGTGGAAGCTGACTCATTGTCTTCCGTCATTTGACTTTTGTCATGAAATGTGAAGTTAGGGGTTTTTTTTTCTGCGCATTCCTCAACCTAAGGAAATAATTTTCAATAAGTGACTGGAGACTGAATTTCAATATAAAATTGAACAAGTTTACTAATCTGTCATCAATCTTTCCAAAACGATGTTTAAACAAGTGATATAGCTGATAACTAACCCTTCAGTGGAAGTTCTCTGAAAAAGTACCTATAGTGCACCTATAGCAGGCTCAGGCTATCAGCGTGTATTTTTGCTCCACATTTAGAACAGTTGTTCATGGTATATACATTCTCAACAAAAGCTTTTTCTCTGAGGCTGTCTCAGAAGCAAGCATGGCTTACATGCCTGTGGCTAGGTGAACTTTTAATAGTAGCATCCTCTCTTCCATGGCACACTCCTAATGGTTTTTACCTCAGCGCTTGCACTCAGAATCATCCCTGAATCCTCTTTAATGGAACACAGTGCTTTGCTAAAGCAGTTCCACAAAGATGCTTACTATGGGAGCAACCTTTTTTGTTCTAAATCTTTGCTCAGCAGAACTAGATTCTTTACCGCATTAAATTCTCACTTTACAGCTATAAGCTCACCCCCCTCACTGAAACACAAAAATGATTTTGACTATTACCTGAAATAAAAGGCAGAGGGTGAGAATGAGGGAGGTGCCAAATTCAATATGTGCCAAAAGATTGACAGTGCTCTCAGCTCCGTGTGCTGGGGTGACTCTGTCCTTGGGTAACTGTCCCACTGCAACTTAACATGATTCCCCTCAATCAACACTGGCTGCCTTGGGAACTTACCATAGTTAAGTGGTCTCATTCTGTCACTTAGCATTCGTCATATCTACATAATTACAACTGAAAAGCATCCAGGCAAATTGAGAGAAGCAAACCTCAACATAGAAACAACAGTACCCTCCTGTTCCCATTCAAGCCTGGCAAGGACTATTTCAGTCTGAGAGGGAAATGGAAAAAAAACCTCCCTGAAATAACAAGTAAATTCTCTTCTCCCTTACAACAGACTATTCAACAGTCTTTTAAGGCTCCCTAATTAATAAGCGGGACATCATTAATATGCAGGCCAGTTATTTTAGAACAAGTTAATTAAACTGATTATTTTAAGACAACCTTGTCTGTTATCCCTCCACCGGCAGCAGCATGTTGACCTTGTAATTTATTGCACAACTTAGGTGCGGATATGATCGTAGAAGGAACTGTCACCATTGAGCTTGCCTTGCTCTGGGAGTAAACTGTTAAAACATCATACTTAATACTTGGAAGTGTTCTCTTCTGATTTCACTCCAGCCTACACGTTGAAAATTCTGTCTTGCCTTAGCTGACTTGAAGGAAGCAGTGGAAAAAAATTACCATAATAAGGACAAATGGTACATGGCTACACCTGGCATCAGAATAAACAGATCTCCTGTGGGGTTGACCTGGTTCCATCACTGCAGATTTAGGCATAATTCCATTACAAGCAAGCAAATGAAGTGACTTCATGAGATCATCTTGTGAGCCTTAGTAGTATACCAGATTACATATCCAGTAACTGACAGACAACTCCAAGTTCTGTATCATAGGGCTTCAAATGAGACCAGCCCTCCCATATTGCATTTTGTTGTGTTTGGGTTTGTTTTTTTTTAAACATACCAAATACTTACACCATATTTGATGTCTGGAGGTCTGTCCTCATGGACGGCCATGTAATAGTATGCCACATGTTCTGGAACAGTTTTTTCTCAGTGAAAGTAACTTCAGTTTCCCACTTCATGCAATACATTGGCCAGCCAAGTATTGCATGCTAGTTTCACTTCTTTACTTTTGTACGAATGCATTGAGACTGACACCCAGGGGGTAGCACCATGTACAGCTGTGCATTACAGGTGCCTTGAGAAAATGAGGAATCGGGAAAGACTCATTCCCTCTTGCTTTTGAAACCAGGAGTCCAGATATGAATCAGGGCAAATACTGATCACAGATTAAGGTTCAGTGAGGAGGGGTTTAATCATAAGGGACTCCAGTTCTCGGGATGACTCGATTAACTGGGGAGAGGAGAGGGTAAGGAAGGAATCTCTGCTGAAATACACAACTATCAGAACTCCCCGTTAGTCTTTTAGGTAGAGCCACCCCATCACAGGGGTCTCATGGCTGAGCTGCTGGTTAATTTGCCAATTTAACGATGACCTAGTTGGTTTACAATTCACAGATTCACAAACATTACCACCTAAAGGGGATGGGGAAGGGGCATGAAGAAAATTAGGCCATTGAATAACTATCCTGAACAGCAGTTCAAATCTGTTCAGCTTCATTGACTGGCTCTGAGCCACTGCCATGGAATATGGAAGAATTTCCAACTGCATTATATCACTGACCATTTTAGAATTCTCTATCTACAGAAGCCATTTAGTCAGTAGAAACCAAGCCCCAGACCTCTCTCTTACCTCCATGGGAATAAAGAAAAAAGCACTTAGATTCCTATTTTGCTACTTGAGTTCAGGAACAACACGATGACAATCATTATCATTGTGATTCTGTAATGCATTCACTGAACGACTGCAACCACCAGATCCCAGTCTCAAGCTGCTGTGGTTGTGGGACACAGCAGCCTCTACAGTTGTCACCTAAGACAGAGTAAATTACCTGCAAATTTTTATCAAACTAGACATTTGCTGTCCCTCAGGAAAACAAACAAACCCCACCAAACAAAAAAAAAAAAAGCCTACTTTTCTTCACCAAAACAGTATCTGGGGCAGTAGCGCTGTAGTAAAATTCTGGATCTTTGATTTCTTTTGCTTAAAAGCAGTAGCCACTTGAATAGATTTCAGGAATCCAGAAAAGCAGTTCGTTGAGTGGGTGCTCTAGCATACCGTAATCGTGCTCAAATTAAGGGAGGACCTTTCCACATGTAAATCCCTTCGAAGCAGAAGTAGGTCATCGATATCTTCAGCCCTAAAAAGCATTTCAGTCAGCCATGCAGAAGAGGAATTACACTTAGCTTCAGTTAACCTGTAAAGTTGATGCAGCCCTCCACAGCATCTGCACTGCCCAGTCAGCCTTATGAGCTCCCTCCCAGCTGTGTGGCACAAATCAGAAAGCAGCACCTACTGCTGCAGACAGAACTGCACCCTCCTCGACAGTACTCCTCACAGCGGAGTTCATCTCTATGCCAGGAACACATCAGGGAAGGCTTAAACACCCAGCCACAGTGCCTGGGGAAGCTAGGGGGACTTCCAGTTCTAGTGTGGAGGCTCACTCTTGCCTCAACCCCTGAAGCGCAGCAGCCAAGCAGGTACAGATGACACCCACAAAATGAGGCCTTGCTCTCACACCATCACCATGCCATCAAGTAGTACAGGTGCAGATGAAGGCAATGCCTGTACACAGAAATGTCCTTTCTGGGTGCTAATGATACAAAGGGACAAATAGTGACATTGGCCTTATGGTTTGGCAAAGAGTAGTTTCTAAGGAAAGATTACTAAAATGAAAATTTCCACAAAATGAATTCTAGAATAAACAGCACTCAGGCTAGTACCAATCCTCAATCATCCACAGTAATATTTTTTCCCCTTATCCTTAAAGGATTTTAAGTGTTTCATCTCATTACTTCACTCCAAAGAGCTGTTCCAGAATCTCTAAGCTTACACTGCTTGTGAATTTGATGCTGCAACAAATGCAAAAATGAAAAATCTGAGTTGATTTTTCAGGCTAATAAAAGTAAATAGCAATTAAGTAAACTCACACTGCATGTCTATCTGCTTAGTGGATGTAAATGTGCTCTAGTCACTCCATGGCAGGAACCTTAATGTAATCTCAAATGAAGCCTCCAACAGTCCATTAGACTAATCTCACCATTAAGAGGCAAAAAACCCTTCAGTGATCCTTCTCACTGTTCAAGTCCCAGAAATCCAGATTTAACACGAGCTGGCATTCAGTAACTGCAAGTAACCTAATGACTCAGTACATGACAAGTGCAAGAAAAAGCAGTGTTCTCTCGGCAGCAGAACAGGAGTGGGCAGGGAAGGGATGCCTGCAGAGTTCACAAGCTGGGACTATGTGCAAGGATCAAGTTTATAGCACTCCTATCAGGTTTTAAAGTAATTTTAAAACTTAATTCATTGCACGTTGGTGTGCCAAGAAAAAGATGTGGTCATTCACAAGGACCATGGCCACCTACCCCTAGTGAAGAATGATTCTCTGTTTTCTATTTTGCAAGTAACAAATCAAGTAGGTCTTTCAAAAATGTCAATTGAGAGTCTAAAAAATTAGAGCTTACAAAATTACCACCTTTCCACCCCACTAGACTTGTTTCTAATAGGCTTAACATTCCATGTTGCAAAAAAAACCCAACAAAACCTCCTACAGGAGATCAGTACTTTTGATCTCTTCTCCACGGACACCCCCGTGTCGTGGGGGAGAAGCTCGCGTGCCCTTATGAGGTTGCGAGCTGTGCTGGCAGTGGTACATGCCGCCGGTAGGGTCTCCTATGTTAGTCAGGTCTTAACTGCAGGATCAGACAAAGCCTGTCCACGGGCAGGATGGGCTCGCTAGCTCCCCAGCAACCATCCTGGGAGAAGGACGACTCAAACTCCAAACCTGGGCAGATGGAGCTCGCTTAGCCCTGTAAGGCCATTCATCTAAGAGAAGGAAACTCTCACCAAACCTACATCCTGAGGACTTCGCTGCCACTGTCCAAGCTCACTTGGCCCTGGCAGATGAACCTTAGGAGTAAAGGGTGGGGCCAGTTCTGCGCACGCTGCGCCTCACCTAAAAAATCCATTGCGCAGGCTCTAGGGATTTTCTGGAGGAAAAAAGGCAACGCAGGAAGAACCGTGCCTCACCAGTAGTGCCAATGGAGACTTTCTGCTGTGCCTTTTGCAACCAGACTTGCCTATCTCGCATTGGCCTTTTTAGCCATCAGCATGCTTGTAGCAAGCATGGGTAGAGCCCTTGTAAATCTTCGTTCGCAAAGTCTAGCCATGATGATGACTTTTGATCTAAAACTTTCAATGCTCAAATATTAGTAACCAATTAAGTAATCAATTTTTTAAAGAAAAACATCAAATAATATCAATGTGTTTCTATCAGCTAACAGATCAATCTTAGTGTAATAAAATAGCTTTTGTGAAAGAATTTGTGCTTTGTTAGACAGACACGACAAAGGGCATTAACTGCAAAGTAGCTACAGGCCTATTACATTTTGGCAATTCTTGTACAGCAGTTCTGTCTATCTTACCATATTTAAGTAACTCTTGTGCAGCTGAAAAAGCTTGAAAAGTGAGAAACTTTACAGCCATGTACAGATTACGACATTTAATAAGCTTCTCCTCATCATGCATGTCTTAATTTTTCTCTGCCCCATTGGCACTTACCAAGTTCTCATGACAAATCCTCACATAGAAGCCTGGTTAAACTCCATATTCAGCTGTGATATTGAGCATATTTCAATTCCTGGTATTAGCATGTCCAAAGCAGCTACAAGCAGTTGGTGGGAGTGGTAACTATTATTCTTATAAAAGAGACCTTCTTGTATGTGCAAACAGATCAACTGAACACCAAATTAGGTGTGCACCATCACAAACTGTGCTTTGGAAACACTAGTTTTGAGATAAAACCTACACTTTGAAGAAAGCCTACCAAAAAGCCAATAAGCTGATACAAAGGGGGCCTGAAACCAAAAGCTAGATATTATGAACTGCTTCCATCCACTTCTGAAGGGCATTTTGCTGAAGTAACTTAGTAGAAGAATATTCTAAGATCTAACTGAAAGCTCCGCTAAGAATGGAACAAGAGTTTAATCTCTTCTCTTGAAAGCCATTCTGTTTAATAAGGGGAGCGACACCCTTCAAAGATGACAAATAACATGAGCAAACTTCATACACTCCAAGATGCTCATGCTCTGAAGCTTCTTGGTCCCCTTTACCTTTTTCCCCCCATTACTGACAATGCAGATGGCAACGAACTTATTCTGATGGCACAGCAAAAGCTGAGTTAGTTAGCCGAGTAGAATAGACCACATTTAACAAAACTAGTATTCCAAATTTTTGTTTTGTCTCATTCCAACTGTGTTCACCCAAGAAAATATGGTATTATTTAACTCCAGGATCACAGTCACAAGGAACAATGAGCAGCCTATCTTATGTAGCCCATAAAAACCTAAAGCAATTAAACTGAATGGGTTGTTTCCTGTAATACAGATAATTAACGCTAAGGATCATACCACTGCTGCCACTTGAAAAGCACTGTACACAGCCACTCAGAGACACATCTTGAGGTTTCTTCTAAGAGAAACCAGAATGAAGAAAACCAAAACTCCTAATGCAAGAACTACATCATTTGTTTTGCTAAGCAAGGTAACTGGCCCTATTCTCACTGCTGTGAGATGATGCCCAAAATGACAAATTAAGAGCAAAGGGTCGGCACTTAGGTTTTGTAGGGTCTTGAAATGTTCAAGTTTCAGGAGTTTGGAATTTGTTCCTATCTCAAGCTTCATGTGAACCCTTGATATTGTATCTGACAGGTCACTCAAAGAAGAGGCCACTTAAAGCTCGAAAACTTTCAGTGATATTAGCCGCTGTGGTGGTTACTAAATATTTTAGAAAGTCTTAGCATTGTGTAAAGCAGCATTTTTTAAGATATTTCTTTAGGCATTTCTTTTAGATATTTCTTTATAACTTTAGGCACCTATGAAAGTGAAGTTGGAGCTTTCAGATGGCGTTTTTCTAGGGTGCTTTGGATTAACCTGTAGGGACTTGTAACTGAAAAAGTAAAAATACCTATGTACTAATACAACAGTATAGTAATTCTATAATTTCTGGCAGATACTTTTCAAGACATAGGGCCCACAGAGGCAAGAGCACCTTTGGCACTAGTCTTTGCTAATCTTCATAAACATTTTGTCTGTACATTTTCAGTGTTTACAATGGGTGACACTGTTAAGATATAAGACTACTAAAATTCAATTAATAGGACTTTCATAAATAAAACCAGTCGTATTTCACCTAATTTATTTAAGTTCCAATTTTTTCCAATTCCAAACAAAAGCTAAATACAAGTTTTAAACAGGTAAGCACTAGTTTTATCCAAAGGGAGCAGGCTTATGCAGTTTTATTCCAGTAAAGTACTCAACCCTTAAGCAGAGCCTTCTTTGTCATCAAAACTATACAGTAGTCTTTCTTTTATAATTGCACAATCTTAAAATGTTCTGCCAGAACCAACTTTTGACACTCCAAACACTATTTTACATTGGCTTATAATGTCTATTCCAAAAGAAAAGAAAAAAACAAAACCTCGATGGGTTTTCCGTAAGAAATGTTTTAGAAACCAGTATTTCCTGCACAGTTCACCTGCAAGTTTACAAGTCTCAACTCTCAAGAAAAAATAATCCTCTACCAACACTGTTTCTGCAGCTATTATTTTACCTTTTTTTTGGAGCTGCTTTAGCAACTTCAGACTCCAGGTCTGCCTCATCTGTATAAATGCATCCAACTCAAAAGAATACCTTCATACAGTTATACAGCAACTTGGGGAAAGAGATCCAAAATAAAAGTGCCAGTAAACTTAGACATGGCCAAGCAAAGTAAAAGAGGCAAAAAATGCCTACACATTAAATGAGATGCCTTTTTTTTTAAAAGAAAGACTTCTTTCCCACATTTACTTCCTATTGTAATAGCCACTTTTTCTTTCATTAAAATGAATGATAGTGCTCTTAGATACAATCATTAACAGCAAAGCTATAAGGCTTTTTATACCCGTTACATTCACTTCTCACCCTCCAAATACTGATGGTTAACATTAGAGATGTTAGGGGGCATGACCAGCACAAATGGGAACACCACCACAAATGATCACCTTGTGCTTTCGGATACATTTGTTTCAATGTACAGTCCCTTCATTTCACATTTTAGCAAGATGCTGATGCAGTGCAGAAGTGTGCAGAGCATCCTCTCTTTCACAAGGTCCATGCAGAAAACATCTAAAAAAAATTGCAAAGTTCTGAGATACAAATGATTAAAAAAATCCAGGATGATCAAGTTTCACAATGTATAGTGTTCTGAACATGAGTCCATTTTCTTCTAAATTCTGAAAGAATAAAGTGGTGAGGAAAATGAAAATCCACTGCTGCACTCTGTGATCTTCCCCATTTTGCTGGCCAGTACCTTACTCTGGCATGTAAGGACAGAGGTGATCCTCTATGGTACCAACCGTCCAGTGAGTGAGCTGCTCCTGTGGCAGGTACAGGCAGATGCTGCATAACTTGAAGATTGTAGCTTTGTTTTTTGGAGTCTAGAGGCAAACAAAACCCAGAGAAAAGCTATTAAAGCTAAAAGTTAACTCAAGACTAATAGGCAGACCCAACAGACATTTAAAATTCACTGTTTCAAACACATAAACAGCCTGAACTTAAAAATTAGTCTGCAACTCTAATGAATAAAATGTTCCCACTATTCTGTTCTTTCTTCACTTGAATTATTTCTGTATTATCACCCAAATTAAAACAATTAATTTTTTCAGAACACTTTTTAGGTCCATTTTAGAACTTATTTAATTTTTAATGCAAGAACATCAATTTTATGTGAATGCATCTGTGGCCCATAGTTAAGTTTTTGCATATATGAATCCTATTTATAGAGTGTGTTTCCTCTGAAACTGCCAAAATGCAATCATGAATGCATGATCCCTTTTTTAACTTGAGTATTTTCCAACAAAATCACTGATGTTCCCAAGCAGAAAAAGCTTTTTATGATTAAAACACACTTATTAATATGAGGACAAAGGAAGCTTACCTGCAAGTGCTGTCTGTCAATGAAGAGAAACACTGACTGGTTAGGGTTGTTGACAACAATTCCAGTCTTGTCCTTTCGGCTCAGAACATGCAGAAACTGTTTTTCATAGTCACCGTGATGAAACTCAAACTTGGCCTACAGGGTGTGAGGGAACAGAATAAAGCATTTATTAAGATAAAGTTCACATGTAATCTATTAATTTCCTTCAATCTGGGGCTTTAGTTTCTTTCCTTTTCTGATCTATGAAAAGCAGGAATTGGGAACTACAGCAGTGACACACTTGAGTCTTGGCACCATTTAAAGAATTCCCTAGTTTCATTCTGCCAACACGGACATTAGTTATTGCAATGATGTATTAATTCAGAGGTACAACTTTAACTGCAGATATAAACCCCAATTTACTTCGTTGTTGTGGCAGAACACCCCTGTGCATCAATTTCTAGGCAAAATTATAATGCATAAAGTTTCCATCCATCTCAGACCCTCTGTCATGTAACCACATATGAACCTTAATGACACCATCATATTTACAAAAAGATACATTTGTACTAAGAGGCACATCTAATCCACTTCTACAAATACAAACACATCTATACATACATGTTGTTTGCAAAGGTCCTTCACAAGCTTAAATTTTGGAAGGACTAATATGAGTACATAAAGACAGAAGGCAGAATTTGGCATTCAAAACACTGACATCTTTATTTATAAAAATAGCTTATTTTTTAATATCCACAGAAGTCACATACCTTGCCAACTTATTGTTTAAGGAGACCACTTACCCTCCCCTCCAGGAGTAAGTTACTTGCAGAAATTAAGAACCAAAACCAAATACCTGGACAGGCCTAAAGGGTTCATCAGATCCCTTCCATCGAGAAAACAGGAGACAGACTATCTTCTCAATATCATTGCGAGGCCATAGAATGAAGTCCATCTCCTGGGTACAGCCGATCACATCCTGTGAGCAGTAAAGTTCTGCACTTACATTCCGTCCATTAGTGAGACACCTTACACTGAATTTTAGTATCAGCAGCCAGTCAATCTAAATTACAGCTTTAAGAAAACATTAGCAAAGACTGTCTATCTTCTAATACTCATAAAGCAAAACCACTTAGTTGTACAGCAGACTTGTTGCAAGAATTATAAACACACGCCTACTAAAGGACCAAAAGGCAAGAAAAATCCATTCCAAAGGCATATGTCTGAATGAGACAAATGAAAGGTAAAGCTTAAGCACTGCATATTTAAACAGTTCTAGAACACATATGCTGCTATTGGCCTTCAAATTAGATCCCAGAAACACACAGCCACAGAACTTTCATGTAGTAAACGAGTTGATAAAATTAAAAAAGGCAAGATTAGCCTTAAGATTCACAAAGAAAAGAACACGTGTTGAAAGACTGAGATTCAACAGGGGTAGAAAGAACACCTACCCTGCGCATAGACTGGTAGCGGGGTGCATGGAGCTGTACTACATCCTTCTGCAGAAGCTCTAAGGAACTTTCCAAAGAATAGCTGGAATCCCGCACACCTTTCAGGATATTTTCTTCATAATTATTGGTCATGACTGGTATCACTTCAGACACTTCAAAAAGCGCTGACTTTTTCTTCTAATAAAAAAAAAAAAACCACAGATTACTTTAAGACTACAATCCTTCCGAGACAACTATATCTAACGGTTTATTTCAGGATTTGTGATTTTCTCTATAAATGTATAAAGTATACATCACGCAGGTTAGGACTTTGACACAAACAACACTAAAATTTACATGCAAAAATTTATAAATTAAACAGAATCAGACCAACGACTTTTTATAAAAGGTGAACAGATTTTTGTAATCTCCAAAGATGCAAATTTACATACCAATCTTGCAAATGTGACAGCTGTTATCTAAACATTAATAGAATTATTGCTTTATCGAGTACATGACTTTGAGCTGACCAAGAACCCTCTGTGAGCTTCTCTTTGCCAATCAAGTAACACCTTTTTTCCATTTTTCAATTTTTTATAGTTGACCTTTTATGAAAAGTGAAATCTTTCAATGCCACATTTAGTGACAGCAGGTGATTGAGATCCCATTTGAAGTTAGCTGTAAGTTACAATCCTCTCAAAGGAGGACTGTTTTAATTTGCTAAGTAACTGGTACACTTGCTACAAATATTTCAGTATCTCTCAAGCAGGGCCAAAACATTACGAGAATGTGAAATAAGTTTTTGCTGTATATAAAATCACTTAAAGTTGTACTTCTAACAGCTTTCTTGTAGCTCATGAGAAGTCTTTACCTACTTAAGAGCTACATGACAAAGTATATTTTACCAAACAATGCTCCACTCACTGCTGTCAGAACACACATTACAGGCAACTATTTGCTGACTAAGCTAACCTGAAAGCAAACTGGTATGGGATGGACATCTTCAGTTCACTGATATAAGCAAGGCACATGCAACAAAGTTCCATAAAGCAACCAGATAGTAGTACGAATGCTCCAACTAAAAGCGTTAAACTTGTGTCATCTAAGAAAACCTATTGGCACTGTCCAAACATTCATATCTCTATTACTGTGAGTCAGTACCCAGAATTATATCCCAATATATCCACCTCTGCTTGCACTAGAACTTGGGAATTTTACAGAAGATTTTCAAAGCTTTTCAGGGAACAGTCTTCATTAAAAACACGTAATTATTACAGTGAATGCAAAAACTACACCTTTGAGGGGATTAAACAACTTTGGTGCTCATCTACGTGCATTTTGTACATTATGGACTCTGTTGCCATTTGCTTTTATCTTCACTTCCTCATCTTTTCAGCACATTCACTTCCTATAAGCACCTTCTCCACCTTCTGCGGATGGAAACTCTTCTACAATTGGGGGTCTACAGGTAACTTTAGAAATACCACCCAGCTCCCCTCTCCAGCCGGATGCAAAGCACCCGGAGACAGAGGAGAGGCAGCCAAGCAAATGGAGATTTCCTCTTTGCCCTCCTGCGCTCCTTTCAAAATGGTAGCAACAGTTTCACATGTGCGTGCGCACTTGGGCCATTTCCACATCCCCTTTTGCGACTTCTCCCTTCAATGGCAGGTCTTCCCTTCTGCTTTCACCAGATGCAGTAACTCAGCAATCGCCCCAGCCAGGCCTCCCTTCACAACTCAACCGTTCACAGCCAACAATTGTGCAAGTCACACCCCAATCAGAGTTAACAAGTTACAGTGTTAACTTTGAAAAACAGCTGCCCAATACAGAAGTTACCAAGCAACCATTTAATGAGGCACTGGCACCCTCTGCGTTACACAACAACATACAAACATGGACTAAGTAAATACTATGGCAATTAGCAATTAAAAAAATAAATGTTAAAAAACAATGGAATCTATTAAGGATAAAGCATTTGATGCAATCAGCAAGGCTTTGCACAGCACACTTAACGTGCAACAGGCAACACAGACACTTTAAAACCAAGTTACCTTGTCTTTGAACACAAAGGCAATGTACATCTTGAAGTCAAACTGGTCAGCTAAAGATTCTTTTTTCTTTCTAAGCTGAGCACGAAGTCTGTTCAGAGCTTGTTTCTTCCGGGAGTTTGGGTCCCCCATTTTGTAATACAGGTGGTACTAAAGCCTTTGGAAACTGTCGCTAAACTATGGGCACCTTTTCGTAAGACTCAAGTACAACAGAAACAAGTCGTTTGATTCCTGCTAATACGACTGAATAGATCAAACGCTAATGTAACCAAAACCGCACCTCAGGCAATATTTATGAATATGTCATATTGGAGGGGCCAGGAAACAAAGTAAGTAGTTGTCCAGCCATGGCTGGACAAGAGGTTTTACAATAAACCAAGAAAAAAAAAAAAAAAACAAACAAAAAACCACAAGAATTTGAAGGCAAAAATTTGAACAGTTTAGCCACAGGAATAATTGGGTAAGAATGAAAAAGAAAACAACCCAAGCCCTAAACAAATCTTATCACAATTTATGTGTACAATAAAAAGCAACTGGCACAATCCCAATCCATGGGGGGGTACTTTTGCTCTGCTTACAAAAAAAAAAACCCGAAGCTGAAATTACAAATTGCGTTTTACCCCAGCCAGATTCATGACTCTACTGATTATTATTCCCAGCCTTCCACTATTGCTATGTTGCCCGTCTTTTTCTTTAGAATTATTACACTTGGTGGAGAGCAGAGAAAAGGGTGCAAAGGAAGAGTGCACAACCCGGGAAGTATGACATTTCTCTGCCAACAACAACAAAATTAACTACAGACAACACAGCGCTGGTTCGCAGGGGAGCAAAGAGAAAAGACAGCGGAGTCATTTCTAACTTCATCCTGCTCATCATTGCCCTAAGGCTACTGCTGCCGAAGAGGAGAGGGATCATGATGGCCACTGACAAGGGGCGGACAGGGGTTTGAAGGACAGTATTATCTCACCTAGAGACTAAAACCCGAATCAAGGCCCCAAACGCGGGCTCGCCCTACATCCCCCGACACCTCCCTCACTCCCTGGGCTGCTGATCCCCCGGGGATCCTTCTCTCTCTGTCTGGGAGTGCTGCGAGCGCGGTCAGCCGAGGCTGTGCATGGCCGGCGCCCTCGGCAGACAGGGCGGCAGCGCCCGGGGCGGGGGACACCCAGCAGCACCGCGTCCCTCCCCTCTCACTTCATGGCCACGACTCCGACAACATGGAGTGCTTTTGGTATTTTTTCTGCTCCTGCTTTTCGGTGTCAGAATTTTTTGTGAGGTTTGGTTATTTTTAAATTGCAAATCTAGGTTGCAATTTTAAACCTCCAAAACGCCCTTCCCCCCTCCAAAAAAAAAAAAGGCAAATCCCAATTATCAGGTTATTTTCTTCCTCTCTCCAGACATTTTTTCCCCCACCACAGGTGTTTGATTAGTCGGGGTTAAAAAGTTTTTAGGTTAGCAAATTCGCCAGACCAGGTTAAGAAGAGAAGGGGGGACAAGTATTCCCCCTCCCTTCTCTCTCTGGAGAGAAAGGAAAAAAAGCAATTGGAAAACAAAAACAAACCAAAAGGAACCCCTCCCACAACTTCACCCTCCCCCAGCTGAGCAAGAGACTGAGAGGCTCCGAGGAGAGCCCGGGCCGTGACCCACTCGCTACCCGCAGCCGGCGGGCGCAGGAGGAGCAGTGGAGGAGGAGGCGGCGGCGCTGCTGGCAGCACGGAGAGGAGCCATGTCAAGATAAAGCCACGAAGCCGCGGAGCCCCCCCATCCCTGCCGCAGGGGACACGGTGACCGGGCCGCCCGCTCTGCCGCTGCTCGGCCCCGACCTGGTCCCCATAGTCTAGCTCAGCGCCCCGGAGCCGGGGAGTGGGGAAATGGTGGCGGAGAGAGGAAGAGGAGGAGGAAGAGGCGAAGGCGGCGGAACGAGGAGGAGGACGCGGTCCCTGCGCTAGCGGCTCCTACGGAGGAGGGCGGCGGGCATAGAAATCCCAGAGCAGCGGTGGAGAAGGACGGGCACGGCCGGGAGAAGGATGAAAGGCCTGAGGAGAGCCGGTCTTCGCCCGGGCGTCCTCGGAGGCAGCGGCAGGAGCGGGCGGGAGGGTGCGGGAGCGCCTGTGCCTGGGCACGGAGCTAGCGCGGAGCTGAGCTGCGCCGCCACCACCGACCCCTCAAAATGGCAGCGCCTGAGTCACACAGGCGCCGCCCTGCCCGCACTGCCGGCGCCTACCAAGCGCCCGCGCCCCGGGGGGGGAGAGGGGGGGGCGCGATCTTGTGCTCCCGGCAGGAGGGTTCAGCCTCCGCAGCCACCGACAAGCCGTGTCGGGAGAGGCAGGGAGGGCAGCACGGCAGCGGCCTGGAGCGTCCCGAGCCGTCAACGCGCCAGGAATCGGGGCTGCACTTCCCTGCTCGTCCGCGCTGCCCCCCTCCCCCCGTCAGCCCAGGTGTAACCGGCCGCACGCCCCGCGTGGTGCCCGCAGCACAACGACCCGGATGGGGCCGCTGTGGGCAGAGGGGGAGGGCGGGGCGGGGAGGGTGGCAGGGGGGCACTGCTCTCCCCCGCCCCGAGGTGGGGTGTGCCTGGGGCAGCTCCCTTCCTTCCACCCCAGCGCCTGTGCCCCAGTGCCGTCGTCACTCGGTCTCGAATTCCGTCACCTTACTGCTTAAACTTGTTTCGGCCTTAAGCGTGGGGGTGTTACTGGTAAACAAGCGTTGTAGTGGCACCTTTTGTCTAATATCGTCCGTCGGGGTTTGTGTTTAGCCGGTCGCACGTACGCAAAGTAAAACTAAATAAAACAATAATAAAAGTCCAACGTGTATTCAGAGCTGAGGTGGTGATGGGCTTGTCCCCAGCACCGATCTTGCCAGCCCGGGTATGTCGGCCCATGCTCCTCAGTGGCGGACAAAACGCTTCCTGAGGAGGCTGGCTAAGGGTTATAAATAATTGCTGCTCCAGAGATGCAAATCTAATCCTTGGAGAGAAGTAAGAGTTTTTACTTCTGCAGTACAAGGACAGGCTTAGGGCTGGCAGGGAAGCGACGGCAGCGAGGCAACGACGCAGCTTGCTGGTAGCTGTGTCCCCTCCTCGGAAGGCCCAGCTGCCATCTCAGCACGGCCCCGCCATTTGCTGGCCCACCCCTCGTGCCTTGCCTCAGGGTGCCAGGGAAAACCTCGCCATCCATTACGGAGACTGGAGGCGCTTCCGAAACACCCAGCAGTGCAGGATCGCGCTGGGGAGCCAAGGGCAGGGGTGACTTGCTGGACTGTGGCTGCCAGGGTGGGTGAAGGCATCTCCCCCACCTTCCTCTGGAAGCTGGTGCCTGTGACTCACCGGAACAGCAACGATACTAGAAAGATTACAGGCAGAAGACAAGTGCGGGCACCGTCTCTCTCATTTGATTGTGTTTCAAAACCTATGCAGCATTGGCAATGGCACTCTTCTGTAACTCCAGCAGATTTCAGTCTTCATTGGCCCTGTCTCTGCTCTTACTTGTCTTTGCTGGTTCTCCTTGTCCTTCTTATTAGTTATTTCGTTTTAGCACACCTTTCCTGGGACACTTTTCTCCTGCCTGTCTTGTAGGCAGCAGCTGTGTTGCAGTCCTTGGACTTTGTTGTCTTCCCCCAGCGTTAGTCAGGCCCTCCGATGCAAACACTCCATCTTGCCTTCCCTGACATGGGCATTGCCCACAACATGCCTCTGTTGTTTGAACAAGAACAGAGTAGAAACAGACAATTTTTACCTACTTACAGATTGCTGTTGGCTCCCTGTTGGCCTATTGAAAATAACCCTTTATTTGGAGGTAAAAAAGCAAGGCCGCTGAATAGGAGGATTACATTACCTCTGCTCTGCTGGGGCTATTTCCAAATACCTGAGTTTTTTAAGCATAACATCAGTCTGTCCTTAACAAGAGCTGCGTTTAGATAACTGCTTTTCCAGCCAGCTTTTTCCAGTTTTGTTTTCCATGCTGCCCTGTATGACATTTTGTGCTGCAGTCTTGTGCCCACTGCTATTTTAAGCCGTGACTCACACTTGGCCTGTGACCCTCTTTGTGCCGGCACAGCGGATGCAAAGAAGGCTCAGCACAGCAGCACTGCTTGACGTGGGGATTGCCCCAGCACAGAAGGCCCTTGGAGGGAACTGGCGCCTTGCCTGCCTGCAGAGGAGAAGGGAAGGAGTTTTCTTCCAGCCCAGTAACTCCAGCTGCCCTTTTGAGTGCAGGGATGCAGTCACAAGGGATTGGGCAGCTGCTCAGCCCCAGGTTGAGGAACACATCCAAAAAAAGTAGTCAAATGTAATGCTGGCATGAGAACAGTTTTTCTTCTGGAATATTTTCTAGAAGAGCCATGAGGAGAAGAATATATATACTTAGACTATATATATATATATATATATACACACACACATATATATGTAGAGGAAACAGGAGATGAAGTACAAAGTATTTCATGTTAAGCAACCACCACCTGTCTTCTGCAAACTCAGGCTGCTCAAATCCTTCACAACATTTCAGAAGGGGATGGGAAGCTGAAATCACTGCAGGTTCCTTCTGTAAAGATTGCTGCTCCTCCTTATATACCCAACTGCCTCTCTTAACAAGCTTGGTGAAGAGTTTTTTTCTTTTGCCTCATTGACTAGTAAAGGTATTCTGACAACATTACACAAATGAGCACAGCAACCATGCCAAGTATGTTTACTATACATATATATGGAGAAATATTTGCAATTAAAGCAATGAGTAATAGCTGAGTCTTGTCCTACTTTTATATAGTTGTGCTTCTTTTCCTTCATCATGCAGAGTGGTGAAGCTTAAACTGTAGAAAAATCCCATCATCTTAGTTAAAACATTAAGTAATATTTTTTGCTGAATGGGGAGCTAAGACTTAGCAAAATAAATATTTATATTCTATTGATCCATAATTCGCTTGACTAGATAATTGTTTATTATTGTTTTGCTTCTTACGGGTTTATGCAATGTTGTAGCATTTATAAGACAAGCTTGTTGGCCTGAAAGCTGGTGTGTATGTTGCAATTATAACACTTGATCTAATGAGAGACTGCCTCTCTTCAAATCTAATTTAAAGTAATGAAATATCTATCCCTAAGAAGAGAGGAACGTGCATGGTATACAAAACAAACCTGACAAATGGCAGTAGAGGCAAAATACATAATAGTTCTCTTTTTTTAGGCTTCAATCCCATTAGCACAGCAAAAGTACTGCTTCTTGTGCATGTTAAATCCAGGCTGAGCAAAACAGTCAGTAGAGCAGGTCAGCATCTGCTTGGTTAGCACAGCACAGACAAATCAGGTGGTGTCCTTGAGGCTTACCCCCAGAGTGAGGAGGACTGTACCACACCAGTTAGCTGCAGTCCTGTAGTCTTTGAGGAGTCAGATGCATACCGACCTCTAGGGACTCAAGTCTCAGCAGCGGGGGTGACACTCTCCAGCTGTCATCCTGAAGGAATACAGAATCACACCCTGTGTAAAGGTAGGAAAGACCTTGTCACAAAAATATATTCCTTGGGAGAGAAAGTGAGTCATGTTCCGAGAAGCACTTCAAGTTAAGAATATCTCCTTCCTGGTAAACTTTTCCCTTTTCTGCTCTGAAAAACTTGTGTTTTCTATTCACCATTTTATAATTTCCTTGCTGTTTTCAGTGAAATAAAGCACTTGATTACATAATAGCTCATGGGTTTTTTCTGTAAATGAAAAAGGATCGATAACTTTGTAGAACCATCTTGTTCTTTTGGGGTTTTTCCCTAAAATTTGTGTAATTTCAGAGTCTAATTCCTGTTTTCAGAATGAAGTGTTTACTCATAGGTATGTGGGCAAGACTGTACTCTAATGCCACTGTTCCTAATTTCTGGCTTAATAATTAGTTACTTAAAAATTAATATTTTCTAGTTAATAATTAGTTTTAACAGCTTGTAGCAAATTGGTCTTCTTAGCTATGTTATAGACATAGCTAAGAAGAGATAAAATTGATTCTGTTTTTTTTCTGTTTATACCTTCCACACATACTGTACTGGCTGTGTGTTAGCAGTAGTATCAGCCCCAAAGCTACTCGCTTCAAAAACAGGTCTATGATTAATTCAGTGCCAAATATTGATGCATCAGACAAAAATAAATTAGTATTCTTTGTAAATTTGAACAACATAAATTAGGTGGTAATTAAAACTCTTTCATGTACATCAGAATATACTAATTCACACTTTTCTGCCTTCAGAGAAAATATTAGTTCCTAAGGCATAACAGGAATGCTTTTGTGAAAAGAAATGTCAGTGTTTAATGTGTACAACATTCTGTACCTCATGTTCTGGACAACTGTATATGCACTCAGAATCACAGAATCATTGACTGGTTTGGGTTGTCCACCACTGTCCACCAATTGTCATGGTAGACAGAAGTGGATAGAACAAAATTAACTCCATCCCAGTATTTTGCTATCTGAAAGACTGCTAGCTCTTTTTCACTGTGCTGTGTCACCTTTAACTTATGACCTCACTTAGTGATGTGCAAATGCATTTGTCTTTATTAGACTGCTTTGTTCTAAAAAACCCAAAAATAGCCATGTTCCAATGTAGGTTTTGTGTTTGTCAGGAGGTGCTTGCAAGAGTAAGGGTAAAATTTGAAACAACTCGTTTTATTTGTTCATTCTGTAAATAATATTCTAATTACTTGTAGTCAACAGATTTGGAAGCAGTTTTAGATTATTAATCCCTAACCTTTCTAGAGACTGTTTTTAAATCCTAAAGCAGTATATAAATGTTCTCTTCAAGGTAAATCCATAGCTGAAGAAAATTGTGTACTCTCTGGAGATATCTAACAGCAGTAGCTATCACTGAAAATGGGCTTGCATTATGAATTATACCGGGACTGTGCTGTGTATATAATCCTTTCTTCGTGCAGAGCTTCATTAACATGCAGCCATCCGTGCTGGTTAACCTCGGGAAAAGGAGGCAAATCACCAATTTCCTGTCTGTAAGACACGAAGCTCTTCTATACGACGAAGCAGCTCCGAAAGAAGAGGCTGAGGGAGGGAAAGCGTGATGCCACGCTGCCACCTACTGTCCTCCGGCGGGTGGCTGGGAGCCCTGGCATCCCTTAGAGAAATATTGGGCAGAAGGGCCAAGAGAAGAGCAGCGAGGGGCCCTGTGAGCCACAGGTCTCGTTTTAGCGAGTCAGGGATCCCCAAGACGGCCTCGGGGCTACCTTGTCGCAGGGCTTGCCGCCAGAGCAGGGCTGAAATGAGACATTCACGTGTGTCAGAGGCTCAGCACTGCACTGGCTTCCCTGGCCCTCTCCACTGTGGATTTCTGCATCTCAGTTTCAGTTGTTGCTTATATTAAATACTAATAAACAGGAAGGTATTTATTATATTTATGTAATAATTTAATAAACAAAATAAATTACTATGTTGTTTACCTGTGCTTAATGTAGCAGGCAGAGACAAAGAGTCCTTAAGCAGGCCAGAGCTAGATGATTATGTGCAGAGTACACTAAAGGCCTTGATAAAAGGCCCAGTGTGACTGTCAGGTAGAAATACTGTTTTGTCAGCACTTGATTCAGATAGCCAAGTCCAGACTCTCTCTGTACAAGGCTTAAGAAGTTTCCACACACTGGCATCTAAGCAAGACAGGACTCCTGAGTTGCTGAAGACAAGGAAGTGCCTTCGCACCTATTCCCATGTTCCAGGCACATGAAATCCTCCAAGATTTTTTCCTCCAGTTGTCTTTTGCTAAAAAAAACTGATAACGTTTATCAATAGCAATGGAGAGTATAATAGCTTTAAAAAGTACACATTCTCTGCTGCCATGAATAATCTAACAAATTGGCTGAGCTCTGTGGGAAACCTAGGTGTGTTTGCTTAGGCTCACTTGAAGTGCAAATAAGTATTCATGATAGAGAGTTTTATTTTTATGAAACAAACAAGCTCAAATGCATTATATTGCACTCAGTCTGAAGAAAAATACATTCTGCTAGCTTTGGGTTGATGGATTTTTGCTGTATAAGTCCCTAATCCCTATTTACATTCAACCTTTGGCCACAAAAATGGGAATTATTATAGTAAAGTAACCTGAAGGCTTTGGGTGTTTGAGTTTTTGTGTGTATGTGTGTGTGTGTGTTGGGTTTTTTTCCTCTGAGATTTTCATATAATTATACTGGTTTCCTGCAATTAAGACTATGAATAGGCTTCTAATAATAAACTCTCAGGGTTCTTTTTGAAACGATGACAGAGTTCTTCACAAACCTTCAAACTGAAGAAACTCTGAGACACAATGTTCTTCAGATGGATAAATCGAAGGAGTGGCAGCTTTGTAATAAACCTCCAGATTGTATGCCTCCAGCAAGGAAAAAATTAAAAGCAAAACCAAACAGAACCATCACATCAGAACCATCTCCCATTACATTGTCCATTTCCAATTACCAGTATTTCCAAAAGCAGTTATTCTGCTTCTCAACTGTAAATCCACCTGAAAACTTTTTATTAATTTAACCTGAATTTTGAAAAGGTAATATTTGAAAAAGTATCATTTAAAAACATAGTATTTACAAAAATTGTATCACAGCCAAGAAATACACATATTGCATATAAATCTATGCACGCATCCAATCTAAATGGTTTTTATGATGTTTTTATTGCACTTTTATATTTCTGTATACCTAAGATGTAAAAATATGAATGCTTTTAAGTTGTGTTTATGTACACATTACCTGTATCCAGATCTCTCTGAAAGGAGATTTAATGCTGGTAAGGTTTTATGCATACTTTTACCGAGAATTTAGCATACCTGCTAGTGTTTTGAAGTACGGAAATTTCAAATTTTCTTCCAGAATCAAGGAGAATTAAACTGACTTAGGAGCACGAGCTGGTTTTGGGTTTTTTTAGTACTGTAACAGAGGAATATTAATTTAGATAGATATTCTGCACATTAATTTCATTTTCTTGATAGAAGACAAAGCTAACTGAGATGACAGCTTGCTAATGACACTATAGTATTCGAGATAATGGGAACAAAGCTGACAAAAAGTGCTGAAGGGTGTTATGGAATTGAGTAACACATGAATACAGCATTGAAATTCAATATAGACATACATCAAAGTATATATCAAAGTGTTAAGAAAAAGATCTTAATTTCACATATCAAATGGCAGACTTTGAATTGACCATCACTCAAGAATAAGATCTCAGCATTATGGCAGATTTTTCCACTAAAATGTTGGCCTGCTGTTCTGCAGTGGTTAAAAAGGCAAATCAAATGGCATACAGTTCATAGAAGAAGGAGGATGGAACAGCTCTCATGTAAGGGACAGATAAGTAGGCCTGGGAGAGAGAATTGGAGGGCAGCCTGTGTAACAGTGGCCTAGATAAGGATAGATTGTTTGTTGTCTCTTCAGTCCAAGGACACGGAACATCGAGTGTCAGTGTAGGAATTGGGTTCAAAGAGAAACAAAAGGGAGGGTGTTCCTTAGACAGCGATTATTTGAGCCCTAGAAGTACTTGCCAAAGGATATTGTGGACAATGCAAGTTTAAATGGGTCAATGGGAGACTGAACAGGTTTATGCAAGACAGATCAGCTTTATTTCCTTATCCTTGTTTAAAGATTTCCTAATGCACCATTTTTTATGTTCTGCCTTTCTTTCTTTCATTGGACCATGACGCTGTGCTTAAGACATTCAGCTAAGTGCCATACAGTTTATTTCCAAACAGAGGGCTGACAGAGCGGCACGCTGAATAAATACTTCCCTCTGCAGTTATCCTAATTTCTAACAGCTCTATCGTATTGCTTGGGAAAAATGTTGATAGCTGCTCTGGGAGACCTTGATCGCAAGGAATGACCTCAACACTCTACCAATGTTTACTCAGAAGTCAGCAAAAGATACTATTAGCATAAATAGAAGATAAATGCGCAAATATTTGCAGGCACATAATTGTCCAGAAGCCTCTAGCAAACCCAGCGGCGAACCTCAGGCATAATTAATAAAAACCGTAGCCTACATCACGTGCAAAAATAATTACTGTGGATCACTTGCGGCGGGTTTGCGCTGTGTTTAGATAGGAGAGATGACAATAAAGCGGAGACCTAATTAAAATTGATCTGGTACAACTTCCTTATTACAAAAAAAAAAGAAAAAAGAAATTAAAATAAAAAGGCCACAAATGACGGGGTCCGCCCCCTCCGCCCCCCCCCCGCCTGAGGGGCGGGGCTCCGCGCGCGCGGCGTGGCCCGTGATTGGCTCCGGGAGCGGCCGGCGGGTCACGTGGCGCGCAGGGCGGGAGAAGGCGGCGGGCGGTGGGAGCGGCGCTGAGGGCGGCGGGGAAGAGGAGGGGGGTGTTGTTGCTGCTGGGAGCCTGGAGGTGAGTGCGGGAGATGGGGACGGACGGATGGTTGGATGGATGGGGCTCTCCGTGCCGCTTGAGCCGCCGGGGCGCGGCGGGGGCGCGGGCCCTCGGGCCCTCACGGCCGCGTTCGGGTGTTGGCGCGCTCGTGGCTCGCCGTCCCCCATTGGCCGCGGAGGGCGGGGCGGGGCGGGCCCGGCTGGCGGGAGCGGGCCGGGGCCGGGGCCGCCTTCCTGCCTTTCCCGCAGCCCTCTGGGGGTGCGGGTGGGGCTGCCCCCAGTATTACCGCGGCAAGGCCCCTCCGTGGTGTCGGCGACACGGGGCGCTGCCTTCCCGGCGCGCTCGCCCCTCGGATCTCCGGCAGGCACGCCAAGCTTCGGAGGCTTTGGGAGAGCCTCGTGACCGCGACTAACTACTTGATACTGCCGTAAAAGCTGATAAACCGAAATTGTAATGTTATGTAGCTAGTGTCCCCCGATCAGTTACAGCTGTTATGTTGGATGTTATATTAATTTATTTTTTTTAATTGTATTGCAGTTGGTCCCATGCATTCCAAAATGAAACAGAAACTGACTGCAGAAAAATCCTCAGGATCTCTGCAGGTACGGATTTTAAAGCCTTGAAGTTAGTACCTCTTCTCTGACACTAGCTTTATATCCTCTGTAGGAATACAAAGGGATCTGTTGCAATGAGCTTCCACCTGGCTTCTGTCTAGTTGGTTTGAGTAATCTGGCAGTTTCTGTGGCTTGGGAACATGCTGTTCTTCTTGGGCTTATGACTACTTTTTCACTTGTTGTTCAGCAAGTCCTTTTTACTTTGACACTGAGCTTACTGTCTCTCCATGCGATTTTTCAGGGTTTTTTTGCTGCTGGCTAAGTGCCTTTGCTTACTGAATCTGGCTGTCTGCTAAGGGGCTGTAGAGTAGGCTCTGTAGTGAGGATTAACTCACAAATAGTTAAATGTCTTGTCTTCAGCATGCTTTAACTGAAGTTTTTAAGCAGGCAGTTTGCTTTCTAAAGTCACCATCATAAATTGTAGTTGCTCTGGAATTGGTGGAAATGCTTACAAGGTTTAACGTCTTAAGATTTGACTGATAAGTAACTAAAATTCATACCTATTCTTGTTAAACCTTTTAATGTAGGCCCCAATCAGAATTTTACAAATACCATGTATAATAGAGGCTAGTAGTCCTTGTATCATGAGGCATATTGATTGTAATGAAAACTTCTGGTATTAATGAAAATTGCTGATCGATAAGTCTGACTTATACACATCAGTCTTGTTCCATGGTGTTTCTGTGGTATAAATTCTTCAGTGAGGCTTTTTGCACTTTCAATGGTTAACTCTAGTATTGGTCAATAACTTCTTGGCAGAGTGTACTTAACTAACCTTCAATAGCAGTGAGCAGTGTCTGACACACGGTGTGATTCCTGTTCCCACAGCAGTTGATGTTTGTCCTCGAGTTGAACAGTAGGATAATTGGTGGCAGAAACTACCGTGGGAAAGGCGAACTCATGTCATATGAAGTACGGTGTGAATTGTAACTTTCTCACGCTGGCGTGGCATTGTATTCTGGCTATTCTTGCTTGGTTGTCTGCCATTGTTTGCTATCCCATGGTGGCAGTGTAACCAACCCAATCAGAAAGCTTTAATGCAGGAAAGAGGTATTTATGCATGACAGGAAAGGTGATGAACAATAGCCTGTCTGGATCGAAGCAAGGAAGCTTTTGGTCCATTTTAGTGGGTAATCAAAGTAATGCATCTGTTTAAATGACCACCACTTCACAGTGTGTTCACAGGTAACAAAATCAGCTACTACCTGTAGTGATGTATGACATTACCACCTAAACACACAATTGCAGCCACTTTTGTCTCTGTCCCCAAAAGTCTCATACTGCTGCTCTCAAATGCAAGTTTGAGAGTTTCAGCTGAAGTTCATATATGTCACTACACTGTAACTGGCCTTGAAATCTAGTCAGAATATTTCTGCTGTAAGACCTGTTGGCTTAATGGCTGTAATGGCTGTAAGACCATTATGAAGGGTGTTTTCTAGGGACTGAGCATAGCTTCACATGATTAAGATCTATGCTACAAATAACTAGATCCCATTATTTACAAAAGTCTTAATATAGACCAGTGTGTCATATTTTTGTCTTGAGAAGAATAACCACGGGTTATCATAATGGAGGAATGACTAATTTTCAGTTTATGTAAAAAGGAATGACAACCGTCTAAACTGTATTTGTCTTTTTAGAAGTACCTCACAGATACCACATGCACTGCTGACCCGAGACGGACTCTTAAAATGATTCAACCCTCAGCAGCAGGTAGCCTGGTCGGCAGATATAATGAGGTATGAACTAAAAGATAATCTGTAGACGTGTAATGATTTCAATGCACAGTGAAATGCTTGTGAGCTTTCAGCTGAAAACTACTATAATTGAAAAAATGTAGTATAAAAGCTAAAAATGCTGCTCTGAAGTTAAATTTGCCTGTGTTTTATACAGAAGAAATCTTCAGTCAAAAGGAAACTCTGGAATAACAAGTTTGCCTCAAAGGCTTGCGATGCTGAGGTGTCTGTGGACAAGGAGCAAGAAAATGAGAATGATGTCATTCAAGCTGCAGATCTCATGATGAAAGGTATATGGTAATTTCTGAAGTGTTTTCTTGCACTTTAAATGCTATGCTGCTGTTGGAGTACAACTTGAAACAGTTTTTGTCATTTAGACAAAGGGTTTATTGCTTTTTGTAATGCCTAGCAGAAATTGATGATACTTATCCTCTGTAAGTATAGTAAATATAGATATCTAATGTTTAAGAATGAGTTTATGGTCACCAGTAGCTGAGAACCATTTTGTTCAGCAGCATTAAGAAGTCTTGTAATTTGTTACCTTGGCTGGGCTCTGAAGTTTTTAAGTGACTAATAAAGTTGAAATGAAAGCCTGTTCTGACACAGTGTGCTGCATATGCAGTTTCTCAGAACCATTATGCTCAGCACAGACAGTGGCTTGAGAATAAGACTTCTGTCTTCCACAAAGTACACATTAAGACCAGCATTTGCAAATGTGACCATCTTGCAGAGCCTGCTGCCATGCTTGAGGCAGCTTTGTGAAGGTGTTGCGTAGTCATTAATGCAGTGTAGCATCTGTTTCCTGTAAGCTTATGTCGTTAGTTGTAATTTTATACCTAATCTCTGAAAATGTTATATCGATTGCTTAAAATCTCAGCTCCTAGGATACTTGTATATGTTAGACATTGTAAGGTGTTTCAAGAATTCAGACTTATTGTAGCCTCTTAATTCAGGAAGTCCTTCACCTCAGTATTGGAAAGAAGTGGCTGAAGAAAGGAGGAAGGCTCTGTATGAAGTGCTTCAAGAAAATGAAAAGGTACCTACTGAAGGATAACTAACTTTCACTGCTGACTGTTGTCTTCCTCTTCTAACATTTTGTTATTTGAACTCAGTTGCACAGAGAAATTGAACAGAAGGATGGTGAAATTGCCCGCCTAAAAGAAGAAAATGAAGAGCTCATGTCCCTTGCTGAACATTTGCATTACATGACCAGTGTGATTGAGGTATTTAAAGCAATTTTCAGTTAATGTTGTAATTGAAAAAGTGAGAAACCAGCATAGGTGTTTATAATGAATCATGACTTCTGTTCTGTGTGCTGATGTGACTCTTCATTTTAAATTGCTGTCTGACTTGCTTCCTGCAGAATTGCTATAATTCTAGAGGCATAAAGCTCCTTTTTCCTACCCTAGAACCTGTAGGAGTAATGGGAAAGTATGAAGATCATGCTTTCTGAAGGAGGGGGATTTAGCTTCTCTTAACACAATTTGCATATTGGAAATGGTGAAAAGGAAAGGTTCATTTTCACTTTTTTGACGTGACTTAAATTCATATGCTTAGTAGGTTGTGCAAGACTGCTGGTTAAATGAAGTGCCTTTACTCGCTCTGTTCTTTGAGGAGCTAAACTTGAAACAGGAACACAAAGTAGAGCAGTGAGAGGGAGAAGGGAGCACTATGCTCTTTAAAGTCAAGGTTTGCTGAGGCATTGCCAGTTTTGTGGCCCAAAAAGGGCTGTTCACAAAGTCTTACAAGGTTCATAAACTTATAAATCTCAAGCTCCCCCTCTATTCCTTGGGGACAGGTCGTTGTGTCACTAATTCCATGGCTTCTCTATGAGGAGTGGATTGTCTGTAACAGCTTCTGAAGCTGTAATAAATATGTAGATGACTTGAACATCAAGGTTCCATCTGGCTATCAGCTAGGTTGTTTCTGCAGGGATTAAGCTTGCAACTAGGATATGAAGCCAGGTGAATATTTTGATTCTGCAGTGACTAGACTTGGGGAGGTGGAAACAAAATGAAATACTGTCGCAAGCAACTGGATTAATCAAGAAGTAAACTTCATCAAGTTAATTTTCAGTTAGTGCAGTTATTTAGATCAGCCTTGAAATACACTCCTAATTTGCTACACTTGATTTAAGATTTTTTTTTTTTTAATTCAGGGAGTACTGCTTGCCAGTGATAAGCCCATGGATAGAAATTATATTACTTGACTTGAACTAATGTAGTTGGAAACTTCTCTACATTTTGTCAACAGTTCACTTATTATTTGTAAGCTACTCACTTCTGAGCTTCAAAAACAGCCTCTTACAGTCCTGTTTATCTTCCCTAGATCAGGTTAGGTGAGGAACTTGTAGTTTGAAGTGCTACAAATTGCTGGGTCTTATAGTTCATCTAATGTAGCTTCATTATCTCTGATTAAAAATTATGGAGTAAATTGGTTGTATAGTAGTTTTTCTAAAATTAAATCTATTTGCTACTATAGTAAATATTTAACTTGGGAAGCAGTTTCCCATATTTTAGGTTGCATAAGAAAACCCATCCTACTGAAGAACCTAAGAAAATTTAAAGCAAATGTGGTCTGCAAGTTAGAGGTAGTAATTTGAGTTGAACTTGACTTACGATTTTTGTGAGGAATGTTTTTAATTATATCAACAACCTCCAAATGAAAGTAATTAGCTTGCTTAATTCAATATGCAGGGTTTTATTTCACTGGTTATTAAGTAGAAAGTTAAGTACTAAGTTCACTGTCCTCTATTTCTTTGTAGAGGCTAACCGAGCAAGCACCTGACAATCTTGAGACACTGGACAATCTGACTCTAAAGGAATCCAGACAAGAAAATGAACAGCATAACTGTGAAGAAGGGCTGTCACAAGTATCATCTGGCTTGGGGGAGAGTAGATCAGATATTACTTCAAAGGAAGCAGACCATTTGCAGCTGGAATGACAACTTTGAAATAGGTTTATGTATGTGGCTTTTAATTGCAGACTTCCTCTTGAAAGAATATATTAAACCTTCTCAGGTATAGAAACTCTTCTGTGAGCGTTACAGATGTTGGTGTTTTTAACTGGAATTATGTGGCAGTGGGAATATCTGGATACTGCATGGAAAATTTACTACAGGCTGCACGTAATACTGTGAATTTCAACTGTTGTGTAAATACCTTATCTGTTGGTCTGACATGATACATGAAAATTGATAAATAAATCTTTGCCTTACCAAAACAGTGTCTTAATTAACTGAGGAATGGCTATTTTTGGGTTTAAGTCAATTGTGACAATCGTAAATGGAACCTTTCAAGTTTTTTAGGGAGTGCCTGGGCAGTTTTTAACTCTTTAGATCTGTAGAATTCTGGAGAACAGAGTGTCTTTTGGTGGATGGAGGGGAAGCAAAAACTTGTATGCTGTTGGTGAGGCTTCAGAAAGACATGCATGGGTAGTAAGTTAAAATCTCAAGCTTAGCTAATTTATGCTTTTCATGTGTTTTTTAAATAATTTTCTTTGCCTTTTAAAGGGAGCCTTTTAAAAGCTGTAGAGATGAGAGCTTAAGTAGAAAGTATTAGACCATCTCTTCTAGTAGTACATTCATTGGCTTATAAAGAGAAGGTGGAGTGTTCTTGGTCACAGTAGCAGCTGTGCTGAAAAATAGGTGGAGACAAAGCAACCGACACTTCAGAGCTATGCTGGAAGGAAAGTTAGTGCCTGGTATTTACCAAAATGTGAGACACCCCTTTACCAAGGTAGTAATGTTTTGAAGGATTTAGGGGAATAAAAAACAGTCTTTAAACCTTGAGCACCTTATCTGGCACCTGTGTGGAGTGGGGTGTGGCTGGAGAGTAAGTTGATACAGGTTTTCCAGTCCTCAGTGAACTCGGCAGTTCTGTAACAAAGTCTTCTTAGGACAGGCTTTGGCAATGGTGGCCATTGCCGTAGCTTTTAAAATTGAGTGGCTTTCAGAAGGCGGAGATCATCAGAGGGATCTTGGTTCATGGATCTATTTGGCCTTGCCAAAGATGGTTGCTTCAGGGTATGTGTGAAAGTCTTTGGAGCTATCAGATTGGCACCTTTAGATTCCTTCTGTATCTTACTCCCTGTGGCTTTTGGTAAGTTAACAGATGTTTTGCAGCTGATTTCAGTTGTGAAATCCAGGGAGTGTCAGAACCATGGTAGGAAATAATGTTTTCTGGCTTCCATTTTACATCAAGTAAATTGATGCTATCTCTAAGAGAAAACCAACTGAATACTTGGTAATTGTTTTGTAGACAATCCTTGGTTATCTGTTCAAGAAACATGGATAAAACTTGACTTAGACATCTACCTCAGATTCTAAGCAATCTCCCTGACAAAATAGTTCAACAATAGTAAATAAGAAAATACATGCAGTTCCATTTAGTTTGTTGTTCATAGTTAACAGATGTTTTTTTTTTCAGAGGTGGCTCTATTTTAAAACATCAGGGATATTGCATTTGCAGAGACTAGAAGGGAAGAAAGCACTGTGGCATAAATAGCAGGCCAGGCAGACCAATTCAACTGAGACAGCAAGTGCAACTTAACTATCTCACCTCCTGCTCTGTGAACTGCTGTAATACGGGTGCTGTTGTTGGAACACAGAACTGCCAGAAAACAAATCCAGAGTCTGTGTGCAGTATCTGTATCTGTCTTACCTTCAGCTTGCTAAAGAAGAATGCTTATTAGGTTTAAATCTTGTGCTTTTTCTGGCTTGATTTTTATTTAAATAATGAAGACAAGACAGTCCCTTGAGAAGCTGGAACTTTACTTCTGTTGAAATTTACTGTGTATGGAATAAATCATGAGAGTTTTTCAAGTAGGCTAATGGATGTATTTTTCAGCATTTGGTCCACCTGCAGTAGAATAACTTTTTACATCAAAAGGGTATATGCCATTCAATAACATATTCTGTTGCTTCAAACCAAGGCTACCATAGCCTTTTATTAACTGTAACGTGTTAGCAGAATAGTTTGCTGTATAAACTCCTGAAAATAAACATGCTGCAGGATGCCAAGTGGGAGAGCCAAACTGTGCCATAGTAATAAAACCCATATACATGCTTTATCACAAATACATTAAACCTTGATCACTCTGCCTATGCCTATTATATCAGATCCAGTAATGTATGAAACTGTTGTCAGAAGTTTTACAATGCTGCACTAATTGCTGTTTAAAAATGTTATTAAAAGTTCAAGTTTTGTTTATTCTTCTGAAAATTCCTTAGTGCTTTTTAAACACGCATGCAGTAGCATTGTTACATAGTAAGTCTAGGAACTTTGTAATCACGTGTGAAAGGCATGTCAACTGTATAGAAATTATACAGAGATTTGTGTGATTAGTTCTCTTACAATCATTTGACATTTTATTTTTGCTTAAGTATATAAGGAAACTCTCATTTACTACTGAAACATAGTTATGTAACAGCTGAAAATCAACATCAATCAAGACAAATTTCATGTCCAGCTAAGTCGCAGAGAACATTAGATCTAGCACAATAAAGTTATCAGCTCTAGACCCTAACTGCAGAATGTGATTCTTTTCAAGAAGTCATAAATGCTTTTGTACACCAGTTTAACCAGAATAATGACTCCTTTTCACAAAGGGTATGGGGGCTGCATCTACTCTTGCCTAGCATTTCTCCCATAAAATGTGCATGTACAAACAGGACAGAATTTTTTACATAGAAGAGTAAAGTAGGGGGAGATGGGTTGTTTGCAGGTGTCAGATGTTTCAAGAAGGAACAGCTCTGCTGGGACCAGCAGGGGCAAGCAAACTGGGAGGCAGGTGAATGGTTTGAATGAGGAAGAATTCGTAATTAATTTTGCAAAAATAACAATTTTAGTGTGAACTCCCATTGTAGTGGAAAAGTGAATTAGACCATAATAGCTACGCTGCTGGGCAGCTGAAACTCACGTGGTGTTTGGCATTGGATTGCTTACATGAGGGCCTGTAGCACTGTCATGTGTTCCAGTTTATGTTGCAGCCTCTACATAAGTAATGAAGTTGGTCATCTTTCCCCCTCCCCCCACCAAGGAAGCAGGATGCATATTCATTTACTTTTCCTCAAAGGCCATCTCAGGTAGCTCTCAGAACTGGATTTGAGATTTGAGCAGATGTGCAAATCCACCAATGCCATGTGTTTCCAGTGCTCCCAATGTTATTAAGACTGTATTGTATTGTTACCATCACCGTTTTCTTTAGCAGAAAATGTTTATTGTGTGTTGTTTATTTCTATTTCCATTCTTACAATAACACAAAGTAACTCAGCACACGATAATGGTGTTCTGAGGAACCTTAATTTGCTGCTGTATGTTGATCTGCCAGCAACTGCCTGTAATGAAATATGATCTGGCCACGTTCATGGTCAAATCCTTGGGTGTGAGGATAACTATCATATCCTCAGGGGCACCACAGCCATCTGAAATGGGGTGCTGTGGATCCTATCCTCAGGATAATTCCATTGCAAATCAGGGAGCCATACTTAAGATACCCAGTCCAGCAGTTGTACTTACTCCTAATTTTGAATGCTTAAAGTCAGCATTAATCTGTATATACTAGAGTGCAGGAGAGGGTAAAGCTAGAGGATACCTTTTCTGAAGGTATGGTGAGTACAGGAGGAATCTTGCCAAAAGCAGTGTGAAACTGGGCAGCCTAAATTATGCTGCTGCTGTAGCTAGAATAGTATAGAGGTCCTACAGGTTTCCTACAGGTGCCTACTGGGCAAAATGAAGAGAAACAGTGACAACTTGGCAGGGGTAGTGAAAACCCCCACAGCTCATGAAAACCATGAGGTGAGGATAAGCCAACACCAGTTAAGCCCATTCCCCAAGTGCACTTCTGGCCAGCTCATCTCTTCCATCTGCGCTGCTGCTGAGCTACTTTGGTACAAAACGTTTTCCTAACACTTCTCTGGAGTGGCCCAGACCTTTATATTTGTTTGAGTCAACCTGCTGCAGCCCTGAGAAAGAGGTTTTCTAAATTGCTGCCTGCTGGTTCCTTCTTTACTAGTAGGTGAGCATCAGTCTTGTGACACCTCTGTGCATCTGTTTTTTCCTACTCTACAAGGAAGAGCTTTTGCATTAACGTGCTAGGAAAAGGCAGTGTTATCAGCTCTGCGAGCTTTAAATGTCCAAGTTACTAGACAGATACATGGTTTGTTCTTTTTTATTTGCCTTCAGGTTTTGGAAGCTTTGAGGTCTGTTTATTTTCTCGTGGTTGTCATGAGTCATGTTAGAAGATGGTTCTTTGTTTTATTTAATTTTCTACAACAGTATTAATACTCAAAGTGAAATTTAGCCTCTATGTGTCTGTACCCCACGTTCAAGCTTGTCAGTCTCAGATACCACAACAGGAATTAAACTTGCTCTAACCATTCCTACTAAAATTCCTGTGGCTTTCCTCATTGACTTCATTGAGAGCAGGATTTGCTCCTTTCTATCTGGTTCTTACAAGCTGTATCCATGGTTTTTAATAGTTATAATGGTGTAACAGATCAGCTTTAGGCTAATGAACTTCCCCAAGGGTGGCTTTAAACTACAATGAAATGAGATATAAACTCTTTTAGGCATAGTACCTCTGTATGTGCTCTCTGCAGCTTTGGCTCTGTGCTCCATACACACAGTTCTACGTTCCCTGAGATGTATGGTATAAGCCTCAGTGTTTGTAAGAGGATAAGGAATGTCTTCCATCTGAGGTGAGTCTGTCTTCACAGAAAGGAAGAGTAATCAGTGGAAGTTTAGTAACAATCCTGGAGCCTCTTCAGCATATTTTCTGCTAGACCCTGTGGAGCCTTTCTTGATAAGTATCTTAAATGATACACAAAACTAGTTTGCTCTGAGCCTGACAGTGGAGAGGCTGCTGATGGAAAGAGTGACTATACATATGGACTGATGTACTTAGTAATTAAAAAATAATCTTTATTATAACTTAAACGTGATAGGAAATATGGTGAGTACAAATGCCACAAAACTAAAAGAAAAAATAAAAAAAAATATGCAGAAGTTGATACAAAAGGACATGTTGAAAGGATTCAACTGATGGGACAAGTGTGGTATAAAAACCATAACATGGCTACTTCACCTTCTGCAAAAAAGAGTTTATATCACTCAGTAAACAAGTAAGCATTTTGCACTGTACAAAATGTACTTCTTTAATTAAAGGAAGAATATATATATTTATAAATATACAGATATGTACATTCTTGTAACATTCACAGTAAAAAAAAAAACAACCAAAACAAAATGACCCCTGCCTGCCAATGTGTTTGGCTCACAAGGTTTTCTTTTGATGTGAACTGTTTGCAATATTTTCTATGTCGTCTATGCAAATTTGGATACTTCAGTTGACATCTAAATAGCATTTCATGCATAATGAACACAGTACAGGAACACTCTTCTGTTAAATTCTATTCACCTCCTCTGTTAACTTAAGGCTCATTATCAACAATTTGAAGCACTCTCTGTCTTTCATCCTTGCAGTGTGGGGAGGAGAGATGTATTCACTTCCCCCTCTGTTTATTACTGCCTCCCAGGTCCACTTTAGTTTGTTCTAGTTCTTTCTCTATAGAAACTATGATCCACTAATTAGAGTGTATGAAATCCAATCCTGCCTGCAACTTACAGGACAAAAATGGTTTGGGGGATTTGTGCAATTAGCTGTATTCACTCCTCCTTCTCAGAACAAATAAATGCATTTTACGTTTTTATTTAATTTTCAGAAACCTACGTGATTGTTTGATTCCCCCTCACAAATCTCTGGATTAATGACGGTTTGCTGCTGGAGGGCAAGAGAAAGGAAATAAAAGACCAGTGGAGGCATTTAGAATGAGTCACCAAAGTGACACCTCCCAGGGTTTACATCGTGCTGTTTCTGGAGGCAAAACTTGAAGAAACTTGCTCTCTATTTCATTACTGAGACACATCTGAGAAAGCTGAGCAGTGTTTCCTGCCACTGGAGTGCTGCTGGGGACACTGCACGGCAGCAGGCGCTTGGCTCAGGGTTGAAGGGAAAACTGCTTTGCAGTGCTGCTCAGGAGGCCTCCTGATTGTCCTTCTTAGATACGGTATTGCGTGTCTCAAGCTTTCACAACAACTTCAAGGAAGGAAATATAATAGGAAAATATATGAAGATGCCAAATTCTAAAAACCTTGCAGAAGTTTGTTGAGGCTGAATAACTGCAATTACATTATTTGTTATGGATCAGTCAAGAAAGTATTGTTCTTCAGCATCCAACTGTTCCATCATGAGCTGCAAAAAGGAGCCAATAGGAACCCTTAAGATGGATTTCAGATTTTGCTTTTCCTTAAGAAATCTGTAAATTGCTACATTTGGGAACACTTTTAGAATTCTTCAAAGTCTTCCTCCTTCTCCCCACACTGAAGTGCATCTCCATCCTACTTTAATGCCTGTTAAATATAGGCAGATTCTTTTCCATCTAAAAAGCTGTGGCAGCTTCAGTTCCACGGCGGCTTCCAACTTTAACAAATTCCCTGGGAAATTTGTCCAGCTGTTCATATGCCAGTCTCCCATCTTCACCTGAATGCAAAATGTTAAAGCATAGTAATGGTTTATATCATTGCCCTATAACATTTAAAATACTGGGTTCTCTGCTGTTAGAAAGTACTGATCTGTCAGGAACTTCTTGCCCTTCTTAGAATTTATCTTGTTGAAAGCAATTTCAGAAATTATTTGGAAAATTAAACATGCTCTGAATGTTCAAATTTTTTTTTATTTTCTCATGCAATTTGCTTGGTTATTTAAAGCAAAACAGAAGCAGATGTGGTTTGTGTGATTAGAAGATAGTATCTGTACACTTGTCTTCCTGAATGACCTACTGTGCTTGTCAAGGTCTCAACTGCAGCTATGATATGCTTGATGCAGATGATATTTATCCATTTCTACCTTAGACAATATAAAGTTGTGATGGACTGAACTGCTGTTAATGCTTTAAACATTTGTCAAAATCATAAAAAGCCTTTTATTCAAACTGCAAAGAAGCAACTGCCTGTCTGTGACCACTGAAGTACCACCCCTCTAGCCCCTCTTCCCCCCAATATGCCTTCTGGCTGGAATTTGGACTGTGACTGGAAACTTGAGATAAGACTATTGTCTAATTATCTCACATCTGAGGAAAAGTAAACAAGGCCCACCCAGCAGTGGGGGAAAAGGGTTTTGAGTGTGTGATGGCAAAGTCTTTCTATACCAAACTGAAGAAGTAAACCGCCCCCCTCTGGGAAGACCACTTACACACAGGACATTTATGTGAGAGGCAGCTGAGAAGGGTCATAAATAATAAAAGACTCCCAAGGCATCCCCCATATTCATTCCTGAGACCTTCTACCATCAGAGGATTTCACATGGTCCAAGTGAGGCAACAAATCCAGAGCCTGTCACAAGAGACTACAAAGCTTTCCCGCACCAGTGGGGGTGCCTGGGCATCTCCTGAATGTGTATTAATCCACTGGACTCTATGCTTTGCAGGACCATCACCACCAGGAGACCAGAAGACCCATGGGATGCTGCCGGGTCCATGGAGTGGTGATGCATTTTCTAATTGAATCTCTCACGCTCTTTCTCTCCCCACCCCCTCCTTTTTTTCTATTTCTTTCTGCCTCACATCTACTGTAGAATAAAATATATACCGTTTACTTTGTCATGTGGTCCCATTTGCACCTTAGTTCAGGCAAAGGAATTTCTGATGGCATTAGTTACCAGATTATAACAAAAGTTTATCCACTCACTTCCTGGCACTTTAAAGAAGTGAGTTTATCCTCATCTTATATACTGCTGAAAAAGAGGAAACAGTATATTTGCTAAACTTAACTATTTGTGTCTCTCAACCCCTTTTCTCTTAGGTACTGTCATCTACATGCATCTTCATGAAGACAGAATTGAGCCTAGTGTGTTGAATTGGCCATTAGGAACCAAAATGGGCTCTGTATGTTGCCTAGAAGAGGAATGACAGGACAATCTCTCAGAGATTTCAAAAGAAGTGTCCCTGGGCTAGCTGTTTTATACCCTATGCAATAACATGTCCAACAGCAGAGTGAATTCTTGCTGAACTGGTGAATTAGAGTATATTTGAAGACTTTGCACAACTAAAATCACATATGAATGCACCCCCATGGGACTGAAATTCATGCCTAGCCTAAAGGCCAGAAAAATACAATTTTTCTGTGCCACTGAAGTACTGGTGCCCTGAAACTCTGCAGCAACACTTGCAGTCACACACTCTTACTGTAGGTAAATTACAGGTTCATGAACAGGGTGTCTGTTGTCTCAAAGACAAATGATGGTCAGTGCAAGGTACCTGAGGTACTATGTGAAGGAGGACTTGCAGACTAGGGTCTGTCCAAACAAACATATAAAGATAATTTAGATTAAATGAACAATTGACAGTGCTAATGGCACCTAAGAGTGTGACTATGGCACTACAGGGGCGATAGGAGGGGATCTCTGAAAGAGTGGTGTGTAAGGCACAGCAGACTTGTGCTGGTCTTGACTCCTCAAGGCTGCTATGTTTTCAAATTCATTATCAATTATTTCTGTTTCTCAACTTCTCCTTTGCTATTCTTCCTTTTCTACTTCCCCCTCCAGACTCCCATGATTCAATTTCTGTCTTTTTGGCTTCTTTTCAAAATGAATGATTTTCAAGAATTTATATTTCCTAACCTATTCGAGTCTCTACGTAAAGCTTTGTTTCAATTTAGAGTATCACATTTGCATAACTCAGGTGTCTTACATGCTGCTCCATCAAAAAGTAAAATTAAAATACTGCTCCAAACTAGGCAACTCACCGAGGGAGAGCAGGGTTTCAGATGCAACTTTTCTGATCTCTTCATTGTCAGACTGGCAGAGTGTGACCAGCATTTTAATGCTCTCAGTAGCCTGGAAAGTGCAAAAAGAACCACATTAGCACCACACAGTACACTCTGGGGTTTTTCCACAAACTTGCATAGAAATAGTACCCATCCTCTGCATTGCCCTTCCTACTCCAAAGGAAGGGTGCCTTGGTAGACACAAGGAATGGGGTTTCCCTGAGGGGAAGCATTTGAAGAAGACATATTTTCCGCTGTCAGTATGGACCCTTTCTAATTTTTCTACCCTATATGCTACATAAATAAATCTGGCCTCCCAGCTCTGTCTGCTGCTTCTGACTGTAGGATGGGTGATGGGCTGTGGGCCAAGGCCATAGAAGTGCCAAGGTAGGGGGTAGCAGGGAGAGGAACAGGAGACAAGGATCTAGGGAATGAGTTTCACATAGAACATGTCAAACCTGGCAGGTCTGAGAAGGCTGCTTTTGCCAGCCCAACTGTGTCTACAGGGACATCTTGGCTGGCCAGCCCAGTCACTTCCGCAGGCTCCTCACTGACACCTGCGCTCACCAGCATTTCCACACTTTTGCCTTGCCTTTGCTATTTTGGGTAGGAAGCAAGGAATAATCCTGTTCTCTGCTACAAAAATGTCAGGTCTCTGGGGAGAGCAGCTGTCATAGTGTCTCTGGCAGGCTATTTAATATAGCAAGAAGAGAGCAGAGTGAAAGGAAGGACAGGTACTGCCATGGTGTGACACACGGAAGAGGCACTGAACCACAGGGTCAGGATCTGGATGAACCCTGCTGATCCGAGGAGCACAGGCCTGGTCTGTGGGCTCCAACTGAGGGCTTAGCTCCCAGAGCCATTAAATCTCACCACCTTGTCTTCAGCATGGTCACCTGTGCATGACTTGGGGCAGGTCTGCACTGGGTGTGTAATGGTGACTACAGCTCGAATGTTTGTGAGTGATGGGGCCACAGCAACAGAGAGCTTTGCTGTGATCTGCAAAACCTCTCAGAGATTCACCTTGTGCAGCCAAGGTGGTTTGATGTGGATTAAACTGCCACTGGGTTACCCCATCCACAGTCCCACCTATCCATTGCAGCATTTCCATCTCTGAAATAGTATCTTCCAGAAAGGATTCAGTTTTTTCTTTGAAGATCCCAAACAATAGTACTTCCCCTTAGTAGCTTTTTTTGCCCCAGCAGTTGCCGTTCTCACTATTCAAGACACATTGGAGCCACACTGCTCAAGTGGAACATGTCTAGCTCCACTTCCCACCACTGATTCCTAGTCTGACTTCTCCTGAATGATCAAAAACCCCACGGCAACCTGCATGCAGAAGTGCAATGTCCCTCACTGTTGCCTCTCAGGGATCCCTTCTAGAATCTCATTCAAGGGAAAAGTTTTTTCATATTTAAGCAATACTGGTTTATATACTGGATGGCATCACTCGTGACTGGGATGAAGTTACATTTTAGAGCTCTCTTCTCCAGGGGACAGATTAGAGAGAGAAATAATCCACAGTGAGTCTGCCTTACGGAACACATTTCTTGCCCCAGAATTCCATACCAGTCAGGCTTGGGTGGCTGCTGTTTCCCATGGCTCTATACAGCCAAAGCAAAAGTCCATTTTACAATCCTGTCATAGGCTGGTGTGCAAAGATAGTAACAGATACTAGATGAAGCTGTAGTGCCCAGATGTACCAGTGATTTGTCATAAAACAAGCTGTGACCTTTCTCTATCTTCTGCTACTGCAATCCATATACATTATAGCTAATTTTATCCTGGGAAAGGGGTTTTTTTGTCCTTCTCAGTCAGTAATCTATGGATGAATATTTTTTTTCTCTGTGATATGGAACTAAGTCTCCCAAAGTCAATATGAGAGGGAGGAGAAGATGCTATGGGAAAGATAAACTTGGCCATTGTCACAGAGACTGTGTGTTTGTGCAACTAACCTTCGAAACCATTCCCAAACAGCATGGTATCTGAAAAAGATGGAGCACAGCAATGCAAAACATAAACACTACTGCTGCTGTTATTGCAATTTCTATTTTGGTTTTTTTTTATCTATCGGATGTTCTTTCTTTAAAATAAAGCCAAGCACCACAGTGAATTCCTTGTCTCTTACCTTGAGGTATCTTAGAGCCAAGCAAGCTGCTTTCTGCAGCTGGAGGTTGGGCTGTGTTAGTGCTTCACAGTAATAAATCAAGGCCTGAAAACAAATAAAGGAGAATAGCAATGAAAATGTCAATGAAATGGAGCATGGAGGTATTGCTACCCTACTAAATGGAGAGTAATTGCAGCCTGCCTCCCTGGCAGTGAGTGTGTGGGATGGAGAGGTACAGTCCCTGCTACAGTGAATGGGGTGGGATAATTCCCTACAGCAGATCCAGGCCAGGCCACTAGTCATAGCTTAGTAGTCTCAGGCCAGTTTTTGGTGAGGAAAAGTTCATGTTAAAGGAAGTCTTAAAATAACGATTACAAGGTTAGTATGAGCTGCTAGACCAGTGCACTGCTTGACCCTAGACAATACTAGCTACTGCAGAGCAGCAAATCTCAGTGGCAGTCGGCTGTGCAGTGAACTCATCTGCAGCATAAAGCTGCACAATACCCTTGTAGAAGGCACACTGTGATCCTTCCTGCAGAGAGTGAACCAGGTATCAGCTACACATGCCCATTTCAGGAGAAGCTTATATTTTCCCTGAGCAGCTGCCTTCATGAAGCTGGGAATGGAGAAGGCTGGTATGAGATACTAAGAGGCTGGAAAAATGGAAGATGAAGTAGGAGGGCAAGCAAAGAGGAGACTAGATTGACAGAGAAGAGAAGCAAAGAATGAGCTCCTTCTTCTCCTCCTTCTGCCGTCCTTCTATCACTCTTCCTCTTCAAACTGCCTTTTCTTTCACTCTTTCCTAACAGAGAACAAGAAAGAGAGGAAGGAGAGATCTGCCATGAAACAGCAGAAGCCAACCCCTAATGTCTTCTTACTCCTCCCTTCTATTTAATTTCTGTGTTTAACCTGGCTCTGCTTGTTATTTTTGGTATCTGTGATAGACTCAAATCTTAGATCTCACAGCTGAGCTGTGTTTGCCCAAGGCAGTCCGTCCCGTCCAGAAATCGTGGGAAGTTCCACAGATGGCAGCCTCCTTTGAGAGAAAAAATAAAAATCTGAGACCTATGTCTCTGCATGTTGGTGATGCTGGGAACTGTTACCCTGAAGCCTTGGACTGAAGCCAAGTCTGAAACAGGGCAGCAGAAATGCTAAAGTGTGGAAGGTAGCTGGAGAGCACAGCACTCAGTAAGTATTTGCAGTTTTGGCTAGTATCTGTTTAGCGTAATGACAGGTAGAAGTAGACTGACATAAAGGCAGAAACAGACCTGCAGATCTGCAGAAAAATTAGCATATCCCTTTGGATCTGTTTAAATTAAGCTTGGAGCAGTCATTTTTTATGCACAGATATTTGAGACACACAGATAGAAAAACAGTCATGATGATATAGGTCTCTCATGCGACAGGTGATTTTCTGCCACTTACCTTCTCCCTGAAATGCCTGTTTTCTGCAGTTGCTGTCAAAAGTGATGCCACAGTCTCACTGACTTCATTTTTATTTTCATTGAGAAGTAAAGCCAAAGCTCTCAAAACTTCCTGCTGTGGTGGAAGGTTATTGGAGTTTATTTTGGACACATTTTGTTGCAGTTTTCCGTCTTTCACTGACTGCAGCACCTGAACCACAGATGCTAAAAGTGCAAGAGAAAGGTCCTTGTTACTTACTTTATCCTCTCAGTATTTTTGATTGCTCATTTTCTTGCTAGCAATCCTCAATTTACACTATACACACAAAAGACATGAAAAAAAATCCCCATTTGAGCAACTGTAGCATTGCAGTGTGTCTGCATGGAGAATTGTCTGGGCTTTAAGTTGGTCTGGTTTCTCAGATCATCTTCAGAGGAGTAAATGAGTAGATGGGCTATGTGGGACAGTGCAGCACTTATGCCTATCCAGAGCTAAGGGTCTGCCTGTGAAATCTTCACTTTCTGCTAGAAGATGTAAATTCTCCCTGTAACAAGTGAAGCCTGATATCCTTGTCAGTGTATTGACCTCCAGAGCATCTTTGTGAGAACTTTTCTTAGGCATATTCATGTCTGCCACAAAGAACCAGGGCTAATGTGTTTCAGAGGAGGGATGAAATGCCTTTTTCCTTACAGGCTTTTGGGCAAAAGCTCCCTAGTATGCCCGAATAAAAAGGAAAACTAGGCAGGGTTCCTCAAATCCCTCTCACACATAGAAGAAAACTTGGCTTGCCAGGGGCTGCAGTCTAGCATACATTGTGAAGTGTCTGTTTCTCTCTTTAGCTCTCAGTGGCTGAGCCTGCAAAACACTGACATGCTGTGATCCCCTGGCTCCTGGGAATTGTTCAGCACTTCAGAAGGTGTCTCCAGAACATATGGTGATAGACCAAGACATGAACCGAGCTGTGGGCACAGAAAACCTCACAGACCTTTGTCTAAACCCACCACCATCAGCCATTTTCTAAAAATCAGTGCTTTCAACATTGTGTTTTTCCCATTCGAATATGGAAATAGAAATGACTGCAGGTCCATCTGCATCATCTCCTTTTCCTTGATACCTACAACCATTCAGGTGCATTCAGACTTAGTAGCCAAGGCACTTCTTTGTCTCTTTTCTCACCTTCTTTTATAAAATCAGCCTCAGGGCTGAACTGTTTTGTGCTGAACTCAGAAGGACATGGATGTACTCCCCAGTTAGCCAGCAGAATTTATATACCCTACCTTCTTTTGCGAGCTGTAGCAAATAGCTTCCAAGGTCATTCACACTGTGGCTGGCAAAATAGTCGTAATACTGAAAGACGGTAATGATCTCGGAGGACATGCTGGAGTAGAGGACAGGCTCCGTCCGGTCCAGGATCTGAGACACCAAGATCCTGAAGACTGCAGGCAGCCATGGACAAAGGGACAGGTTAGTGTGAGCAAAAACTGCTGGCAAAATGCCACAGTGCACTTCAAAGCCAGAAAGAAAGAACCACATCTGCAAAGCCAGATACTTACCAATGTTCCTAACCTGAACTGTGGTCAGGTTAGAAGCTAGGCTGACCTCCTCCCTGTCTAGGTCTCATAACCAGAGGATATCTTTGTGAGGATGAACCTCTGCCAGTTTATGGATGGCTAGGGCAGCTTCCTATCCAATGAATACAGCATCATTTCTACTCAAATCCTGAATTGCTAAACACCTATTCACATTCTCTGCCAGTTTCATCTCTGCAAAGCCACTGAGGTAGGGGAGATGTGCACAAAGTCAAGGTTTAACTTTGCTGATTTTTATGTCCCTGTGTGAGCATGTGGCATGCACAAAGTTAGTCTGAGGCACCCTCTGTGAGAGCTGGAGCATGGAGCAGAAAGGAAAGCACTGCCCTGGGTAGGAATCTGCGGGCCAGGTGCTCACACCTGAGCAGGTCAGCCTATATCCCTGTTCTGTCTGAGGGAGAGCTAGTCAATATAGCTGGTGTTTGAGATGTGGTACACCCCACTCCAGAAAGAAACCTGTGCTCAGAAAAATTATCTTGAATGTGGATTGATTTCATCCCAGTGCACATAATGGTGCATGGACATTATATAGACAAAACTAAGTGTGAGGATTCCTACTTCACTGAATCACTTACAAACCTCTATTTGTGAATAGACTTACTTTCTGATTAGCTCATAAACCTTAAAACAGTATTTACTTTTCTGTTGACCCTGCTTTTTCCTTCTATTATGATCTGATTATTTTGGGCCAAAACTGTTTCAAGAGTTGTAGCATTAGTTTTCAGATGAGATCTTGGAGCTGTGGTCAAACAGACCTCCAAGGGGTTGGAAAACAATGCAATGGAGATTGAGTAAAGTCCAGTACACAGCTCTTCTCCTTTTTGATCTCTGACACAATTTTTTGCAGGAGTTAGTACCTGTTTCTGCAAGTCCTGGACATTCTTCATTCACAGTGGTGGCAAAATTGATATCCAACTGCTTCATCATCTTGTCTGCAGATGTGTGATACACTCCTGAAGGGCCAGTACACTTCATCCAGAAAGCCAGCAGTGACAGCTTCTTGTGGAACTCTGGAATTGCTGGAGGAGAAGACAAAATGAACCATGTTACAAAGGCATGCTGGAAGCATCAACTTCCAGAAGAGAAAAGATGGTAAGAGTGGAGGGAATCTCACCACAGACCACTGACGGACAGTCACTGTTTGCTGGGTCACCCCGGGCCATTACCTTCATAAAGTGTGACCATGTGTTCACATCAGGTTTGTAACATATGTTTTCTCTTTCCCATGGCAGATGTGAGAAAATTTGCTGCTGATCCAGTTCTTGACACTGATGTCTCATCCTTTTAAATACCGCAAAATACTAGCGGAATAATGCAAATGGTCTGCACAAGATTGGCCCTGTCCTAGCACTGCTCTGTGGCCTTGTGTAAGTTACTCAATTTTACCTCAATTTTTTGATAGAAATACACTGTGTTGTATTTACCTATCCTGCCAGAGCACTCATGAGGATAACTATATGTTTGTCAGACTCTTCCAAGGATTAAAATAAATGCAACAACAAGAAAAATAACTAAACAGTTCAACGTAGAGATGACTAAAAATGAAAATGTTCAAGGACTTGCCTCTGATAGCTTAACGCAGATCCTGCCTTTCCTCAGGAAAGAAAGGTGGAGAAAATTGGCTCTTCAGATGTAGCCATATCCTCACCCCACCACACCAATGACAACTGTCCCTCTTCTGCACATTAGGCAGAATAAAAAGCCCTTTCTCTTCTCACCTGCTTATTTCTGGACACCAGTGCTGAAGACAGATGCAGGTGGAGCCTTCCCGGCTGTGGTGGCTGCTACACCTATTGGTCACCCTGAGTCTGCCCTTCCTACAGTGGCATCTCCTGCAGCAATGGTGAGCTCTGCACAGTGACTATTTCAGCAGGCATGCATGCCCAAACAACCTCTTTTCGGAATGAAACCTCCTAAATTGTCTCTTACCGTCAGTAAGAGAGGTGATATTTCCCAAGTTTTCAGTGCTGATCTCCACAATATTCTCCATGACGAGAATCTGCCTGGACAGCTTATCCAGGAGGTCTCTTGTCACAAAGGGTGTTTTACTGGAGAACACAATTTGCTGGGGAAGACAAATGGGAAGAAAGGAAAGGGAGTCATTGAACCAAAAAACTCCACAGTCTCAGATGAAAACAAAAAACCCCAAAACACCTGAATTGCAATGGCAAATTCATTGCCTGGAACCATGGGATCCCTGTAACTTAAAAGTATTTTGTCTCTGTGATGTTTTATGGTCCTGGTTGATAAGCATCATTGCTTAGATCTTTAACATCTACATCCAGATCCAGACACTTGAGTATCCAAGCAGCCACTTGCCTAAGTAATTTCTGATTTACCCACTCCAGTATGCTAAAGAAATCCATCATCATAAGCCTTAAAGCCACAAAAGACTATTAGTCTGAATTTTGCATAACATAGGCCATGGACTTTCAGGACATTCCTGCCTGAAGGAAGACCACAGGTTGTTATTATTCCATGGCATTTCAGCTCTGACCAAGTGCCTTTGTTAATTTACTGCTTTCTCCTTGCTAACACTCCCAGGTACTGACAACTGTGTTTTCTTCAGCAGTTCTTGTAAATACTGTTCATATCAAATCTGCTCTGTGTGTGGACATAGTTCTAGCTTGACTCCCTTAGCTGCATATTTACAGTGTACTCTTGCATTTAATCCAGAAACTTTCCTGTTTCTTATGCTTGTGCAGAGTGTCCAGAACAACACTAAGGGTGCTCACTCTGTATTGCTTCAATGGGCCTTTGGGAAAATAAATCTAATTGTATCTAAGATGGAAGAGTGAATAACTAAAGAGGAAGTTGCAGCATGTTTTAATAAATCAGGAAAACCCTGATGCCCTCACTTACTGGAGGTTTAAAGACACATTTCCTGTGCATGGGCTCTGAAAAGAAGCTATTAAAAACCCCCTCCAGTTAGTTGTGAGCATGAACTGACAATTTTGATGTCCCAGTGGGGCTGTCATGTGCTGCCTTCACCATGTCTGTTGTAGAGAGCCTCTCTGCCTCCCATGTAGAAATTAATTTCTGTTCTTGAACACTGCAGCCTTGACTGGGGCTCAGTTAAATAGCGGGCACAGGAGCTTCTGTTTTATCTCTGAAGACACAGGCTGCCTTAACTGGGGACTGACCTCTCTGAGGACCTCCCAGCTAAGCCAACAGGCATTTGTAACCCAGAGCAGGGAATGCCCCTGTCACCTGCTGCACTGACCCTCAGCTCTCCTGGGCAGCTCTTGCAAACTGCCCCGCAGTTCACGTCAGATCTGCTCCAAAATGGGCCAGGGTGGAAAAGACAGTGGCTCTTTTGTCTGGGGGTGAAGGAGTCAAGTCACCATTCTACCCCAGCATGGTATCTGTTCCAGCCCTGAGCTCCTGCTGCCGCCTCCTAGGCACAGCACTGACCTTGCCAGCCTGCTTGTACCCATGTTGCAGGCAGGGATAATTTTAAAATATAAGTCCCAAATGAGGTGGGCCTGGTACCTGAATGAGCTGGGTGCAATACTGCAAGTGCTTAACTATGGTTATATCGAGGCTGTCATTCCCTGTGGTCAGGGGCAGAGGGCTGCCGGCCACGCTGGTGCCCACACCCGTGTCCTCGGTGAGAGCTTCACTCAGGTGGCCTCTGGCTTCTGGGTGCTCTGTCCTGTAACTGAGGGAGGGAGGGAGGAGGAAGTCAGTGCAGGGCTGACTGCTGCCACAGCAGACACACACACACGCACGCTCACACGGAGTGATGAGCAAAGAGCACGGCAGAAGAGCTGAAAGCATCCAGAAACTTGGTGATGAACACATCATATCACAAAGGAGCAGTGCTGCCCTGGATGGGCACAGGAGGGATATCCCCACCAAGGGGACAGACCTGCCCCCTGACTAGTTTGCCCTGAGTGATGTGATGCCTTAACAGCAAGCCGTGTTAGCCCATGGTTACTGTCCCTCGGTGGTGACAGCTTTCTCCCATCTGTTGATGAATCACCTGCCCCGTTGCTCTGGATTAAGCACCATGCCAATCTGTGCCAGCCCAAGCAATGAGCTGCTAAGAACAGCTCTGTGCTTTCCATGTCCTCCTGCTGCCAAATGTAAGGCTCATTGCAGAAGGAAGGGAAAGTCTCACTGTGTTTTAAATCACTATTTCCAACGTTGTCTTGCTGTACAAGTGGTCCTCCCTGTGTTTAAATGCGAAGTCTGAGGTCAGTCCCCAGATGGCAAGTGTGTTTGGCTGTAAGTTCAGAAGTTTCAACACTTGCAATCTTTACACTGAGTCACACACACATCCAAAAATGGAAGTGGAATATGTATTCTCTGGGGATGAGCCAGAGGGGAAAAAAAACCCTTTAATTTCTACTTTAACTCGTTAAAGCTAGATTCTTAAATCAGCACAGACTGGACTGAGCTCAGAGTGCCAGTTTAGCAAGTAACACCACTTCCCAAGTTTTTCTTCCCAAAAAGTCTTATTCTGGAAAGAGAACAGGAGATGATGGGAACTGCATGGTGGTTGCCTGTTGCACTCAAAATTGCTTTAAACAAGCTGCAAGTAGTATAGTTCCCTGGTTGGAAAGCACAGGGTGTGAGGGAACCATGTTCTTTTTCTCCAGCTCTAGTGCCGCTTACGTGCCTGCTGGGCATCGTGTCAGCTCAGAGTATGCAAACATGCTTTTAGGATCTAATGATTGAAGCACAGCATCTTAAGAGTCACACAACAATGGCAGGTCACGGCACAAACACCACAGCTTTTTGATTTTTTTTCTTTTTTTGCTTTTTTTTTTCTCAGAAAGACCAAAAGTGATGAAAGAAGGGCAGGTAACACGCAGGGCCATGAACAGAGTACCAGTCATCACTCTTACATTCCAAAGGAAACCTACATCATGCTGCTTAAATCTGGCCCTGTGTTACTGTTACTGACAAGCTTAATCCACTGCAAAGACTCATTCGGCTAGAGAGAAAAGACAAAGGGAGGGGGGAAAAACCACAGAGGAATTAGTAATTACATCCAAGGAAAGCCAGGTCCAAACCTATGTCAAGGAAGAGGCTCTGCCAGTATTGATGTCAGCTTAATTTAATTTACCCTTTGCCTTTGAAGGAGAAATTGCATATATTTGGACAGGGAAAAATATAGTCCTGGAAGTTAAAGATTTTGTATGCAGCAGCCACAGGGAACCCTCTGACCCTATAAACTCATCAAGGATTAGTCAGTCTTCCTTGAATAAATTGTGCACCAGGATCCCCTGTTAGTGCCAAATAGCTAGGGTATCAGTTTGGCGTAAGCATAGCTGGCAGTTACTACAAACTTACCTATTCTTCTCAATCTCAGTATCTGAAAATACTGAGTCTGCACCTCCTCCACCATTACAAACCTCCACACCACCACCATCCTCATCATCAAAGTCAGAGGTGTTCAGGAAATCAAAGCTTTCTAAAGCACTTTCAACTGTTAGACTTAAACTGGAGGACCTGCTTCGGCTTACTGCTGGCTTGCACTGCAAAGGCAGAATGAACCAATGAAAACCCCAGATATTAGCTACTACTGAAAGATAAGAAAAAAAAAAAGATAAAGCTTAAAACTTTCAAATGCTTCATTTTATTTTTAAAACTTCATTTTATTGGGTGTTTCATTTCAAGCCTTCATATTCATATCATATACAATCAAAGCCTGAGAACTGGGAAAACCCTTCCATTCCTCATCCCCGTCCTACCCACTCTTTTCCCCAAAGCAAAACTCTCAAAGACAAAATCCAATATGTTTTATAGAAAGGAGCGGTATATCTTGAATCCAAGTTTTGCAGCTTTCAGCATTCTCCAAAAAGAAAGATGGCAATTAATGCAATGGAAGTTGAAAGGGGAAGGCACATTCAATAATTGCTATTCTAGCTACAGAAGCCAGTTTATACATATCCAATGACACTGTCTGATTTATTCAACATGTAACTCCAACAGACCTTAGCCAGGATTTAATTTGGTCCCATATCTTCAGATTTATTCATAATGGAAGGAGAGGACTTATGTGGCCTTTGAAGCCAAATGGCTTATCAAGGAAAAGCCAATCAGGTATCAGATTTCTAGATGACAGAGAAAGGCAGTATTGTAACTGAGAAATTAACAGTGCTAGA
>JAWWMP010000081.1:90495199-90533165 GCA_035047865.1 Dendrocincla tyrannina | reverse complement strand
AGTGCTAGAGAGGGGGGAAACCATCCCACTTCACTGCTGGGAAGAAATGGAAAGGAAGCTTTGCTCTAGCTGTAGGAAGCATGAAAGGCCCTGGCCCCATGTGGCAATTCATCCAGATATGCCCACAGAGTTGCTTTCAGGGTCAGCCTGCAGGATCAGATGTAGCTTGAGGCATCATCTCCATTGGTTGGTGCAATGACTTCAGCATCTTTCACAGTATGTGATGATTTGATCAGAAACAGCCATGAGCCACCAGTGCTCTTTATACAAGCTGCATCCTCCAGTCCCAGGCAGGAACCAGGACTCTGTTTCAGCTTGTAGAAAGAAATACATTGGCCTTCAGATTCAGCACCAGCTGGAGCTGAAGGGGGTTGGAGTTCTATTTCCAATTCATTTGGAAACAATATTAATGAAATAATGGTTATCCATTTGCACTTATGATGCTTGACTCCTTAAACTGACTGTACAGTCATTAGCTGATCAAACACACTTCCCAACACATCGGTGACATGGGTGGGTGCTGTACTCCACTTCCTGTGCAGCACCGATGGTTTTAGCTACCACTTCCTTCAGGGCTGGTAGTGCAGCTTCTTCAAGCAAAAGCAAACAGCAACATGTGGGCTTCTTCTTTTCTCTGTTCATCTAACATGTCCAAGAGAGATTTCTTCAGCCACAGCTCAACTTTTTTGCGAAGGAAGCCCAGCACAGCTGCTGGTGATGCTGAGTGTCAGTCTGCAAGCTGATCAACAGGCGACAAACACACTTCAACAAATCCGGAAGACGTGTCCATCCCGAGTGTACAGGAATCCTGTCTGCATATGTCCATCTCCATCCTCTCTGCCCCCCATCCCCTATCTGTCCATCTGTAATTTCTGATCAAAGGAGCCTAAGGAAATAGTCTCCATTGTCCCTCTGCTGTTTGGATAACTGACCTCTCTGTACAGTCTGCAGAACAGCCATGAAGTTAGAAAGCAATAGTAAAGGTACCTTTGTTTGCCTGAAATAATACAAGAAACAGGGGCTGCAGGCTGTCAAAAAAAGCACTCAACTTGGGAAAGTACCATGTGGAACACTAATGAAAATAAGGAGGTTAACAGAGTTTCTTTGTAAAAAGGTAATGCAGATGAATAAATGTTTCCCTCCTTCCTCCTCAGCCATGTTTTTGAATTAGGAGGCTTAAATGACTCTCAGACCAAGCTGCATATGAATATGAAGCATTTGAAATGATTATTTCCCATATAATACTCTTTGCACAGTAATGCATCACAAGTTATTATTCATGGAGGAGATACAAGTCACAGTGATTCACAGTAAACATATTAACAATACACATGCAAATCCCTTGTCTTCCGATTTTCAGCATTTTCTGTTCATCCTGGTGTAATGACAGGATATCTCTCATTATAAAAATGGATGGGGGAAAAAGGAAAAGGCTTGGAAGAAGCCTAGTTGATGTGGAGATGGCAAGCTTCAGTGAGACTTTTAAACCCTTTGGCACTTCAGAAAATTCAGCTTCTATGGCTACAAGGCCTGATCCTCAGCTGGTATAGTTTTGCACAGCTCCATGGAGTTCAGGGGTAGTATGCTAAAGTACACCCACTAAGGATGTGATTCATAGATTTCAAAGGCAGGAGTTTGGCTATATTTGATCTCCAGTATGGCACAAGCAATGGGTTCACAAATGGTTTCTTCAGAGAAGGGTATAATTTAAATAACCCCCTGCCATAGCACCTTTTTTTCTTTCCCTCAGGCTTTGATAAAAGATCTATTGCTTGAAAATACAAGGCTACCATAAGCACATTGTCAACAAAAGTTTAAAAATGCGACACCGTGAAAGGATGCTCCAGCAGAAGCAAATCTACTGCCACCGGGGGAATTTTACTATTCTCAAAAAAGCCTACTTTGATGTTTGGGAGGCAGGGGAGGAGATTCTACCTGTTCAGATTTTCTTTAGGGTAGTATTTTCTGAAAATGTACTCACTTTTAGGATGTCATCTAGATGCATCACTTCTTGGTCCAGGTCCTGAAACTCTTTATATTGCTCTTTATGTGGCTCAAGAGCTAAGAGAAGCCCTTGCAAGGCTTCTTCAATGCTTCCATCAAGATAAGACTTATATCCTTCTGACTCCCCACTAATTGATCCCTCACATGGCAGCCTCTCTGGGGTCAGGGGTGTCTCTGCTGATGTAAGCCTTTTAACCAGCTGCTTCGTGATGTTTCCCTCATAGGTATCCAGCTCCACAGGCTTGAGCTCTGAAACTTCATCCGTGTCCTGCAGGAGAGACACCGGGACGCTTGTTTCTATGAAGACATGATCGCTTCCCGCATCAGAGTTTTTTTGGCAAACTTCAGGAGCTGCCCTTGGGGTGGTCTTGTTCTCAGCCACTGCTGCCTCTCCGTGGGACGGCAGGTCCTTCGGCTCAGCGACAGAGTCTCTGCGGGAGTCACTGCTGCTACAGTCTAGGCTTGAGCTCTTGGAGGACTCGAGAGCTTGGTGCTGGGTGGGGGTCGCAGTGATGTCAGGGCTGGAGCTGACATGTGCAGAAGAGGACTCTGCTGAGTTGGCAGGGGGCATGGAGTCTTCATAAGGCAGGTCACCAAAAGTGAAGGAAAGAGGCCGCTTCTCGGTGGTCGCTGTTCCATTTTCAAAGACATCATCTGGCAAATTCGACTGAAAAGATAACAGAGAGAAAATGTTTTTCATGAGGCATTGGAAAGAAGAAAAAAAATAAAGTATGTGTCCTTGAAAAAAAAAGGCAAGAAAAAAGATGAAATAAGCATTCAAGACTTGAGAGATAGGAAAAATTTTTCAAATCCAACTTCTGCGTTCATCTGGTATGGCTCCTCATTTCAGCAGGAAAACTTCTGGAAAACCTGGGCTTAGCATCTCTCTTAAGGAGAGAGCTCTAAGGAGTGAGGCCCAGAAGAGAGACATGAATTCTGCTCACCCTACTAGATTCCCTCAGACAGTGTTTCCAGCGCCCTGCTCTGGTTCCTACAGCACAGCTCTTTTTAATGGGGTTGTACTTAAACTACCTTGTCTGCATTTTCCTACCTGTTACAGATTTTTGACTGTATTTTCTGACTTCTAAAATGGCAATCCCCAAACTGTAATAGTTTGTTCCAAAAGTTTCTCTAGTCTCATGGTGTTTTAATGGTGATATTACTGTGCTATTTTTTTTCTGTCGAAAGTATGTTCTGCATGTGGCATGGACCTCTGCAGTAACTGTTCAACAAGAGTTATACAGGAGTCACATCCAATACATGTTTCTGCTGAAATGAAACAGTACAATTGTGTGGCAGTGTATTGAGCAGGACACTGATCATTTAAAAAGCAAAACCATCCTATACAGATTGCAGAATGATCACAGCATATATATATATATATATGTTCATCTCTGACTGACCTATGGGGAAAAAATCACCTGCCTATCTGACCTACAGATCTTGCTTTGTTATGTGGCCAGCTCATGGAAATGCACAGCATGAATGGAAAGCAACTACTATTTTGCTGACAATTTTCTGGAAAAAACTGTAGGCATTCACATGTTGTTAAGCTGCATCAGGTTAAAGTGTCCAAAACTTGCATCTTTTTTTTCCAGTACTATTAGCAGCTTTTTTTCCCTAAACATAATTATACAAAAAGGTTTATTTCTTCTTTCCCTTGACATGGGTATGCTTTTAGCATCAGAAAGTCAAGTTACTAGGCAAATGTATAGCATCAATCACTATAGCAGGTGACTTTTAAGAACACTGTTGGCTTGTAGTCCTGCCCTGCTCTCTGCCCACAGACAGTTGACTTCTGATCATTATCTCTGTAGAAACCAAGAGAAATTTTTATTTAATGCAAGCCACATGAGCTCACAATTATGTCCTCCCCACCAATCAGTCAGCAAAATGAGTGAGTTGCAACAGAGAGCAACACATGAAGCATGCGTGGGAATGCAGATGCCACACAGAGATTGAAAAAATCCTTCACCAAACAAAAAACAGGACTCACATATAGCTCTAGCCCTGCTTTTGGGCTTAGCCTGAGCGATGGCAGGTCACTAAAAGAGCGACTGCGACGAAGCTTGTCAAAGAAAGTGTCTTGCAGAGCATCTAAGATTGTCAACTTTGGCCTGTCTTGCAGGGGATGCAGCCATTTCTTCATCAGTTAAAGCAAAGAGGGTGTGAGGAAGGGCAAGTTAAATGAATGCTTTGTAGCAGAGTACTAAATTACAGGCATAGGATGCAGCACTTGTAAAATTAATCTCTATACAGATGGCCTGATCAGAATTCGATGCATGCAAAATGTAGGAGCACCCTGTGAATATCCTTGGTATAGGGACAAATTTTATTACAAGATACTTAAAAATACTTGTGCTATAATGATTGTTTAACTACGGTTACAAAATGAAAACACATTTTATGAAGATTGTTCAAGTATTATAGCAGTCAGGCAAGAAGAATAATTGGCCACATAGTTTCAAAGATGCCAGAATCACAGTCACCTTCTTTTAGGATTAGCAGCTAGGAATGCACTTGCTTTATAAGCATTTGTAAGGGTAACCTGCTGGAACTAGAGAAGAAAAGCTTAGACGTGTAAAGGAATGAAGTGTTTGCAGTGTTTGAACTGCTCTAGGGCTTCTCATTACATAAACATGAAGCTAAAGAGAGCTTACAAAGAATGAGTGGTCCTTGAAGGTTGGTGTTTCAGGAGTGCCTTGGCTGTACATGGACATTCTCCTCTGGAGAGCAGATGCCTTGCTCACATTTCCTGTGGATGGAGTCAAATCTTCGACATCAAAGGGGCTATGAACACAGAAGCAGAGGGAAATAAAAAGGTTGTTAGGCTGAGTGAGAAGGACTTTCAGGTCCATGGAAAAGCTTTTTGAAAAGGTGGTTTATTAGCACATCAAAACCCAGAGGTAGCAAGTTTTCTAACAGAAGTGTTTAAAAGAAAATGCTGTTAATTAGACAGCAGCCTCAGAAGTGTGGTTCTCAGTTCTGATAAAAGTGTACACTCAGAAATCATTTGTGTGTAGTTTGATGTTATTCTTCTCACATGAAAAGTATTCTTGGATTTGAGTTGCCAAGTGTCATACATACTAATGAGAAAGGCGCTCTTCCATTAATAGAGCTGTTGCATTGTAAAGGAAACGAGGAGCTGTTATTACTGACTTCATGTTTATTGCATTACAAGAAACAGCATACATGATTGTAAAAGTTAAATGTATCAATGCTTCTTCAGAAATGACATTTACCTTTTTCATTAAAATGTGGTGAGAATCTGGTTTGGATCCTAACACCATCAGCTCACCTATGCTGACCAATGTGGATAGAGATTGCTAGGACTCCTCCTGGAGTTTAAAGCCTTTAAAGGCTGGCTTTTAAAGATGGGTCAACTTCTGAACTCTGCTATGCTAGCATAAACCCAGCACTGATTTTTAGACTAATGTCTTTTTAATCTTGGGGAAGAAGTAAAAGCTTTAGGCAATTCTGACATCTTGTCGCTATTTGTTTCCCATGCCTTGTAACACCATTACTTACCAAACCTAATTTAACAGCTGAAAGTAGGCACACCCCCTTTGCCACAGGTAGCACAGGCAATCTGTGGCTGACCATGAACTGTTTCTCATATATCAAATTGGGCCACAATTCCCACCCAATCTCACTCAGCACAGAGCAAAATGGAGAGAATAACCCACATGAATGGGCATTTTCTCTTTGGTTACAGTTTTACAGCTGATTAATTGATTGATTGATAGACCAATTGGTTCTACTTACTACCAGGTGATTTCAAGGTTCAGCTTTACTGTGCCAAGGTCATTAATGTCTACTGCAACCACCTGAGGCCGGGCTGCAAACAGGTCTTTTGTCTCACAGGTTACACTTCCCACAAGGATATGAGTAGCAAGTCCTTTAACTTCTGTGACCTGTAAGAGACAAGAATGAGACATCTAGCATCACACATGGCACTGCAATCCTTAATCACAAGGCAATAGTTTTGATTTTCTGGCCTGGACCCCTTGCTAAGACGCTATGATTATATCTATTGCGTTACCTAAAGGAAAATCTGGGGTTTGGTTGTGGGTTTTGGGGTTCTTTCAATAAATTCATAGTTGAATATGTTCACAAGTCTATGTTTTCTCTTATGTTTCTTTATGGGTGTTAGAAGAGAACCACCATACTGGTTCAGACTAAGTATTCAGTCTTGCATTTAGTCTTTTGCAGTAACCATGAGCAGAGCCCAAGGGAAGAATGAGAACATATAGCCTCACAGAAACTGACAATTTTCCTGACTGGGAATCTCCTGATGTAATTTGCCCCCTTAATGATTCCCAAGGGAGATCTCTTTTAGGCATTCATCTCTTGTAACTCTGAAGCCAGGTAACCGTTTGCACCAATGATGGTCTTTGGTGAGGACTTCCACAGACCTGCTGGTGAGGAATTGCATCCATATATGCTGTTACAGTAAGAGTACAGCACTATTCATAACTCTGAAAATTCAGAGCAACAGTTATATATGCATGTCCTACGCAAACCAGCCTTTGGCTGTCTGCTTGAAAGACAGTTCCTGAGCCTTTTATGTCAAAGTGTTTGAAGAGAGTCCAAATATATGCACATTTTAACCTTAATAATACTGGGACTCATGTACTATCAGAAGGGGTTCTCTCCAACTTTTCACCTTAAATCTGTGTTGTTCAACTGGGGAGAGTGACTCACCTTGTGTCACAACTTGCCTTTCTATGAAAATCTACTGTCTCACACATTTGGGATTATTTTGTTAGTGGTTTTGTAATCGCCTGCATCATTTTTCATGAAGTCTTTGCAGTGTCTAAGTAGGCCATTTCCCATAAGACTTTCAAGACACTCCTCTGTTTAAGCTGCCTAAACAGAGACACCTGGAACAGTTTTAGCAGCAATTTCTAGACAGGGGTCAGAGAATGGGTATCTCTAGGTTGGAGGCTTGCTGGAAGGAAAGCATATGGACTTTCAGCCAGGAGAAAAGCATCTTGGGTGGCTGGGGGCAATGAAGGGATGGAGCAGTGGTAGAAAGACTTCTGTTTGGGAGGAAAACCTCTCCCACAGCACTAAGAAACTAGTTAGTCTTGTAATTAAACTGAACAGTACTATAGTACTTCACTTTAATAGGTGTGTCAGAAATACTCACAATGGCTCATTGCTAAAGAGATAAATGATCTGCTTCTTTGTTTTTGCTGATGGTGCATGAAAAGGCAGGTTTTTGACTTCTGCCTTGCTTGCAGGCAAAGGAGTCAGTATACATACCTTAATGGAGATCAATCCAACAATGAGAGGGAGGAAAACCATTTCTTCTCCATCCCAGCTTTGCTTGCCATTCACTTCTATTTTCCCTTTCAGTTTCCATCGCTGGCGACCGTAACGCATGAAAATCTAAAAAAGAAAAATCCTCTTATTTTCTCAGGAAATCTGCTCTCTTGATGCACAAATATCAGAAACAGAACTGGGGAAAGGGTCTGAAACTAGTTGGAAGAGTTAGTGGCATGGGTGCTGCCCCTCTGTTTCCCATCAAGTCAGAAGGAAAAGCCTGTCCTGGAGGATCTGTCTCTCAGCTCCCCTAATTGCTTCCTCCCTCATGTAGCTAGATAACTCGTAACAAAGCTGCAAGACATTTAATTCTATTTACAGGAAAAGTGGCAGGCAAAGGGAGATTTGGAAGGGCAGGATGAAAGCCCCCACAGTCCTTCCTAATACATACAAACTGGCTGGATCTGCTGCCTTCCCAGGTGAGGTGAACTTTTGGCTGTTCCCCATCAGAGGCCTCCCCAGCTGCAAGGTTTTGTCTGGATGGTGATGGAAATGAATGACACCCACAGTACAGTAACGTAAGAGCAGCAAGCCACTTTGTGCTGAAGGGCTGGTTGGGGAGACCAGCTCTGACTAACTACCCTCACAGAGGAAGCACATGCTGTTGCAGGCATAAGAGCAGCAGGAGACATTCATCACAGGGAACAAGGGTGGTAACAAATGACCATGACCAACATAGCTGGGAAGCACTGGTTTGGGGGATCCATTATCAACCAACTGCAAATTTCTTCAGAGTTAGTTCTGTTCTGAATAGAGCAGGAGGCTTTTGTTTTAATCTATGTCTAATAAACCTGCTCCAGATGTCATCTACTGAAACACTGCAGTGACCAGAGATCCTGACATAGCCTTACAGCGGGTAACATCTGAGTCTCAAGACTTGGTTATTAAGTGTCCTTCTGCTATGCTGCATTATGATGAAGTGGAGTCTAAGCATCCAGTAAAGGAAGCTTGCAATAATGTGTTCAATTTGCTCTACATGCATGAGATGGGGCATATGCTTTTTTAGAGGGGAATTAAAAATGCTTGTCACAAAAAACATTTCTAAGTTAAAAAACCAAAGCTCATAATTCTTTGAATACAACATAGGACATACAAAACAGAACATCACCCAGTGCTCTGAATATGATTTCCAGCTCTTCAGACAGATGCCCCGACAACGACAGACGCACAGAGAACTGCAAGGTTTTTCAGAGCACATACGTGAAAAATAATAGCTGTTACTTGGTGTGCTGATGTGAAAAGGTTTTATTCACACAATGTAAAAAGCAATCATAAACCAAAGCAGACATACCTCATACTGATCTCCTGGGCAGAGCCGAGCAAAGCCAGCCAGACCTGAGAAGGAAAGACACAGAGAGAGTGTGGGGCTGGGGAGCTGGGCTGCCAAGCACAGTTGTACCCAGGAGTGGGGTGCAGTGGGGTGCCCAGGGCCACCACTGCCATACTTGGACAGAAGAGGGCAACTGCCTCCTGCAGCCCCCCAGCTGCTGTTTATATCCCCCCTCTTATTGCCGGCTTCACACCCTCCAAACCAAGAAAACTCCCATCTCTAATTTTCTATTTTCTTTTTCTATTTTGTGTAAAATTCATTGGGCTGTGGTTTCTTGCATGTGAAAGATTTATACTTTCCAGCTTTTTTTCCCTGAAAGAGCTCAAAGTTTCCTTTTCTATAATAATTATAGAAAAAGAACATCTGCCTTCAGAAACTCAGCTCAAAGCTGTTACTATCACGAGATGTAGGTGAGCTGCTTAACACTAATCCAACCGAGTTATACACTTCAGCACAGATTCCCTTTTAGCTCATCTTCACAGAGACACAGCAAGTGAGAGGGGCTCCTCCTGCTTGGTATTTCCATAACATTAACATTCCCATAATATCTTTCAATAGTAAGTGCATCACAAAACATGACTGACATCTGTAATATGAGATTTATCCCATTTTTCCGCATAGGGGGAGAAGTAGTGCAGCAAAGCACTTGTGAGATAGGATTGCTTTTGGGGTTTTGGAGGTTTTTCTAAGGTAGGATACGATGATTCTATTTCTATATTGGCACCATGCATGTGAAATAAAAGTTTCCTGAGGGACCATGCTGAAATCCTGTGGAAGTTACCATCCCTCTCCTGGCCTGATGACCTGCTCTTCTACAGGATTCAGCTAGCTGTTTTTCCCATGAAGGGAACCTCTCTTTTCTCACAGATCTCCTCAGTAGGTAGCTATAGCACTTGTTTTGGCATAAAAATTTACCCAGCTTTGCCTGTGTGAACCTAAATCTATGCTCTTAGTGTTGCAGTGCCCAAAGAAATCGTCTTGAGGACATATACAAAGTCCGTGGTAGATGAAGGAATGAAAACAAAGCTACAGGAGTTTTGGGCTGCTTTTATCCTTATATGTCATGAGTGAACATACATGGGTATGTTAAAACCAAGGCAAGTAAGAAGAACCCTAGTGTTGTCTTTATTTTGGGGGATGAATTAGTCTTGCTAGCTGGACTGTAGGAGGAGTAACTAGATCCCTGCATGCAGTCATGGACTGTCCCTGTGATCTGCTTATCTGCCTCTTCCATTTCTTTGACCAGAAAAGAATTTTCTTTGCTCATCTTACTGTTTAGCAGAACAGAGAGGCCCTTGTACAGAGTTCATATTACCAATTCCTTTCTCATTTATTTACTGTTTATAAATAATTTAAGATTACTAGCACTTCACTACTGCTTCTCTCTCCTTAGGCATGCTTTTATACATGAATTTGATCTCTGCTGGGACACATCACCAAAAGCAACTGAGGAAAATAAAAGGTCCTTTCTTTGACCAGTGGATGGGGTGGGAGGATGAGGAAACAGATCTTAAAACTCTATATGGATGTTGTCCAAAGTCAAGGTCTGTGAGTGGTCACTGGCCCAACAAGGCTGGCCAAATCTTTTCAACCTGATGAAGCGGGGGCTAAATGCTGACTTGACAACATGGGATAAGTACTTTCACAGATTACAACTCTGGTGACTGAATGGCTTTTGTGGACTAAGCAAGTAACAGGAACCAATGGCTCTATCATACAATTTCAAATATCACACCTTTATAAAAGCACTGGGTTTGTAATACAGATGGGACAGGAGATTGCTCCCAGCATGTCCCATAAGTAATTAGGGGACAGGGTCATTATGTGGCTGTTGTAAGGTGGCAGGGGCACTTGAAATTCACGCAGCATGTACAGCTCTGCTGGTGTGCAGGATGCTGGACTCATGGACTGTGGTTGCTGGTGCTGGGCTCCCTGTTACAGAGCCCCCAGTGTGTCAAGCCAATGTATTGTGAAACGGCTGGGCATTCCACCTCCTGCTGTCCTGGCACTTCAAACAGGTACAGGGGCACTTCCCTGTACATCAAAACAGGACACCTGATTCCATACAGGAATTTCCACATTGGGTTTCCCTGCTTAATTTCAATAGCTGATTAATCCTGAGCAGTAATCTAAGCCTGCTGGCAAGTTTGTTATCTTAATTTTAAAAAATGATTAGGCTTTTTTTTTTTCTTTAAATATCAGTCATAAAAAACCACAGCGTAGCTCCTCTGCTTCCTGACAGCACTGTGTAGGTTGGCTTGCTTTCAGTGTAAGTGACAGAGGGCACAAAACAAAAATAACTTTCACTGGAATGGCTAGGAACAGATAAGCTTTGGGGAGAGGAATGCTTTGATTTTAAATTAGATCCTAAAGTTAGCTGGATATGCTGCAGTATAACTTAAGGGGGAAATGCTGCATGATCTACAGGCTTTTGTGCTAGAGCTGTTGTGAGCCTTAAAAATAGCAATGGCTGGATTGCAATATTGGATTCCTATTTCTAGGGAAAACTATCTAGATAGAAATCTTAGATGCCCTAATTAGAGAATACTTAATGATATGGCAGTTTTCTTTGCTGTTTTCTAATTTAGGCTTCTTTATGTTATAGCTGCTGTTTGTGCTCTGCTCCCTCAAGTGAGTGCGCTACCTGCCTCCTCAAAAACCCTTGAGTTTTGCTGGAGGATTTGGGCATACAAAAGAGAAGGGGCAAGACCTCTTCAGCCCAGCCATTTGCAACACTGTGTTGCCTTCTGCAACACGTCCTGCTGTTAGGAACTGTGCACTGCATTTACATCAAGTAAACAAATGCTCTGAGGGATCTGACCTGATGCAATTCCCTTTATATACACTCTGTGACATTGTGTTTCCTTCAGCACATCCATGCTGTGGTTCTGCTGTGGGCTTCTGTACAGAAACACCTGGCTCAACCTCCATGTGTCCATCTTGTAACTATGCATCTATGCATCTTTGACTGCCTTTCCAGCCCTGAAGAGTAGGGGCTTTAGAACCTGAAGGATAGAGCTAGGAGAAACTCCAACAGCTGCTGCATTTGTCTTTTCTAATATGAGAGCACAGAGTAGCTATTTTAACTTAATCTAAGGTTAATCTTAATCTTATGCAGTGCAACCATGGGACACAACAGTGACAAGGCAGGCAGAATCAAAACCCTGTATGAGATTTGTGAGCTCCAAAAGCTCCACCAGCAGTCCTGTGGATGTTTTAAATGGCAAGATTTCAACTGAAGAATTAAGAGTTCATGAATATTTAGATGCTAGTTTTGTTTTATAGAACTATTTTCATGCCAGTGATTGAAGATCCAAAAAAAGATATCTCCCCACAATCTCTTCTTTAAGACATTGAGTCTTAAAGGGATAACAGCATTAGCAATACCCGATGATCCACTGAGGCTTCAGGTAAAACTGATTCCATTGTATTCAAACCCATAAAGTGCCCTGTCATGAAGACAAGGAATAAAATGGGGAGGTGAATAACACCACTGGCTTATCTAAGTAAATTACCCCCAGCTTTTTGATTTTTTTTTACATTTGGTCAAATATAAGAGTAGCAGCAATTAGCAAAAGTAAAGGACTTAGAAACAGCTGATGTCAAATTAAGAAGGTATTTTGAACTTCAGCTCCATGGACTTTCACATAATTTCCCAGTCATCTTCTTAAAGGATTACTGAAACAGAGGCAAAAAGTACATCAGCCCTTGAAACTGAATTGCTTTGGCTGTTGGAAGGAGTGTTTGTGGGAGGTAATTAGCCCAGAAAACAAGCAGCATATCAGAAAGTCTCTCTGTAAGCTTTGATGTTTCTGTTTCTGTGATCCTTTCCAGTGGACAGGGGTGTAACTTGGGGGTTTGAAGTCTCAGCAATCCATGTGTGTGGGGGAAACCACACCTGTCATAAATACACGTCACACAGCATGTCTTGATACCCTCACCAATGTGTGCAGCAACTGCTATTGTTGAGGAGAAAAAAGAGCAAAGGTGAAAAGGCAATTACCTTTCATCTTGATGCAAAACTCGCCCAATAAGTTTTCCAGCTCTGCTTCTATGGTACACATGTTCTGTGTTGGATAGGAGAACAGTAAGGTCAGATAAACCCTGTTTGGACACATTATTTTTTTTCATTATCTTTTTTTCATTTTTTTAAGCTCCACTTGGAAGGATAGATTCTGTTATGCAAATGAAACATATTTTGCAATCAAATCAGTCTCAGCGCCATGTTTATTTAGCTAGGTCTGACCCTAAAAATGGCAGCTGAGCTATACTTGCTTGCACCAACACTGAACACAACCCCGTGCTCTTCTGCTGCTGCATACTAATCCTCCTGTTGGCAGAGGGAAGCTGTGGCCCTTGGAGCATGATATGGTCACTGTCCTGGTCCTCTCCAGCCAGGACATGTGCCAGCAGCAGCTCCATGCCAAAGTGGCTCCCAGCATGATTTAATCTCTCAAGAAACATGGACTACATTAAGAAAAAAAACTATGGAAGTTGGGTATCAGACCCTTTCCAGTTCTTCCTTCAGATTTGAGAGGTTGTCACAGCGTGTGTGCTGGGACGTTTGTAACACTATTAGACTGTTGTCCTGTTTTTCATCTTCTGGCTGTTTAATAAAATACATCTTGATCACAGGAAGTAAAACAGATAGGATGCAGCACATGTCTGTATACATGTGGGTTCCAGTCTATCCCTAAATCTGCAGGCAGGAAGGAGGTAGTCAGAGTATAAGTGGGTTTGGGGTAGATTTACTCTTTTGTTCTTGTGCTGCTTTTCCTGGGTATAACCCAGCTCTCATAGAGCATAAACTGTTATTTCAAGTAACTTTTTGGGCCCATGTAACCTTGTCTTTGTAAGTCACCAGGTATTCATCTGAAGACAAATGAATAGTAATTCTTCCTTTAATTCTTCTATCTGGATGAAACTCTCCCTGAAATCAGTGACAAAGTTCCCATGGCCTTCAAATAGTGTGAGAGTGAAAAGAATAAACTGATGAAGATGTACCTCTGTGTACTCCTTGTAGCTCCTGTTGATTTCGGTTAAACTCTCTCGAGCTGCTTTGCTGGCAGGAGACATTGCAAAGGCTTGCTTCATTTTGCTGGCACCATCACAGAGACGTTTTTGGATACAATAGGCTTCATAAAGCTCATCCACCTAGTGGGAACAGGGAAAGTGTATTAAAAAAGAACCCATAAAACCCAGTAAAATAAACCCAATGCAATGAAGTAATTTGCATTAAAGGGAAACTCAGCCAAACCAATGCAGGGGCTGAGGAAATGAAGCTGTAATACTGTTTCAGCCTATGTGAAAGAAACACAAGATAAAGATAACTTTCCACCACCAAAATCTCAACACAGCAACAGTAGATGCTGCCAGTAATACACCTGCTTGCCCTGCATGCCTTTAAGCATTGCTGCTCCCTTTCTCCCTGTCTGGTAGAGCACAATTGTGCTCTCTGTAGAATCGTAATGGTGAGGCAGGCATGCAGCAAACTTATCAAATATATCAGAGTGGAAGAGCACTAGCAAAGGCAACTGCAACATCCACACTGTCAAATGGGACTGCAAGTGGTAGATGACACATTTAACAGGGTCAGCAGTGTTTCAAGTTCCCCTAACGTTAGGATCAAGGCTGTTAAAATATTTGACTAATAAACAGTACTGGAAGCCGGAAGTGATTTTTTCAAATTCTCTGCATCCATCCTTCAGGAACTGGGAGCCATACTCAGAATCAGCACATTACAGAGCTTACAAACAGCTGATGTCAAATTAAGAAAGTATTTAGAACTTCAACCCCCCAGGCATTTACATAATTCCCAAGTCATCTTACACACCTTTGACATGACTTAGGCACCCAACATTTCATTTGCACTTTGGAAGTTTTGCGAAACATAGTCACACAGTCTTTAACATTTCACCTGGATCTGTCTTCAGAGGGCATTGGATTTACACATTTCACGCTTTGGTTTCACTTCTCCCTCTAATCCCTGCATTGAATGTATACATTTACTCCATCTGAGTTTTCTGTTAAGAGTCTGCAGTGGTATAGCTGTTCTATATATATATGTGTGTGTATACATATTTACCAGCTATATACAGTCATATATATTTTTATAAACTTGTCAGATACAGAAAATGTGGGTTTCTAACCTAACTTTATCAGGGTGGGGAGAAGGACAGGAACAGAAGAAGCTGTCTCTATTTTTTTCTTCTAATATCCCTGCTAAAACAGGATGATATGGGGTTTTTTTAACCTAGAATAACTTTTTCTTTGTTATCTCTGATATCAAGAGATCACATGTGCCCCATGATGCTTCTGCTCAGTAGTGGATTTTCACAGCAGAATTTCTCTCTATGAAAGCATCCAGTGCCTTGGCTTCATCAGTCTACGACTTTGTGTTGCTGCATTAGAGATGAGCCTAATGTGACAATCCAGACATGTTCCAAATCCCATTTTCCAAGCCTGCTTAAGCTCTAACAAAAAGTCCTGTTGCTAATTTGTTTGGAACAGGACTTGTCTTCCTGATGACTTCAAAGCCTTTTGTCAACTTTTACAAGACTATCTTGGATACCTGGTGGCTGAAGCCTCTGACTTGAGGGCACCCTAACCTAAACAGAGAATGCTTTGCAAAGTGATAAAGTTCAGCAAACAGTAATGGAGGCACACGTAGCATTTTGCCATTTTGAAGTTACAAAAAAAGATTTCTGTAGTCATACCCACTCCTATTTCTCTTGCAAGTCAGCAAGCTAAAAACACCTACTATAAATAGCTGTCACTTGGTATTTACTTCTGCCATCGGGGTGGAGTGTTAGCCTAGGATTGATCCGTTGCTCCCACCCATGTGAGCATGGTTAGGACATGCTCATCTGCTCCCAAATATGTGAGATCTGCTGCTGTGCATTCCATTTCCCTCACTTTGCTTCCTCTATAGAGCAGCGGCAGGTAGAGGACAGAAGGCATCTCTATGGCCCTGATTATGTACTGCTGAAAAAGACCTTCTCTATCATTGGAAAGAAAGATGTTTCCTCACCTGCCCAAGCCCGTAAGCTTTAGTGCTGCACACTTTGGTTCCTTTTGTCTCTGTTGCTGTGGGTTACGGAAAGTGAACTAATGTATTCGGCAAGCCTGAGTTATACTGACCAGCATTGCCTCTTGGGTTTTGGTGCTTTTCAGTCTTGTTATAAGCCAAGAACCCATTAGCTCTGAGCAGGCTGGAGTGGGAAGGACTTGAATGGAAATGTTCTTCAAGTACTAATTTTTGCCATTCATGTTGCCAGCAAGAGAGTAGGTGGCTTGAGGAACAAAATCTTAAGTCTATCGCCTTATGATTTATATTTTTATTTTTGTCTCCAAGAGCAAGAGAAGACCGAAATTAAAAGGTTCGGATAGGTTGTCATAACTGAAGCACTTCAAGCTGTGCAAACGCTTTTCAAATGACTCTCAAAAGATATTTCATCTGTCAAAAATAATTAATTCCTTTGTCAAGCTCAGAAAAGTAACTAATTGCTAGCAGATATGTTTATAAGTAAGAGAATACATGCCGTGGATTTTGTCCAGCTCTAAAACGTGTTAGTGTAAATCACAAGTACCTCTACTAAATATTCTCACCAATGTATTCAAGAGGATGTGGGCCCCAAACCATGCAGGAAAAGCACTAGCAGTGAAATCCAGGAATAAATCCAAACTAGCTGCTGTGTATGCTAGAGATAACTGCTGATTAAATTACTTTCAGATGCAACTCTCTTTCTACCTATAGTTTAACAATAAGTATGCAGTGAGATAGATTTTTCCCAGCAAATCTCTGACCTACGTTCTCTCTGTACATAAAACCACGTAGGAGTGCCTCAGGGCACGACTGAACCTTGGGGCCTACAAATTGTGTGGAAACCCTTTCTTTGGCTCTGAACAGCAGCCTATCACGGAAAAAATACCAAATCTGGGAGAGGCTTTGTCAAGGCGGCCTCCCCAGCGCAGAGGGGTAGCAGGAGGCCAAGGGTTTGTTTTCCTAATAACATAGGAGCAGATGCACAAGAAAGATGATAGGAGAGCTCATTACCTTGCTAATGTGGAACTCCAGTCTTCTCATGTATCTTTCAACTGCTTTGATTTGCTGAAAGAAAGGAAAAGGCTGAGGGTGATGCACATTTAAATAAATCAGTAAGACACTGACAGGCTAGCTCTGCTAGACCCCATGGATCCGAGATACTCCTCCTTAAAACACACTGGACTATGAATTTGGAATCAGTTGTCCTGCCCTACTGCTGTTAAGCTGCTGGTGATAATGGAGCTCCCTGACTTCTGTATCTAATATATATTTTTAAACAGAAAAGCGTTTTTATTTGGTGGGATTTCTCTAGATTTTTCCAATTATTTAAAAAAGAAAAAAGGAAAAAAATAAAAACCCAGAGCTTTTTTTACTCTAAAAAATAATATCTTCAATACTTTGAAATCCTATATTAAAATTTATCATGTTCTGCATTTCCAAATCCATTCTCATCTTTAGCAAAGTAAACTCAAGCTTGGCATTTTGACTGAAAAAGTCAGTCTTGTTCAGGAGATATTTTTGAAAGCTTTCCTTTTCTTTCACCCAAATTCTCCTGCAGGGAAAAATACTTTCAATTTTTCCTTTCTCAGAAATGGCAGAAGCAGGAATGAACTGGAGCTTGACCCAGTACTCAGGCACCCTGGTGTGCCCTTGCCAGCCCCCATCTGCCTGGAGCTGGCTGGGCAAAGTTGCACAAGGTAATGAATTTAAAGGCCGTCAGACAGAAAAAGGAGGTCTCACTCCTTCCTTCCCTGGCTAGGGTCTGCCTCTTTCCCTGTGCCCATCCCAGAGCCAGTCTGACCCAGCAGACCTCAGGAAAAAGGTTAACGGTGTACATTTGATGCTGGGTTAGTGAGCACAGCTGGCTGGGGGAAGTGCTTTCCAGTAACAGAGCCCCTGGGAAGAGAAGGGGAGTGGGACTCCTTCCTTTCAAAGTGCAAATTACCAGGTTAACTTCTCCCTCAGCAGTGATGGGATAGCTTGTAGGTCTGAGAGAGGTTCCCCATGCCAGCTATGTACATTCTATGGATACTAATGCTTCCTTGGAAATTGAGTGTCAAAGGGAGTAACATACCTTATCTAAATCATACAGGACACCCTGCAACAGAAAACATGAAACTGTGATTAATTTTACAACACAACAGCACCGCCAGAAAGTAATGTTTGTTAGTCAACAGAAATCACAAACAAGATCATGGCTAGAAGGGAAGAAGAGCATCAGTGCAAATTCCCTGTATCCCACTCCCATCCCCTGGCTGCTCCAGCACCTCAAGGAGGTCACTGTGCCCCTACACAACGGCAAAGCTTGACACATACCAGGCGCGAGTTTCTTTTCATGTCTTTTAACTGAGTAGTCAACTTATCCAGCTCTGTCTGGTGAACCTCCAGATACTCACTGCAAACACAAACCAGAGAAGGATGCATGAGCTCTGCAGCACATACCGAGCTGGCTGATGACCATCCTAAAGGAAAATCTTCCCAGCAAATGGCTTTCCTCACTGGATGTGTTTACAGACAAAAACTCATTTACATTGATCTGTCTTAAAAGCAGCTCCCTGCTGCCTTTTTGGGAATAAATAGGAGCCACTTATTTAACTGAGTAAAAGAGCTTGGTGTTCTTTTTACACTAAAGAACCAGTTTCAAGTAAGCTAATCTGCTGCTTAGTTTATGGACTGGTGTCCTCCAGTTGCTGACCTTGTATCTGGCTAATAAAAGCCCTGTTATCATCTGGGATGTTATCTGAAAGGTGATACAAGTCTTTGATAGTACTCTAGGAAATTACTGGGGCAAAAAAAAAGTCTAATGTTGAAATCACAGACTTTGGGACCTTTACTTGAAATGCGAATGGAAACAGATTCTGCCCCCTGTCTTCCTGTTTCCCATACAAATATTTCAGATCCTAAATGTTAAAATCCAGGCTTCAAGAGGTGTATGCTCCTCTCCAGTGGGGAAGGATCCCTTTTCTTGTGATATGCTTCTCTAGGCTCTAAAACATCGCAGAAAGCTTCAATCAACAAGAAGGATAAAGGCTCTTACTTCAGACCACTCTTCAGGGCTCGGTAGACCTCTTCCATCCTTTTAGGCTGGGGCTCTTTGGGTGTGGTGCTGTTCTTATGGCCCAAATTATGCATTTTCTTCACCTTTGCTTGGGGCTTCTTGAGTGCAGAGGAATTTTCAATAAAGGAGTTACACCTGCAAAATGAACATCAAAGAGGAAGAAATCCCTATAAATCATAGAAATCTCAAATAAGTGTAGCTTGGAGAAATCCTCTGATATTATCTCTGCCAGCAGAAAGGAATCTGCTTCTGTGCCTGTCAGTTAAAGGACTGCATTTGTTTAAAGGTTAAGGGTCTGAGTAGCCCGTTGCCTTCCCAAGACACAAATACTGGTGTGGAAATTACAGGCTGAGTCTGGGGCTCATCAGACATTTCTCTGTCTCATACTATGTCTGTCCTAACTCACATTGCTTACCCATAGCCGTGAGAGGGCTGAGCTACATTCAGCTGCTAAAAAGAAAAAGGAGCACATATCATCTCAGCTGTTAAGCCTGGGGACTCCTAAGGGAGATTGGGACTTGGTTAAGGGCACTTCTGGAGGATAGTATTGGACTACTGGTCTTCAGAATGGACCACAGGTAGCTCTGTGCAGCAAAGGGGGATAGCTCAGCTGCATATTGGTGCCTCTTTTGTGACTTTACTGGGGGTAGGTCAGCACCTAACAACCATCACTGAGTTGAACTGACAATGGGAGATGACCCTTTTCCTGCCATTCCTCCCCAGTTTGATAGCAGGTCGTCTGGCACTGGGAGACTACATAAGTTAAAATTAATTGTAAAGTAGCCTCTGAGGGCACCAGGGACTGAATGACTTGGTAGGTGCTTGTCTCAAAGCTGTTAAGTTCTGCCTAGCTAAAGGGTGGTGCATGTAAAGGCTCCACAGTCAATCTCAGGGAAACAATGTTTTGAATTCATAGCAGCGCAGCAATGAGAAAACTGTCTTATAGGTAGCAGTGGTCTTTAACTGGGGGCAGTGGGAAATGTTTCTTGCTCCTGCACATTTCACATGTTGAAGAGATCCCTGTGTAAGTTAGTAAGTTAAAATGATTCTCCAAAATTCTCTCACAGATCTGAGGCATGTGAGGAAGCCCTGCATTAACGGGGGAGAGGTAAACAGGTCGTTGGTAGTTCAGACAGAGGGTAACAGCTTAGTTATACAAACAATATAGAGAGATATTTTAGCCTAGAACACTATTTGGCAAGGCAGAGAGAAAGAAGTCCTCTCACCTCCTTTCTGCCTTCAGCCCCTAAACCCCAGGGCTCCCTTAGGACCTGATTTCTAAATTCCCCTTAGAGAACAAGGGCACTTGCCTGGACCGTCTTTCCTGAAGCCCGCTGAAGCCAGCAAAGGACTGGCTTCTAATAATCCCATTAGGACCTCCCGGGGAGAATGACTGTGATCCTATTGACATGATTTCAGGGAGCCTGGAAGATATTCCTGAAAAACAACAGAAAACAAGTCAGTGATGATGGAGGGTAGGAGGCTGGCGGTGAGCCTGGGACAGCTTGGTGTCTGTCAGTGAATGGTAAGGGGGTAACTGAACCCTATGAGGGCCTGCAAGCCAGGACATGAATCTGTTTGCACTGTCAAATCATCCCTGCTCAAAACCAAAACCGTTCTATTTTAACTTTTGACTTACAGACCAGGGTCCACTAAAAATGTGCCAGAGACACAAAGAGGGTCTGGATGTGGCACTAAACATGCTTCAGTGTTATAATCCCAATGCAATCTCTGATTTCTGCCATGCCTGACATGCTTCACCCCCAGCCCCAGCATCTCCATTTGCTACATCAGGGTGTCCTGGACACTGTGTTGGAAGCATGCAGTGCTCTTAGGGGGCATTCACCATCTCTCCGAAGTGTGATTATGTGTAATAATAATGAAAAAAAAGAGGGTTAATTCATCATGAATCAAATCCTGCAACTACCCTTTGATCCTTGCTCATTTTCCCCGTGACTGTTCCCACGTGGCTGCTGAGAAGGAAGATGCACAGCCATGATACTCCATGATGAGAGAGGGATGCTCTCCACCAGGAAGAGAGATGAGTAAACAAGCTCCAGGCACTGTACGCTCTGCATTTCATGTGTCCAGGGTGGGGCTCAGCAAGAAGGAGGCCCTTGCCCTGTGTGTGTGCTCATTTCCAATGCCCAGCTTGGCATCTGTGCCAAAGTAAGGTGATTTCAATCCATCTGCAAATAAATAGCAAAGTGCTATGGTTCACAGCAGCTCCATCAGCTGCCATGAGGGGAAAGGGAGATGCCTCCCTCTTCATTTCCTCCTTAATCCACTGTTTTCCTTGTCTTCTGCCCTCAGCAGACAATTAAGTTGATTTTTCTGCTGACGTGCTTTTGTGTTGCTCTGGCAAAAGGAATGGCCTCACTGATCTCTATGAGGAGTACCATGGCCAGCAGAGGCCAGGGAACAGAGATGGTGGAGGAGGACACTGGTCAGTAGGTGCTGCCAGACACTGACTCTCCTATCTCACACAACCCATCCTCTCACTGTCTCCATCCTTCCTGGGATGTCAGCATGGCTGCTGATGCCATTGTGCTGTGAAATGGACTGAGAAACTAGGCCAGCTTAAAAATAATCTGACAGAAAATGAAAAAGAGTGGTTTTTTTTTTATAGGTTTTTCTCCATCTATTTTAAAAGCTGGACCCATGGCCCCAGTTCATTTCACTCCAATAGCTAGCCCAAGGGATAAGCTTGGAGCCAAAGCAGGATAGTGTGGCAGGAGCTAGACAGAGCTGATATTCTGTAACCTATGTGGCTGAGGAGGTGATCATCCCCACAGATGAGTGCCCAAAAAAGCAGCCACTTGTGAAGGCCACAAATTTGCAACGTAAGGCTTCGCAACTGAACATATTTATTAAAGATAAGTGGCAGAACTACGTGGTGCTTGCATGGCAAGCACTCACTGCAGAAAGCAAATACATGGGGAAACACTGTGCACTGCCCAGTTATATTTAACATGTAGCATTAAGCTGGGCAAATACTCTTTGAGGTGGCAGTCGGTGCTATGGAGAGCTGCTGTTTCCCTGTGGAGGGGACTGCATTGCCTGAGGAGCTGCTTTGTCAGGAATACTTCTGCATGAGCTCTGCCAGAAACACTCCTTCCAGTTTCTGCATTGCCAGTGCTACTGCTAATGAGATGTTTTCTCTATTGCACAACCAAACCAGCATGCATCTTTCTGTTTTGGAAGCGAGGGATGCCCCTCTGACTGATCAGCCTCAGAGATATCACCTGGGGTGCAGTCAAAGACAGTTTTCTCCTCCACTGTGATCAGCAGATAACAGTATACATGTCCCTGGCCTAGCCTGGATACAGCTCATCCAGCTCAGGGCTCAGTTTAACCACAGCAAGGATAAACCCTTGGGACAGAGAAGTCCCTCTCAGACAGACCGGGACCATAAGAACCTGTGCCAGGCAGAAACCCATGAGTAGGAGAGACAGGAGAGATGGTGGGAGCCAGAGAGGATCAGGAGCAGCTGCTCCTCAGAAGCTCAGAAGAAACCACAGTGAGGATGCACTTTGGCTAACTCACAGAGGGATAAACATGCTGCAGCCACAGCTGGAGATACTTGAGTCTTTGGCCAATGGCCCTGCACTCAGCCCTAGCTCTGTAAGGCTCTCAGCACATTTCTGCAGGGCTGAGCTCTGCTCAGGCTTGCTGATATCTGGCACAGCACTTGCCAGAAGGCATTTTGCAGCTTCCAGGATCAAATTTCATATCCCTGTAGATGGCACACAGTGTCTCCCCATGACAGCTCATGCTTAATAGCTCAAACTCCACCAAGAACATGCTCCTAAGAGACACAGCAGAAGCCACCTGATCACAGTACTCAGCAGGTCTGTGCACCAAGTTCCCTTTGGTTTTGCAAGTAAGACAGGCTGCAATCTGTATGTTCCCACGTACATACAAGGATTTGCATTAAAAGTCAGGTCTAGGGAGCCAAGGAGTAGAAAATCTCTTGCAAGTGTTCAGCACTTGCATCGCTTGACAGGATGATTAACACACACACACCCTGCCAGCATCTGGAAACCTATGAGGGTAGAAACTAAACAACACTGACAGTCAGAGGAGATTTAACCACATAAACATCAGCCATTCTTTAAAAAACAAGAGGAATGAAACAACTTGAAGTTGGGTACTAATCATGACCGCACTGGCTATAGAGATAGAATTATTTTAGATTCAAAACTGTTGTCAAAATTCTAATATCTTCTGCACAATGAGTCTTTTCTGTATTATTGTGAGCAGAAGGTGAAAGCATTTCACTCTGAACAAAATCTTAGTCCATGTGTGACTGTGTGCATACACAACTGAACTGTTTCAATTTTCCTTTGGGGAAACTTAAAAAATAAATAATTTTGGAAAAGGAATGCACTTATTTCTTTTCTTTATTTTGCTCAAGCACTCAGATGGCTTTGCAAGGCTTAGTAGCTAAGACTTTGCTCAAGATACAAGAAAGAAATGTGCAAGAAATGCAATTGAAATGCAAATTAAAGACCTGCCTGGAGCTACTTTTGCTTTGCTTTTGCATAAAATGGTCAGAACTAAGGGCCCAGATAGGCTTGTGGCCTCTCCCTACATGTTATATATAATCTTGATGAATAATGAATGTTTAATTTCTCTACAGAACAAAACTGAGATAAAAGGAGGCAACAGAGTCAGAACTGATGAAATCACCCAGTTCCATTCAGTTATTTTCCATTGGTCATGTTAGAGATTGACTATATTGTACAAAACCAATCTGTTCTTAAGATTTAAACTTATATTGCTGACATCTCAGATACCTCCAAGCAACCTCACAAAATTGCACTGACTCTGCCATGCAGCAGCAGCAGACCCTTAGCCCAGATTCACACAGACAATGGCTGCATGTGGGCACAGCACTGATGGATTATTTATGATACCTACATCTAGCAAATACACTTTGAGTGATAAGTATCTGTCACATTGTTGTGATATACTTTGTTGAGGAGGATTTATTTTCCTGCCTCTTAAACCATTCACAGGCCTCTGTGCTATCAACTAATAAACCTGCCTCTGAATATAATAATACAGTTGTATCCTGATTATATGCAAAGATATAGTTTCTAGTATCATTTCAATAAGGCTCAACCCACAAGGACTTACCCAGATCTCTTATTGACCTGACTGGTATCCCCAGAGCTGAACAGTACTAAGGGATTTTGGTGCTATGCCAATGTAGTGATCAAGTTTCTAAGTCTACTTTTAGCAGATATGTGATATAATGCTACTGTTTTCTACAGGACAAGTTTTTCTCTCAATATAAAGCATGTTGCACATCCAAAATGGTATTAAATGCTTTTGAGATTCAAGATCCACTTCAGCAGTGGATGCAAGGAGTATGCTTACACTTTTAAATCTATATAGTTAATGAACCCCAGATGCTTCATTTTAAAAAGACATCAGTCTCCTTACTGCTAATATAAGCATGCCCTGAGTAGAAGTATAATTAATGTAATTAGCACTGCCCGTGCTAAGTGCATGGCATTTGAATGATGAGGCCATCAGTGAGTCAAGGCATAAGGTGAAATCCTATCAGTTCTCCTCTGTCCTATTCACTGACAGCTTGCAGCGGGGAACAGCAGATAACTGATGATGTCTCTGTCCCTGAGGAAATAAACGTCCCCTCTCTCAGCTCTCCTTTCACTTTGGAAACGGGGAAACAGCTGAGCCTGTGTTAATTAGAGGAGAAGGGACCATCAAGCCCATCACTTCCACAAAGTTGCCCTCTCTTCATCACCCTCAGCACAGACCTCTACCTCCCACAATGCTCAAATATTTGATAAACAGTGTGGCCTTTGATTCAAGCTAAGAGAGGGAAAATTCAGTCAGAAACATATTTGCTAAATCTTGACTGACTTTTGTCCAGTCCCTTTTTGTTTGCTTCTTCCCAATGACCAATCTGAGGAAGGTATTTTTTGTTCACCACATGATGAGGGGAAGCTGGTTTTGCTAGGCAGGTGCTAGCAACCATGTGAAGCTGCAATACATCAGTGGTAATGGTGCTCTTGATTCCTCCTGCTCCCTCCCTCCTCACCCAGCTACAGTTACAGGTTTGCTGGAGGGTGTTAGGGAGCTGTCTGAAGCTGAGAGTTCATGGAATAGAGCCTTCAAGAACACTTGGGGATTGTATATAACCCCTGATTAAATGAGAATCTGTGGAAGGTGTCAATGACTGAAGGATCCTCGATAATATTTTTTTTCCTATTTTCATCGTTCAACATCCGTTCTGAATCCAAGGATCCCTACAGTGAGATGCCATGTTGATTCTTCTGCTCATCTGTGGTCTGCAGCTTGTCTGCAAAAATTGGTGGTAATTATTTAGGTAAAGGTAAACTGAGGGGGTCCACTAACTAATGTGAGTGGATGGCTGCAGAAGTCAGCTGACTGTGTTTTGCATGCTAGGAACATTTCTTACCTGCAAAACTGGGGTATGTCTGACAAATGAGCTGGTACCTTCTTGACTAGCAAAAGAAAAGAGTACATTCCTCTGTCATCTATGTCAAGGTCTGTGTTCTGCATATCAGGCTGGCTGGCTGGCCGACAAAGGTAAATACTTTTAAATAGAATAAGATGACATTTAGGAGCATGCATTTTCTAAAGAATAACCTAAATGAGGGAAGAAACTGATTATACCCTAGAAGTCATGTCCTTCTCCCAGGCAGCCAATCCTTTCTGCTTTGCACTCATAAACCCAAAGTTCAATTCTAAACTTGTGCAGGCTCAGTTCAATACTAAGCTTATTCAGTGCACCTTCAGCTGGTGCTGCTTGCTTTGGTAGCCTAAAGTCTAGTAATTTTTAATATTTCTTTCCCAACTTCTTCCTTCTGATTCAGCTGAATCCCTTTGGCAATATGCAGCCAGCATGGCCAGTAGCCCAGGTAACCACCTGGAATTTTTGGTTTCCATGTTCACTAGGGTCCTGGAAGGTATAGAGGTATGCATCTTGGATGAGAATGTAGACATTCTTGTGGGGTTTTTAATATAAAAATTTGACAATATGTGGGTAAGAGCACTTGGGAGCATTATAAATACTTTCAGAAGAAATTTAATTCTTGCATAAGAGTTTTTACACTTTCAGGACAAAAGCTTTTAGACATCAGTGATCAGGTTAATAATTTCTGTACATGTCAGGAACATTTCTGTGGGACAGGATCTCCTGGAAGCACCTGTAGAAAAGTGTCTTCTGATGGTCATTCAATTACACAAATTACAACTTTCATGGCACATTTTATGCTCCAAGTGATTGGGCTGCTCCTTCCTTGTGCAGGGTAGCATTTGCCACAGTTGTAGACATGTGAGCTCCATCTGAACAATTATTCTTCGTTGCCAGAACAAAATCATATGCATTTGTTCCATCAAAGTCCAAGGCTAAGAGATATTCCTAAATAGTAGCATATGGCTACAGTGACAAAACACTTCCCCAGCCTACATCCGCCGGTGAAAGGCCAGCAGATCTGTGAGCTTCAGATGTTAATTTTAGTGTACAGAAAGAGCCACATGAGCTTACCAGCATGACTTTGGAGAGCAGTATTGCACAGAGAAGGAGCTACAGCTGATATCTTTTCTTCAAATGGGAGATGTGGGAGCACCTGGGACACACTTGGGTGAGCATCAAAGCCATTGGCAGCCCACGTATTCCTGCCCCAGCACAAGGAGGCAAACTTCTGCCCCATCTCTTGTAGCAACAAAAACCTTAGTTCAGCCCACTGCAGCTCACCCTGTCTTTGCTGAGGCAGGTCTCTTAGCCCACCATGCACACCCAAGACTTGGCACTGATTATCCAATGGGATCTCTCTGAAGGATTGCGTGCACTTTTCACTGATGACTTTATCTCCATCAGTGACACCTGCAGTGATTCTCTTACTAGCTGTATTTTAATAGCTTCATTTTGGGTGGATTCAGTTTTGACAATGAACAAAGAACTCTTTATGCAACTCATGCATCTTTTAAAGCTCATCTTAAGTCCATAGCTGGGAGCTTTAGTTTGTCATGCAGAAATCTCTGCCACTACCTGCTTCTAATAAATGAAAATGTGAGCTAGAAAACACTAGTATTTCAAATTTTAGCTTTTGTTTCAAATAATACTTTCCCCAAAACTTGATACTAATAGCAAGATTCGTACTTTATGGTTTTATTTCTGTAAGAATATTTTAAATGTTGCATGGAAGGAGATTTTCAACTCAAATGCTACAGTATTTGCTAGCTCATCACTAGACATCCTGAGAAGAAACACAAATTGTCTACCATCTGGAATAGCTCGAGTTGTTTGTTCTGCTCCTCCTACCCAAGCCAAATGATGTACATAAACCAAAAAGCAATAGTAACAGTAAGAAAAATATCTAACAATCCAGGTCAAGAGCAAAATGGTAAAGTGGCTGTAAATGCATAGGGCCTGATACCTGATGCTCCCACCACAATATAGCTCCACAAATTCAGTAAGTCATCTTTCACACTAGTCTAGGTGCCAAAGTCAGTGTGGGGAGTTTTAAATTCCTCTTTTATTTTTACTGCAAAACATGCCTTTGGCTCTAATTCTCATCACCTCACTAGAATACAGAAATAAGAATTCACAGTGGCTAAGGTGAAAGCAGCACCCTTTTTGTCACATACCATGGTTAGCTTTGTTCCTTCCCTTTTTTGTAGCTATTCCTTTACCAGAGCTCTCAGTACATGCCCTGCTTCCCCATTATTGTTGTCAGGGAGCCACAAACTGCCTCTTCCTCTGCATAAGCTCCCCTCAGAGAAAGGCCTACACTGCTCCTTCCCCTTAGCAGAGCATGTGCTGAAAATCTAAGGAAATGCAAATGAGTTATTTCACTGTAATAAACTCAAGTAAAATAAATTTGATTTTAAATGGCCCCTGCACACAACAGATGGGTTCATGGCAGCTGACCTCCTTTTTCTTTTCTGTTCAAACATTCATTTCACGTGGATGGCTGGGGCAAGCACACACAGGAGCCCATGTGGAGCCCTCCCCAATGTTGCTCCCGTACAGCACTAGAGCATGGAGCAATCATATTCAGCTAGAATTAGTGTAAATAAGCAAAATTTGGTCTATAATAGTGCATATGATAGTACATATGGCAGAGGGATCAGAATCTGACCATCTAATTAGATTTGACATTCATTCATTTCAAACCCACCCCAGTATGCAGAATTATCCTTGATTAGAAGTCAACTCTAATTCTACTCATTATTGGTAATTCTTTATGTCAGTGTAAGATTTAATTAGGAACAAAGTTCCATTGCCATCCAAATGCTGGCAAATTATCTATGGAAAAAGCACTTCTGAAACCTAACTGACAATGATCTCCTCAAGCTTTAAGTCCACCTTGCACAAAATCTCTAAAAAGTAGTTCAGCATGAGTGACCTGCACGCACAATTAGTCACACTCTCATTTCGGCACTGCTACACAGTAGAGTAAAGGTGGAAGGCCTTGTGCTGCTCTGTTATCTACCCCTATGGTAGGGGATAACCTACAAGGAGCAATTTTGTGGGCAGTAGTAAGACCAGCAGGATGCAAAAAAGGCTGTAGGAATGCACAAATGTAGCAGTAGCCCGGCTACTTCTCTTTCAGGATATGCCACTAAACACTGCCTGGCTGACCACACACATTGGGTTGAACTTCTCATCTCAGGTCACAAAGGAACCAACCTAATGCCCATTTTTGCAAGCATTAGCATTAGGGGGAGACTAGGAACCCACGAGTGCTGCTGGTGGTCTCCCTTGTACCTTACCGACCAACAATAACATATGGGCAAGTCCATGAGTAACACGTGAGCACAGGCTGGGTAAGTCAGCCCTGATGTCAATGGATGCAACTCCAGTGGGAGTCCTTTGGCAAAATCCATGATGACTCTCTGAGCAGTGACCTAAATTTGCATGTCAAGTGTAAGCAGCAGCGTGGCTTCACTTTCTCAGACTGTGTAAGGAACGAACATAAAAATCTTCTTGGTGGCAGGAAAGAAAAGTAATGACCCAGCAGTGTTTAACAGAAAATTCTCCTTAAGAGTGCTTCTTTCTTTTATTACTTTGCACCATTATTTCTGCTGCTTAGAACCCTCATTTAATGCAGATTGTAGCAGCACTCACAAGGACAGCAAGATAAGGATACCATCTCTTTGCATCTGCAGGAAAGTAAATGCATCAAGCAAACACATGCAGGATGATTTGGGGAATCACTGGGCTGCTTTAGAGATTATTTGTTTTGCTTCAGTCAAGACAAACTGTAGCTGTACTTGGTATCCACTCCAGGTACACTCTAATATAAGCATGAGCGAGCTAAATTAAACAAGTAAGACAGGCTTTTCATCCCTGAAAGGAAAGTAAAACATTATTGTTGTCAAATCCTTTCAGTCACTAATGAGATAAAAATGCTTTGCTGCTTCTCTTTAAATACATGGGATTAGGCTGATTTAAAACTCTTTGGATGTTTATATGATCATTCTATTTCAAGGTGTGTCTTAATGGCACACTGCTCACTAAAATATTGTTGAAGATACACTGTTACATGTCTGAGGACAAAAGACCTTTAAGCTGGACAAGCACTGCAGAAACAGATACATTTAATCTTTTTGACACCTTACAAGTGTGGTCCTTTCCAAGAGCATTGCCATAAAAGTCCTCTGTTTCTTCATTTATATTTGGCTATAGCACATGTCTGAAGCTCTCTTCTGGTACATCAAGTTGCTAGTCGAACACTGTCCATGCACAATCCAGAGAGGGCTGTGTGCTCTGATGCAACTCTCTTGGCTTCACTTCATTTAAATTCAAAACTTAAATCTGATATATATGACTTTTAGAAAATTTATTTTAAGTTATGGCTTCATATTCATTTGGCTATAGTATTTAAGTTTCAAAAACTCTCGAAGGTATAGGAGACAGAAGTATGTATCTCATACCACCAAACAGCCTAAATTTCCCCCAAAACACCACCATCTTCTCAGGCCAGAATCATTAAAGGACCTGTAAGAAGAATCTGAAAGAGGATAAAGGGATAAAGGAAGTCTATACTAGGCAAAAGAGTCCCTCTTGGAAAAAGTAGGACAGCTTTGTAGACACACAAATGTTTACAGGAATCACTTGGAAAGATACCTAGAATTTTACAGAATACTGGTCTCATTGGCACTGCTTTCTGAAACCACATTTTATTTCAGTACCTGTCAAGGTGACTCAACAATGTGCACTTGCAGCCCAAAAAGCCAATCATATCCCGGGCTGCATCAAAAGCAGCATGGCCAGCAGGCTGAGGACATGGGTTTGACCCTCTCCCCCATTTCAAGTGCTGTGCCCATGCCTGGGGCCCTCAGAACAGGAAAGACATTGACCTGTTGGAACCAGCCCTGAGGAGGGCCACAAAGATGATCAGAGGGATGGAGCACCTCTCCTACAAGGACAGGTTCAGGCTGGTTCAGCTGGAGAAGAGAAGGCTACAGGGATATTTGATTGTAGCCCTTCAGTACTTGCAGGGGGCTTGTAAGAAAGATGGGGTCAAACTTCTTAGCAGGGCCTATAACGATAGGACAAGAGGCAATGTTTTTAAACTAAAAGAGAGCAGATTTAGACTAGATACAAGGACAAATTTTTTTACAATGATGGTGTTGAAACACTGGAATATCTACCACAGAGAGACTGTAGATGCCCCATTCCTGAAAACATTCAAGGCCGACTTGGATTGGGCTTCGAGCAACCTGGTCTATTAGAAGGTGTGACAGAGGTATGATTTGAACTAGATGGCCTTTAAAGGCCCCTTCTGACCCAAACCATTCTATGACCAAGTTTCTCAATACAGAAAAGCTATTGTCTTCTTGACTCTTCACGGGCTTTCTGCTCCTTGAGACAAAGAAGGTTACACTGAGCAGTCACTGGCACAGATTTGGCTTGGGCCAGTTAGTGCTCTCTCATACAACTACTGTGCATATTTTGAGAAGCAGCATGTACCAAGGCCCATTCCCAAAGCACTCTTGGTGTGCTTTCCTCCTTTGAAGTACAGGGGAGTTTAATGCCACAGATACAGGCTGGTCTTTGTCTGCTGCCATTGCTGCCCGAGAACATTCCCAGATGCCTGCAGTTTACTGACACAGACAAAGCTGATGATAATCTGATGAAAACCTTAAATCTATGGCAAGTAAATTTCATCAGGTTAAATTGGTAAATTTAATCTGTAGTGGACATTATAAAAAAGAAATCTTGAGTTTAGAATGTCATATACTCCAGCCACGCTGCAGGATTAGTTACCATTTGAGTCTTCTAGACACAGAGACATTACTGATAAACCAAGCATGAATCGAACAGATCTGACAGCATTTATTGTCACTGGACTACAAGGTAATTATCTTGGGTAACTTTTCATTGCACAAATTAAGGCAGCACATCTTGGCACATCCCTGCTATTCCACAGTCTGCCATTTAAAAGAAAGACCTACTAGGACCATCGCAGGCTAATAACAAGCTTATAGGAAAGACCCCATAGCTTGTCCTCCGCTGCCCTTCCTTTCTCCTTTCCTTCCCTGTTGAGATTTCTGTATTTTTCAATTCACTAATGGACCATTATTCAGGGTATAGGAAAAGGAGGATATCGTGGTTTTTCATAAGGATGGAATATTATTTTGGCATTTTGGCAATGGAAGCAATTACCTTTCTCACCTGGTGACAGCATGCTATGTCTGCAAGAAATACAGTGGCTGGAGAAATCCTGCATACAGCATTCAGTTTAACATAGAAGCTGTTATGGCAGCTGATCCACTGCTGCCACCTTTTCTACTAGGAAGGAAGATTTCCTTTCTAAGGGTAGAGATAGGAAAGAAAGGGGGAAAAAGCATCCTCTTGCTGGATAACTGCAGATGAAAAGCCATCTAATCTTCAGGGAGCTTATGTTTTCAGTGTAGGGCATGGAAATCAAATATATTGCAAGCACTTCCAGTCCAGCACCTGCATGATGGAAACAAGGCTTTGTGGTCCAGCTGCCATCTGGGGAAATGATGACAACATCTCCCTCTGATTTCAAAGAAGGCGGAATCTTAGTATATGCAGGCAGAATTTTAAGCTGATTATTCTCTGACCTCAGCTGAGTCTAAGCATTTTTAATATAGCTTTAGTTTGGTTTTATGAAGCACAGATGACTTAGTGAGCATTTTCAGCTCTTGACTTTATTACTCTGAACATCTAATAACCTATACATTCATCTCTGTTTACTTTAGCAGACATCTATTCTTATTCATAGGATTTTGTGTATATCTAAGTAGATGTGGCCTGCAAGTGTCACACTGAATTCAGAAAAAAGCTTCATGGATCAAAGAGCACCTCAGAGCCAATTGCTTCCTATCCCACAATTAAATCTGTGTGAAAACCCAAGTCATTCTTTGAATTAACAGAACAGTATTTTGTGGATGTACTGAATGAGACAAGGAAAGGGCAGTCAGTCATGCAGGACAACACATTATACACTTAATTGAGCATTGGCAGCTTTTCAAAGGCATCATCACCCACTGACACGCCTGTATGGTTGGGAAAGTGCACAGGGAGAGCTGCTGCTACCAGGATCCAGCAATGCTTGCAGGGATGAGTGGGGAAAAGGCGTGTCCATACCCAGGGAGACTCCCTGCCCAAAGGGTACTTGCAGGGATATTACTGCACAAAGCTGTAACATATGACCCTACTTCTGTATCAGAATTAAAGTTTTAAACCCAAACATTTTAAAATTAAACACCAACAAAGGATGCCAAGTTGCTTAATTATGGAAAGGTCCTTTTTCCTTATGTTATACAGCTAGAAAATACTCATCAAGCTTTGAATGTAGCACTACACACTCTGCCCTCCCTGCCTGCTTGCAGCAGCACCACAGACCAGTGCCACCACCAGCCCCACTCTTGAGGCATCTTCAAGGAGTGTGTTCACTACACGCAAAATTTTTTACCTCTGTTTAGCTTCAGCCTTCTAGTAGATGCAAGATAAGTTTGACAAAGAAGAAAGACATCACTGCGGAAAAAAGTCAAGCTGTTTTGTCTGCTCAGACAGCAAGATATTAATTTGGAGAAAGAAAAAGGAAGTTGCGGTGTTCAACCTTGCCTGGTGTTCAATGATGTCTGTAGAAACATGAACCTCCTGCAGCTGTTTACAGGTACTTATTTGCCTGTCTCCAACAGATTTCACTGTAAATGAGTTTCTTCCTTCTGTCAGCTCAAATAGAAAAGGCTAAATAGTAAAATATAGGGTCAGTCTAGCCTGGTGTTTTGTAGAGGTGAAGGCACAAACTAAAAACAAAACCTCAGTGAAGACCAGATTTTCTTTCCTGCAACTGCTTTTTGGAGTTGATGGGTGGCTCAAAGTTTTCCTGTTGGTGAGCTTTTCAGGACAAAATCATCTCTGACAAATCACTGGGTGTTGCAGTTAAATACTGGGGGCTTTTAATTAAATAAACCAAAACTTTGTTGCAGAAGGGGTTATTCAAAACTGTTCTGGTGTCACTGAAGGGTTACCAGCAGGCCACACAATTCGGGAAGCAATTGCTGCTGCAGCTAATCGGGCTGTTTGAGGGCCAGGAAAGAGGGCAGGCTGTGAGCACTGGGACAGCACTAATGAGGTGGCTGGCTCTGCCAGCCAAGGTCAGCTTACTGGAGGCATCAGAGACCAGAGAGCTTCTGATGATTTAAAAGGGCTGGAAGATAAAGTGTATTATTGTGACTACTTCATGTGTTGCACTGGTTCCAGGGAACTGTCAGCTTCAATTTGTTCCTCCCATTGAAAAGAAGAAAGATGCTCACATACTTCTGTTCTAATCCATCATTTCTTTTGTGCTGGTTGGGAAGTAAAAATTACGGGATACCCTTTTAACATAAAAAGACATAAGAAAAAGATAACTTTAGGAAAAAAAGCCAGTTACTTCTTGCATCATGCTTAGAGGACTCACTTCTTCATGAGACCACCTGGTGCAGAGTCTGGATGCAAAGACTACGGCAACATCTGTACTTGTGGCTTCCAAAAAGCAATTCAAGAGTACCAAGGAACCTGCCCTTCTCTACAGTTTCCAGACCCTGCAGGGCAGTGTGTACTGGGACCAGCTTTTTGATCACAGCTGGGATACACCCAGTTCCTGGAGCCTTGCTGCAGCTCCCTAATTAACCTGGATATGATTGGGGAGCGGGGGGATCCTCTTTCTTCCCAACAGCACCAGACCCAGCAGCAAAGGTACTTCAAAGCTAGAGCTGAAGAGCAAAAACTCAAAGGATTGAATCCAAATCCCCTGGATGCAGACCTGTAGTGATAGGAGAAGTGGTAATGGTTTTAAACTATAAAAGGGCAGATTTGGGCTAGATGTAAGAACTTTTTTTACCATGAGGGTGGTGAAACACTGGCATATGTTGACCAGAGAGGTGGTAGATGCCCCATGCCTGCAAATATTTAAAGGTCCAGTTGGACAGGTCTCTGAGCAACCTGATCTAGTTGAAGATGTTTCTGCTTATTGCAGGGGTGCTGGACTAGATGGCCTTCAAATGTTCCTTCCAGCCTAAACCATTCTATGATTCTATGAAAGCTGAGATAAAATTGCTGCCCACTTGCTGTAAAATAAGAGCTCAAGGTGTCCTAGAAGGCAGACCAGGTTTTAGCATGGCAGCTGTCCCTAGGTTGCCAAATGGGGAAAGCCCACTCCCAGAGAGGATTACCTGGTACCCCTGCTTTCTTTCCCCTTGAAATACCTGCCTGGAGCAGGAGCCAGAGCACCAACCCTGCAAGATGGACAGGACAGGACTAAGCTGGCCCTTCGCCAGCCACACAGCCCACTTGGGGGACAGATAAGCAAGGCCACGAGCAGTATTTGCGCTGAGGAGCAGAAACAGAGCTGTGGAACAGCTGTGACCAGGAAAATGCACAGTTTCTGCTTTGATTTGAGGTACGTAGGGAAAGATGTCATGGAACTCAAAGTGAGTTGGCTGCCCAGCCTTAGCTAAGCCATTCCTGACATTAAGCAGAAAGATAAAACGTGATCCAGTTTATTTCATTCAGGATTGGCTTCTGCTGCCACTCTCCTTCCAGCTCTCTCACAGGGAGTTGGCAAAGCCCATCTTACCATTCCTTCTCCAGCTGCCTGGCTCCTCTGGTCTCTTGACTTTGCTCTGGTATAACTATATTGTCTGAAGGACAGCATGGGAAACAAAGATGTTTGCAACTTAAATTCTTATTGACACTGTTACGCTTCCAAAGTGGAGCCACCATGGTTTGTAAAGTCCCCCAGAGTAAAATCACTTCTTCTGTCAAAAGACTTCGCATTTTACTTTACATTCAGTGAGCCCAGTTCTTTCTCTCTGCCTTCTAAAAGGGCAAGCACATCTTGGAGTCAGTGGCACAATTTGTGCAAAACTGGCAGGGGGAAAAAAATTGTCAGTGTGTGTTCTTGCTGATTAATTTTGAAAATCTCTTAATAAGAAACCTCATTAACATTAACCCTGCCAGAAAAGCAACAAGCACTGAAAGCTGAGTGAACAGAACAATGACCTCCAAGCTCTTGCTAGGTGAGAAAACAACCATTTTTTCCCCCCATTTTGTTAATAGAGTAACACAGGAACCACACAAGCTTGAAAGTGATGTGACAGGTTCCTATCTGATACTAATTCACATCCTGGTCCTCTCTAACAAGCCCGTGCCAGGAGCGTGCATTCAGGCATCGCTCTCCTCACTTCCTTGCCCGTCTGCTTTCAGCTGACACTCTGTGCTGGCTGAACGGCCACAGACACAAGCTGTCTATCTCCTTGCTGTTTGCAGCCTAGCTTGCCTGATGAAAACTACCCCAGTTAAGTGGGTTGTCTGGGAGCAGCTTGTCAGTACCACATGTATACCATGAGGAGAAAAAAAAAATAGTCAGACCAGCCATCCCTTTTTTGGAAAAAGCCAGTGCTGCCTTTAGTTCTCACTCCCACTTCTTCCCAGTGGGGAAGCAAGGCAGCTTCACCCAGAATCGGACCTTTTCCAGTAATGTGCTTTGCCTGGAAGCTACCTTTCTGCCTGTTCAGACTTAAAAATACAAAAGAGCAAAAAGTAACCCTGTGTGGCCTGTAAACATGGTGCTGTGAGTTTTGAGGCTATTCTGCATACCACTCTTACTGTAAGTATTTGTTCTGATACAGGTGAATAAAACAGTCATGTGCCTTGAGAGCGTTAAGAGAGGCAAAGCACCTTTCTCACAGATGTTTCTTCACAAGCCACACACTTCTCCCCTTACACATCCCCAAGCATTTAAGAAATATTAATTCTGCTGAATTAATGGAACAGGTTAGAGAAAAACCTCTAAGATGCAACTGTACTGTCATTCTGGAGGGTAGAGATGTGAAAAAGCTAAGTGCTCTGCTTCTTACACAGGATCCTGGAAAGAAATTGAACACGCTGTTTCTTAAAAACAAATACAAACAAACAAAACCCCCAGAGCCTACACCTTGTCAAAGAAGGTTGCTTCAATGCCAAAAGTTAAACCAGCATGAGGCTATGAATGCTGTGATTTTAAAGGTCCACATTGCACAAGTGCTTATCTGCACTTGCAAGTAGCACAGACACCATCTTATGTGACTGTCCTAGTGCTTTAGTTACCAGCTGAGAAAATGCTGGATTTATGAATAAAAAGATAAACTTTGCCTTTAGCCTCCCACCGTAGAACATACATACCCACCCACACTTACTTAAATGTGGAACAATCTGTCACATTTGCCCATTATGGTTATAAAGCAGGGCTCCTAACCCATCCCAGTGGCCACCTTCCTGAGTCTGGCAACAATAAACCTGATCACATTGTATCTCTTCCCAGTGTGCGAAGACCCCAAAGACAACTGGACAGCCAGAACAGAAATTTTCCAGCAAAGATGCCGTTCCTCTTGTCTCCTTCCTCAAGCTCCCTGTTTGGGTATGCTCCTGCTTTCGTTTATGCAGGAGAGGGATGCTTGTGAAACCTAATTAGCCACTGGAGAAGATGAAGATAATGTTTCTGTTTGGGAGTGCGTTCCCTGCCCCGGGCTCCAGCTGCGTGACAGCAGCTCAAACACGGTAATTAAGATGAGCGCGGCTGAATGCACGGCCAGATTAATGAATGCTGAAACTACACTAGCAAAACACTCAGCTCTTCGGGGGCAGATGGTTGAAAGGGTGCAAACGCAGAATGGCCACAAGCACACAGTTTCCAGAAAGCTTTTTGAAACTTTGAATGACCAGAGACAGCAAAATGCTAGGTTAACACAGCAATAGAAACACCAGTCACAGGATTAGGATGACCTTTTGTAACCAGGGCATTCAAAGGTAAACTGAAGAGCAATGCCAGTGTGTAATGTGTTTGCATCAGTCCTTGGGAAAGAGCCAGAGACAGAAAGGGGACCTTAAGAGGGTCTAAGCTCTCCTCCAGCCGGTAATACCATAAAAGCTCACTGGAAATAGAAAAGACCAAAGGAAACGCTGAGACTTTTTTCTGGAAACAAGGTTAAGCACTTCCACGCGCTGTGAGAAAACACGAAACCTGTTTCACGTCCCTCAGAGAGCACTCACAACCAAGATTTTCTTCACATTCACAGCCTAAATCCACGCACAGGGAGCCCCACAGAAGTCCCCCTGCTCTCCTGAAAACCCTGCCGCCGCCAGATGAGCAGGGTCGGGAGCCGCTCCTGTGACAGCGGCTCTTCAGCCCCGCAGCCCTCGGGCTCCGCTCGGCCACGTCCAGGCTCGGCACGGGCGGCGTCCCTTCCTTCCCACGCGGGTTCCTGGACCCCCACCCGTGTCGGAGCCCAGGCGGGTACCTGTTGCTGCCGGCGGTGCTCACAGCCCGCTCCGGGACGCCGCTCGCCCGCCGCCCAGCGCTCCTCGGGCACCGCGGTGCCCCATCCCGGGCGGCAACGTCCGCAGCCGGAAAGCTAATATCAGCAAATAATAACGCCTTCTTCAAAAAAGAAACAGCTCAAAGTTTTAAAATAACAAAAACCGAGGAGGAGCGCGGAGAGCCCGCCCGCAGTGGCAGCGCACAGCCACTCTCGCAGCGAGCGCGGGCGCTGCCGGCTTTTCCTTGCGGAGCTGCCGGAGGGAGGAGGAGGAGGAGGAGGAGGATGAGGCGGTGCTGCGCGGCCGCGGCCCGCCCCCCCGGGCGGTGCGGAGGTGCGGGGCAGGGCGGCGCGGAGGGGCGCGGAGGGGCGCGGA
>JAWWMP010000081.1:90448975-90495099 GCA_035047865.1 Dendrocincla tyrannina | reverse complement strand
CGCGGAGGGGCGCGGGCCTCCCCCGTGGGGTCGCCCCGGCGGGGCGCGGCGGGGATGGCGCTCCCGCTGGCACCGCACCTTGTTGGGAGCGGCGGCGATGGTGGTGGGGCTCTTCCATTTTTCCATTCGATGCGCCTGGCCTCTCGGGAGGTTTGTCCCAGAGGTGGGACAGCCGCAAAATGCCTCTGATCCTTCCCCACCGTGGAATGGTGCAGGGAACGGGCTGGCGCCGCATCCCTAACCCGTCGGCCACTCGCTGTAGCCTCCGTTGCCTTTAGCAGTGTGTGTATAAAAGCTCTAAATTTGGATATTGGGCGGGCTGAAGACAGCAGTTAAAGGCGAATATAAATGAAAGAACATTCAATGAATGGACCTTACGTTTCTTCCTTGGAGGATCTTTCCTCTGTTACTCAGAGGAAAAAAAAAGGCAGGAATACCACGTTTTTCCAGAGACTGTGGGGTATTTTCTTCAAATTCAGTCTTCCTTCCAAAATGTATAGACCTATTTATTTACTATAAATACATCTCTCCACAGAGGTAAGAATTATGCATGTATTTATTGCTGCCCTTAGGACGTCTTAATTTCTCTTTTGTGACTTTTTTCCACACTGGCATCAACCAACAGAAGTACCAAACATCCATGTTGTATTTTCTATACTATTTGCTGTTTCTCTGCCAACATTTAAAGCTGTTGCAGGGTCCCAGGGTCCTTCAACAAGCTCTCCCTTGTGCCTCTTAGACAGCTGGAAGTGCCTTTGTTATACGCCTGTATCTTTCCCCATTTGGGTCAGGATAGGTAGACGTGCCCTTTCAAATGCAAATGTTTGCCATGGAATACACGGGCCTGTCATACAGAGGATGATACTATATGAAGAAGTTAAGGAAATTACAAGAAAGACAGAGTTAGGTTTTCACAGAGCATTGTGCATGGAAACAAACAAACAAACAAACACCCCAAAAACAAACCCAAAACTAAAAACTATCCCTGAATAAAAAATTTAAGCTGCCAATTCCAGCTGACCTATCATCTTGAATGATTTTCTGCAGTAATAATTAACATGTGTTATTTATATTGTATGATGAAAATAAACAGCACCCTGTAGCCTTAAAAAGTATAAATGACAGAAAATTACTCCAGACTCAGTAAAAGCAGGAAAGGATGCTCTTTACACTGGTGTGCAGACCTCTGGGGCCTACAGGCAGTTTCCAAGGTTTCTGAGTTCAGATGGGCTCTACAGCAGTCACGGCTGTGGCATTTCCAGAGGCATCCACTTCTCCACTAGAAAAAGTGTAGGGGCTGCTGCCAACATAGTGCCATTGCTGTAGCTCCAAGGCAAAATTTTAAGGGTGACCTTTCTATGTCTCTGACCGAACCAATTCTTCCCCCATGTCATATATGTCACACAGGATGTGAACGCTGAGGCCAAGGCAGAGAAGTTGCTTTCTGGAAAAAGCAGCTGTGCATTTTGGGCTATGGAATGCCAGCGGAAGAGGAGAGGAAATATTTGTGGCAATGCTGAAAGCTATAAATGTCTCATCATGCATACTGAATATGCATTTGAGTCCATTTCAGCCTTTTAGGGGATGGCAGCTCTCACTGTGGAAGCCTGGTTGTTATGTTAAAGGTTTTCAGTGCCGTAGACTAATTGCAGCATCTTACTTTAACCTTGAGGCTTCTACAGTTCGGGGCAATTGTTACAAATTCCCTCTGGCCCTTTTGGTCTTATCTTGTAGAAGATTCTTTGAACTTTCAGTTGCAGATGCAAATACCTCATTCATTTTGCAGCCCCCTCTTTCAAGGAAATATCCTCTACCTATGCAAATACATGTGCTGGGGATGTATGAGCTGTTTCTCTTGGTTTCTCAATACAGTTTTGCATAGCAAACATGGAAAGCTAATCTCCTCTCTGTCACCCCAAACCCTACACACATTCCCACTTCCCTGCTCCCAGTGCTATAGCTTGTTGAAACAGCTAGGAGACTGAGTAGGTTTAGAGATGCTCTAGATAAAATCTTTGCCCCACTTAGACCTTCTGAACATGTATTCATCCTGACACACATGCTTTTGAAAAGCTCGGGTCAGTCATTCCACGTGTGTCTTGTTTTGCTAATTCAGTGGAAATTGCCAGAGAGCTCTGTCTCCCTCCATCATCAAGCAGGGACTGAAGCTGCCATTGTATTGTGCCTGTGATCATGCTACTACTCCTATAAATTATTCACAGTATTGCAGTGTAATCTTCTGTTATGTTAAAAATAGGTCATCATGACTGTCCCCAGTGAAATTTCTAAGTGACAACAGCTGATTCTAGCTTTGTTTCCAGAAAACAGTGACCTTTTCAAAGCAGTAATTGCCAATTATGCTGCACTTCCATCTCCCTGCCAGCTCCAGTGCACCTTCACAAACACTAATTCCCATCAATGGTAACCCCATATTATACTTGAGACAACTAAGCTAGAGCTACTAAATTACCTGCTGAGCTTTGCCATAGCACTTCACTTTCTATTCGCCTTTGCTTTCAGGCCAAAAAATAAATCAGGATTATCAGAGAAGAGATTATAGTCTGAGAATATCTAAATGGTCTGCTCCTCCCAGGCACCCAGAAGGCTGCTTGAAAGGGCTGAGCAGGATTTTCTGGCTGATATGCATCAGTTACACGTTGCTCTGGGGGGTGGATATAACAAGAAGCACTTCACTTTTCCCATGGACACACAGGTTCCAGCCCACTGAATCCTCTGAATCAACAGAGCAGGAGCTTTCAGATCTGTTGCAGACCTGTCTAGAGAAAGCTGGAAAGGGGAGCAGGACCCAGTAGTCTGGACAGAGGTCTGAGGGAAACTGTCTTTCCCCCATAAAATACTGTGCAGAAGGACTCTGTGTGGACCCACTTGAAAATGTGGAATATTGTTGCAATTTCCCTGCTTGCGGTGGTATGTCTGTTATGCAGATACGAAGATGTAGCTCAGTCCTGGGCGACTTCGTTCACCTTAAAGCAAGGGCTGATGGTGGGTGGCAGTGCTCAGAAGACCATTCAGACAGGAATTCACATGAAGATCTCTCACTAGCATGTTTGGACCAACCAGAGGCCAAAGAAGGTGGGGAGATGGTTGGGCAAACCACAGCTTTGACCTTTGGGTGTCTGAGGTAGATCAGGCCTAAGCCTTTAAGGAAGACAATTCATGTATTTTTCAGTTGTGACTTGTTTATCCTGTGTTTCTATGTATCTCCCATGCTCAGAAGGGATGTACAAGGCATCTTCATATTGCTGATGGACATCCCACAGGACATCTCCAGTAGGTATCACACCCAGGCAAGACTTCTGTGGGAACATGGGGTGCAAACCTGACTGCTTTTACCTGGGCACCCAAGCGCAAAAACAGAGGGGAATGATCATGTTTGAGAGTGGGGTATATGGCAGGTGCTGGATCTATCACTTGGAGAAGCTTTTAGGGGACAGGTAAGAGACAAGAGCCTGACACCTGCTATGAGCAATCAGGGCAAGATGTGAGCTTTAACTTGCTGATCATACACAAGTTCACCATTACTCTTTCCAACTAAACATATTAAAGTGTTGCCACAGTTCTCCTACTAAACCCTGCCATGCTGCTCTTTGTTCTGGTTTTCATATCTTCTCTGTCAACCAAGCTTGCCCAGTACATTTAGCTTGCATTCCTTGCCATCCTGTAACACTTGCTTTCCTACTAAAAGAGTTTGCCACCCACTTGTTTTTCACTGCTGACATCCTCTAACCACTGTGCAACTATTTCCCCCTTTTTACTTCCCAGCACTATGTTGCTGCACCACCCTCAAGTTCCTCATTTCTCATGATGTTGCTTTTGCAAAGTTTTCCACCTGCTTCTCCAGGGCACTTTGTGTGAAAAAGTTACTAGTGCTGGTCTTCTGCAGTGATTCAGGAATAAATTCAACCTTCTGGGACTTCTGGCCAGATGCCCAGCACAGCTGGATCTTTGGGAATGACCAAAGTATAATGCAGTGGTTGTGTCCTGAAGCATGGTAGTCAGGATACACTTGGTATACTAAGGAACAGTTATGGATGTGGAGGGAGAGGGCTAGGGACAGAAATGGGAGTCATCTTTATCTTTTACTGTACTGCAAGAGATAACACTTTACATAGGTAATCCTTGTTTTATCTCTTCTTTGTCTGACCTTGCTGCATTTGTGGTGGTCTGAGACAGCTGCCTTCTGATCAAGGACACTTCCCACCGATGGCCTGTGACTCCAGCAGCATTTGAAGTTCAGGAAGGAGTAGGCACAAGCATACACCCTACCTGGCCTCACATATATAACTTGAGGGAGCAGGACAAAGGAGCCACCCATTGCATCTTTTTACACCAGAACCTTTTTAAAATCATCCCCAATGCCTCTTCTGGGCAGGTTTTGGATGGCAATGTTCGTGCAGGGTTGGAGGGAGAAACACATTCCAGTTTAGCAGGCTGCTTAGCAACCAGGGCTGGCTGAGCACTCTTAAGTGCACACCAAGTGTGTGGATGGCATGTCTAGTACTGCAGCTCTAGCCTTATTTTTTTCCTCTCTCTTATTTTTGAAGAGCATTCCTTGTTTTCTAGTTGAGGCACATGAAAAACTGCTGGCAACTAATTTTTGCTTTCCTGGACAGCTGGAAATCAACTACGCTATGTGATGATCAAAGCTACACAAGAGATCAGAGATCTGAAGAGACAGTATGACACTCTCAGCCTACTTTCTGGAAGCATGACTGTCAGACAGTGTCTTCCATGCTATGGGGATGGGCTGGCTTGAAGTCTTGCGGCTGGACAGCCATGAAAATACCTTCCCCAGAGGAGAGCAGAGAGTGGAATGCAGTGCTTTCCATGGGTCAGCAGCATGTGAGATAACTGCTCAGGGATGCCTGTCCCAGTACAACCAATATGTAGAAGATCAAGAAGGCCCTGTTAGATTATCTCCAGGAATGGATTTATCTTTGTAGACAAAAAGTCAATATGTTCCTAGCTTCCACACTGGGATCTTCTTGAATCATTCAGTAATCTCTTTCCTCTTTCTTGTTTCTTGGCTCTCAAGTGCCCACACCTGGTTTCCTTCCACAACCTTTACCTTCCAACATGACAGCAGGCTGAGATTCCCAATGTGTTTGGGATTCTTAGGGATTGAGGCCATCTCTGCCCATATTACCAGGCAGTAATGCCTGCTGCTGAAACCTGCTGGTTACATCAGGACTGCAGTTAAAATGTGACCCCAGCCCACGTTCACCTCCAGACTTCCCTTGCACCTTCACCTGCACTTGAGAGGCAAATTTTGGGCAAGCTCTGAAGCACAGAGGAGGAGAAAAACTTTCTTTGTACACATCCAAGAAGACTTTGGTTAGCGGTTTCAGACATGGCCGCACCAGCCCCATCCTTGTCTGACCCATGTTACGAAGCAGGCAACAGGCCTGGAAGGACCAAGGATCATGAAGGATAGTATTATATGGGACAAGACACCATGAGACATGTTAGCAACCACCAAAGGTATCCTAAGTCCATGACTGAAAGAGCAGGACAGGAGCACCCAGGACTTTGGCCTGCCTTGCTGTGGCCTCTAGAAGCAGCATAGAGACAGGGCCTGCCTTCCTGCTGCTCAGTGATTGTCCCACAGGTCACGGCAAGAAGGGAGAAGTTGCAGGGATGATGAGCATGGTCTGGGGAAAATGATGGCCAGATAGGATATGGTTGCAAAGGCCGGGGTGGAGGAAAAGGAGCAAATAATGCCAGACAAGTTTAAAAATCAAGTCCCATATAATAATCCTGCAATGCTGCGCACCTGTGTTCCTGTATGTCCCTAACATGGTGGTTTCATAATAGAAACCCAGAAGGGATCTCTGGGGCAAAGGCTCCAGGCAATTCCCATCCTCAGCTATACTAGTGTAACACCAGACCTGCCCTGAAATCATTACCAGACAGGCAGCAGTGTGGGTGACCCAGTGAGGTCCTTGGTGCAGTCAGAGACCATGCTCCTCTTTCCTTCTCCTGGTCCACAGTTCTGCACAGAGGATTGCGGCTTTGAGAAATGATTTTCATTCCCTTCCTGCCTCCAGGATACCGCCACTTCCCTCTTTTCCTCATCAGCGCATATTTCTGTGGCTTAAATATAGCAAATATAAAACAAGTGCAGCACACATGAAATGCCATTCGGGGGAGCGCAATGAACATGCTGCCTCTGTAATGTAATGAGCCCCAAGTGCATCTGCCAACTATTTGGACTGAGATTCCAAAGGAGAGGGGGTGGTCCGCAACATGAAGAAGCTCATGACTAAACCCTGAGACCAGTAGCCCCAGGCATGTCTTGGGGGGATACAGGTTGCTTATTGGTCTAGCCTGCCTTCACCTAGAGGTGTTTAACTACTCAGAGCAATCCTTTCCTCTAGGAATGGTGAAGGGCAGCTTTTCATACCATGTCACTGGGGCTGTGAGTTTATTTGAATTAAAAAAAAATCACAAACAATAAGTAATGTAAAGCAAATAAATAGTGTTTCTTTAGGGGTGTGGTCTGGCTTTGTGGCTGAGATTAAATGACACCAGAGAAACCACGCCAGTTTTTGAACATCTGACCCTGGGTACTATTTTCAGTGCAGTGATTTTTGAAGTGATTAATGACAACAACTTGGCACTAATCAGGGGCTGGTGTTGCTGATTAAGCTATAACTCTTCCTTGGCTCACAACAGGCATCAGGAATAGAGTGGGCAGGAAACTCCCCAGAGTGCCCGAAGAGGCAGAGCACATCAGGACCTCCCGAGCTGCTTGCTTTTCAATGGGAATATTTTAAAAAGAGCTACAGACATCCAACCAACACCAGAGCTGAGCTCAGCAGTGCTGTAGTCCTCTGCTCCTCCCGTGGCTTCATTTTTCTTTGAGAATATTTTTGTATGAATTCTTTTAAACATTCCCACCCTTCTCAAAAAGAAAAAAGAAATGCCTCACTTGTTAAATATATGCTGGGATTGCTAGTGTGGCACTCCTGGCTTGTGTTTGTAGGAAGATCTCAGAAATGCTAGCTAGTTTCAAATCTATCTACATCTACAAAATCTCTGTTTTCTCTAAGACATTCAAAAAAGGAAAATTTGTTAGTTCAGTATGAAGACCAAATCTTTCATTCCTGATGTAACCCAAAGTCCTCCAATCATTCAATTTATAAATTGGACAGATTCTCCACATGCCACTCCAGAATTCAGGGATTCCCTAGAAGAAGCAGGCTACGCTCACGCTGCTCTTTGTATTACCACCATTAAGAAACCGCAGTGACCTCTGATCTGATGGTGGTGTTTGAAACAGAAAAAGATCTTATTTGCTTGCTGCCACCTCTGTTAGTTTTGTGTCATTACCTGGGCCCTGTCCTTACTTTTTCTTCTTCCTACATGAGTGAGAAAATACAGTGAGTGGGACTCCAAAACTTTCAGGAGCTCTCAGCTGGCAAACTGCACTTCTACACAGTCACAACCACCCTGTCAAAATGAACACACTGCCTCCTAAGTCACATACATGTTTACAAAAGAGCCCTTCTACTACTCTGAGCTACCATGAAGCAAGAAGGATGCGAGCAAAGCTCCATTTATGCCATAGAGCCTGAACACTGGCTAGCCTTGTTAGCCACTGGCATCTTAATCACAAGCTTCAGAGAGCCATAGGGCTAATATGTGAGATTTTCCCTGAGGTCCTGCAGGAGTCACTGAAAACTTAGTGCCTGTGTCAATGACAATATATTCACAGACCTTTTAGCCATCCCACCAAGTCCCCCAGAGAGGCTGTCCCTCTCTCTTCTGCTGCAGGTGATTGTGACACCCCTCCAGGAAAGCTCCTGCATTGCAACTTGGCTGCTGCTCTACCTGAACCATAAGCACACTCCTCAGGGAACGCCAGGGGGCTTTTCACTCTGGTATTGCACAGCACGAAGAGAAGATCACTTGCACAAAAGCCCATCACTGAGCATGACTTCCCCTAGGGCTGGGCAGGGGAGTGGGCAGGAGGGCAGGGCTGGCCCGGGAAGCAGCCTGGTGTGATGAAGGGAGAGCTGTTGCAAGCCCTTGTGCTATAGGCCCTTCAGAGAGTTCTGAGTTTTTGGCGCAGTTTTGGGTTTTGCTTCCCAGGGTGGTCATTTCATCTGGGATTATGGGATTGAGCATTTATTGGGCTGGGCTACTTTGAGTGTCTTTTCCTCACTATGGGATGGGTTGTGACTAATTACAGGCAGGCTCATGCAATGCTGTGACATGAGTAGTAAAGGCCAGGGGTTTCCCCAAAATACCACTTTATTTTCTCACTCTCTGTAGCTTCCTTTCTTTCTACCTCACATTTTGTCTTTCCATCTTTCTACCAACCATTTGAACTCTAGGTATCATTTCCAAGCTCTGGGTCTCTGAACTTTCCAATTCCTAGACTATCTGCAGTTAAACAAGAGTAAGCCAATGTCAGCCCTTGGAAGTTATGCAGAGTCAAGCCTATTATGCTCAGGATTTCCATAGTGGTTTTGCTTCACCTGTTTTCCAGTTGCCAAAGACACAGAAATACAAATGACTCTTCACATCATAAGCCCCCGTTTCAAACTATTTCCCTGCTCTTAGATGGCAGATCAAGAACATATTGCTTAAAATTCTGTGACAACATCCCTCACCCCCACAAGCAATACTGAGATATAGGAGAAATCCTGCTATTGGGAAATCTTTCCTCTGCCAACTTTTTAGTGCCACTGTGACATTGTTAAGTGCTTGACTACTCTTCTCTCTTTCTTTCTCTCTCTCTCCCTCTGACATATGCTCTCAGACTGTTTTCACTCCTTGCCTTTTAACTCTGCACTTCCTGACCCGGTTGTTTTGTGCCTGTCACACCCTTGGTACACCAACCACAAGGCTTTGGTTTTAGCATCCAGGCAGGCGGAAGCTCATTTCACAGGCAGCTGAGCTGTGCCTTGAATTATTAAAGGGGTGAAGTTGTTTACACCACCCACTCACGTTGCCCAAGCCACATTTATTTAGTGAATTTAATGATGGGACTGAGCGACAAAAAGCTTGTGTTTCACACAGCTTTGTAACGACACTATGTAAAAACAGGAGGGGGGAAATGTGTGAAAAGGAAGGCAATTTTGCTTCAGCCTTTGGTGAGATACTTGTTTTGCAAGCTTCGAAGGCACCCTAAGCACACCTGATCAGTGGTTTTTCTCTGGCTTGTACATACCTTCCTCTTTTCTCCTAGGGCTGGTTAAATGCCACTTGTTTATTTGATCTGTTTTTTCCCCTCACTGTTGTTATTATTAGTGATGTAGAAATATTGCCAAGAGATATGAACCAAAAATGTTGCCTTCAAGAAACAGAGAAGGAAACACCAAAAAGATCAATTATCTTTAATTAAAAAATAGGGAGAGACCAAAACAGAAAGTGTCTCTCATTTCAATATTTTTTTTTTTCTTATTTTTTTTTTCATTTTGGGCCACATGAACTCAAGCTTTCCTGCTTCATATACAGAACATGATGCTCTGTTAAAAATAGCCCTCCAGCTGCCCTGGACAGCTGGAAGTGCCGATGGGCCTGAGCACTGCGGGTGGGTCAGTGTGGGGGCGCCTAGGGTGGTCCTTGACTACACAGAAAGCTCTCTCCCGGTCTGCATAACTCGGTGTCTGCACATGGATCACAACCAGAGAGAAGCAGCTGTGAGAAGCAGGTGAGCAGAGCATTAAGTGTAAACAGGAATAAGAAAAAATGCTCCATAAGAGAGCACTCTCTTTTCCTTGACATCCTTGTCCTGCATGCTAAATAGGTCTGATCATGCTCTTGGAGAGAGGTGCTTCCATCTGAATTTATAGGCCAAATATCTCACTCCAGTCTATCTATCTGGATGAAGCAGACACTGTTGCCTTGGTGATGGGACTTCTCATCCTCTGGGCTGCAGTGAGTACAGCACATGCGTTCTCCGTCTTTGGGAACATGAGATAAGCTGAAAGGACAAGTAGGGCTGGTGGGACCTGTAAACATTTTCAGGACACTGATCCACAGTCTCCCAGCAGTCAGGAAGGAGAAACTCCCATGACTTGCATACATTGCAAGGCTGCTCATCCTTACAGCAGTCTTCTGAGACATTAGGCACTTGTACGCTGGATAAAAAGTAGCCATGTCAAACTCTTTGGGGTGAAAACATAGGAAAAACAGTATCCCTGTATACCTCTGAGGTAGGCATCTGCTGGAATACCATAATGATATGCACACATGAATATTCTTTAGTCATAATTCTTTTAAAGTTGCATCATTTTGATGTGCTCTGTGGGGAGGGGTCATACCTGAGGGGTCTCACCAAAGCAGGGCTAGATATAGCATGGAAAGAAACCTGGTCCCATGGGTCACAGAGAAGCTGTGACATGGATGTCCCTGTGTGATGTTTTGACAAGTCACTGCTCAAGAAAAGAATAGCGTCTTGTATTGCTTTAGGGGAAAAGTGGCTTGACCTGAACTGTTGCTGAACAGGGTATGTCTCAATTTTAAGTCAACATCCAAGGCTTTGTCCTCATTTTTCTCTAACATCTCTAACCTCATTATGTGCAGGCCATGCACATAATCATGTACAGCAGCTACCTTTCATTTCAGCTAAGCCTCAAAGCCGATCCCAAAACCCCAGAGCAAAAACTCTTTTCTCTCCCATAAAGAACAGGCAGGCTTTATAAGGATGTGAAGGTATCTGGTGTATTTTTGAAGCATACCTTAAAAGTTTGATGCAGTTACTGTTCTGCTGGGAGCCTTGATGGACAGCAGTGCTGGAGTGTATCTGTGTGCCATAACAGCATGTCAGTCCTGCACATGGAAAGGGCCCTGTGCCTCTGAGACTGTGCCATGCACCATCTAAAGTGGAGCTCTGGTCTACTGAACTAGAGCACGTGCTTACTTACTGAACACAATGAAAACAATAGCTTTGAATTTTCCCCCCATGCTTTGGAAGCACAGATGGGATTTTTTTGTCAACTTTGGTCTGAGGGGCAGGTCATGGTTACCCCAGGTACAACCAGAGAGCACATAAAAGAGGTGGGAAGTGGAGATGTGAAGAGAGATCAGTGTAGAGCAGGTGCATGAAAAGATCTGCAATAAATCACGGCCTCATTTCTGCTTTCTCCTGTGCATTGTCCTCTTGGTTATGTTGATCACTGCTGACAAGATACTTGGACCCATAAGCTTGCCATGTTTGCTAAGTGCTTGCAAATTCTGTGCATGGATGTGTCTCCTTGACATAGGAGCTCCTGCTATGCCAAGCTCTGGTCCCCAGTAGAGGTTGTGCTGGGGGGATGGCATCATGCCTCCATGTCAGCCCTCAGCTCTACTCCAAGGGAAACCAGAGTCTGCCAAGAGAGCTAAACCCTGCCAAAATCTCCCTCCCTCTCTGGGTCTGGGAGCCACAGGAGCCTTCCTGGCTCCTCATCGTAGACAGCCAGGGAAAATCCATGCCTGTTTAGCTGAGTGATGAGGAGAAGCCTCCTGATAGAGAAAGGGATTTCCTTTTAATGAAATGTAACTTCAGAATCTCAGGCACTTAGAGTCACTAAAAATTAAACAATGTTTTCCCCGAAGTAGGTGTTTTGACCAAAGAAAGATATAAAACTAACTGAAGACACTTGCCTTGAATTAACGTAGTGAGTCAGGCCATAAAAGAAATGAAACCTTTTGCTGCCTGTGCTTTCAACAAGCTGAAAGAGTTTCTTTTTGAAACTTTTGCATACTACAGCTGTGCCCTGTTAAACATTGGCCAGATTGCAGAGGAGAGAGAGTTGTGCTTCACCGAACCTACGCATGGTCACTTGCAAAGCCTCTGCAGATCCTCTGAAGGGAGGGAGCACCATGTGAGTGCAAGGCTGCTGTTAAAAAACAAGAGAGCTAGCAAACAAAGTTTCTTTGAGGATGAACGTTTCGATGCCTTGAATACCTATTGCAAGAGTCCACCTGATTTTTTGAGAAGGTAGTTCTAGCCTACTTTGTCACACCCAGCTCTGTGACTTGCAATTTCAATGTATAAGGAAAAATTATGCCTATCAGAGCATAATTAGATGAAAATGGTGGAATTATCAATTATGCTGAAGAAAATACAGAAGATTTCAAGAAATGTTTTGGTTTGCATGTGGTAAAATATCAGTGCCAGCTTACAGTCTATGTCAATGGGAAAATACTTCCCCATTTATCTTTCCCAAAGGAGAATTTTAAACTGTAGTTTTAGAAGAATTATTAAAGGAACTTCTTGTTGATATTTCAAAAAACTTGAAATGCCAGAGGAATTCGGGAGAGCTGAGTTAATGTTGTGTCACTAATGATGCGATAGCCTGGCAGTGGTCCTGGCCTTTTTATGGAATAGCTGATGTAAGAGTCATATAAGCAAAATTAAAGGAGATGGAATACAATCAGTGACACTCATCAGGATTTTACAGAAAATAATTGTATGTGGGCTTTTGTAGGAAATAAGACTTTGTACTTCATGAGATCTTGACAGATGTAACACAGCTAAGAAATCATCAGGGATGCCAGGGATGTCATGAGGACATACAAAGATTGGTTCTTCCCTGTGGAATTGAACTCTTCTCATGTCAGTGACCTGAAAGGGAACTTTAAACAGTGATTGACTGAATATGTAGATGGCACAATGTCTGGAGAAGTGGTAAATCACTCCAAGAGCAGGCTGCTTGAGAAAGTGAGAGGATTCATCTGGCTTTAGGATGGGCATAGTTGGGAGCAAAGGAGATAAGCCACAGTTATGGGATAGTGTTGACTAGTCCTGACAAATTTGACTGAAAGACTTGAGGATTATAGAGAAAAATCTGGCGAAGAGCAGACCCTCACATGCTGCTAGGACCTTAAAGGAATCATGCAGATCCTTGAACTAGTCCTGATATATATATATATATAAATGTAAATAAATATATATGTATTTAGAAAGTATGTGTGAACAGATCATGTAACTTCTGTATTTGTCCCTGGTCTAACAGTTTTGGAGCACTGGGCTCCACGCTGGCATCCACTATGGTTTTAAGGACGATGAAAATGCTTAAAAGATTGAAACTTTCTAAGGACAGTCATTGATAACAGTCTGCTTGGCAAAGGATAACAGTGGTCTGAATACATTCTGTAGATAGTTATATGAGATACTTACATGCACAAGCAATAGTGAGATCTTAGCTCTCCCTGGACAAGAAGGAAAACTAACTCTAAAAAGCCAGACCAACCAGCTCTAGAAGAAATAAGATGTAGCTGTCTTTAACTGTGACAGCCGCTGAGCATTGGGATGAGTTGACAGCCGCTGAGCATTGGGATGAGTTAAAAAGGTGGACAGAGATCTGCCATAACTGCTTTCCAAATCAATCCAGATGTGGAACATAATAAAAAATAACCCATGCTCTAAGAGCTGTGGTCTGCGCAGAGCTGGGAGTTCAGTACCTGGCAAATGCCTCCATCTGGCCTAAAATCCCTAAGTTTTGGCTGGCGCCTCGGTTTCTGCAGCATGAGAAGGCGGGGGCTGCCCTGTGACCGAAACAGGCACTGCTCCTCCCCACTCAGGTCCCACCCAGCCTGGGGGAGCACACTGGGTTGTCCAGGGTCAGCAGCATTCCCGAAATAGCGGCCAAAAAGTTAATGTTTCCCTGCTAACCCGTTCAAGAAGGAGGAGAGGGGGCTGAAGGGGAAGGCCAGCACTGTGCCTGTGTTGTTTGGGCTCTCCAGCTGGCAGGTTTGGGAGCCAACAGCCCCTCTGCCTGAGAGAGCAGCTGGGGTGCATTTGTTCCCAGGTACATGTAGGTGAATTGAAGAGGCTGTCACCAGCTCACAGACTTGTAGGATAACTCAGGTGGGAAGGGACCTCAGAGGGTCATCTGTTCCAACCTTCTGCTTCAAGCAGGGTCACAGAGAGATTTTAAAAACTTTCCGGCTTTTGAAAAGCAGAGCCTTCTCTAGCTATTGCAGGATCAGCCCTGCCAGAAACAACTTAGCTGAGAGGCTGAAAAGGATTTTTTTATGGTGTATCATTCCCTTCAGATAACACAATATATATGTCAACCTGCACACATTTCTCTCCTTCCCTCCTACATTTCTGATTAAGAGCATAGGCTAAAGGTTTCAGAAACAGCAATGAAGCCTAAATCCCACTGACTCTTCAGAGCACTTGAGAATGTCCATATCAAGTCAGAGCATGTGGATGATTACCCTGGGGAGCGGTATCCACCTGCGTTGCAGGGAATGCAACAGGGTACTTTCAATGCCAGTTGATTTGCCCAATGGCATCAGGTGTTCTCTGGACTATCAGAACATTTTCCATAATGCAAATGCTCTGCCCTCTCCTTTCTGCAAATCCATTGCCCTTTTGAGCCCAGACTGGGACACAGAGTGAGCAGTGGGGGCATATAGACGTGAGAAATGTATTCGAGTACAGACAGTACATCATTGAAACTGCTTTCTTTTCTGAGCTGGTGCCTTTCACTCGGGCTCAGATAACTTGATTTGGCACTGTTCACTGCTAAGTTTTCCATACCAACCACAGCTCAGCTTTGTTTAAATGAGGCTTGCTGAAGCTGTGCTGAAAGTGAGTTTAAAGGTTCACAGTCTCTGGAGTGGATCCAGGCAGCTCTTTGTGCCTTCAACTCCCTTGGAAACTGTGGAGGGCTGGGGGTCAGGAGAAGATTTGCATGAGCGAGTTCTCCCTCTGGCCCCTGCTCCACCGCAAAGGGGAGCAGTGAACAGTAGCAGAAATTAGACACCATGGACCAGGTTATTCCTCCTCCTCTGAGTCCTCTTATCTGCGTCTCTGCTATTTTTACCTGGTAGCATGCAGCACACATGTAAAAGGTGGCACAGGATGCAAGTAGTGAGGAATCAAGCACAGGCAGAAGCAGTTTTAGGGATAAGAAACTATGACACTGGCTTTGTACCCTGGGTTGTGGCAGTCAGAGAGTAGCATGTTAATTTAGCTCAGATCATTTAAGTAGCAAGTCACCTTTAATCCTGTAAAGAGCCCCTGCTACTTTAATGACAGCTGCACCTGTGGTGTTGAATGCACAACCTGCTACTTTGCAAAGTGCAGCCACTGTAGAAAAACACACTTGGTGTCTCCTCAGCTTTCTTCTGCAGTAACTACCTTACTGAGGAAGCAAGCTGCTGAACCAGCATGAAAGTATTTTTATTGTATCTGTGGTGCTTTTGTTCTCCATTCTTTTAGGAGAAAAAGAAAGTCTGGTCACCCTGTGACCTTGGAGCCCATAGACAGCTTTAGATTTACTCAGGAAATACCACCCAGGCTAGAAACCAGCCTCTAGTCTGAGTAGAAAGATTAGTTTAATAAAAGATGACTTTACCTTCCCCAAAGGCATCATCTTCTTCTCCGGTTGCAGTCAAATCTTCTTGGGTGTGCTGCATTGTGGCAAGGACGCAGCTCAGGGAGCAGCCAGAGCTGAGTGCTTGAACTGGTTCCTACGCTACAGCTCGACTGTTTCCTTTCACCAGTTTCCTAAACATTTTGGTGGCAACAGCTTCCGCATCTGCACTCATGAAAAGAGTCTCATTCATACAAACAACGCCTCTTGTTTTTACAGCCCGCTTTTGAGATGAGTTTTGAGGTGGGGTGTCCTCACAGTTGGGAGAGAAGTTGATTTTGAGAGCAGGGGCAGGCAGGACAGGCTCAAAATGCACCCTGCCCTGTTGCTGAAAGCTGTAGCTGTGAAGCCTGGAGTGTAAGGGTTTTGCATATGAATGTGAATGTTTTCTGGTGGCAGAGGTAGAGCCAGGGAACAACTCACTGTGCTGTGCCTGAAGAGCAACTTGCTGTCACCCCAGGGACAGTGTGACAACAGGAAACCCCCGGGCTCTCTCAGTGCCATGTGGTCATGGGACTAATTTTTTATTTAGCACAGCAGCAGTGACAGCATGTTCTCACCCACACTGCAGTGAGCCATGGCAAGGGACATCTGGACAAACTGGAAAGCCACAGGTGACGGCAGTTGTCCCTTGGGCAGATGCCTTAGCAGGGACATGATTCTCACAGATTTATCCAAGTCACTCTCTGTGGTGGATTACCGAACCTAGGGACCTTCGTGATCAGGTGTACAACAGAAAACATGAAAGTAAAACTCACTGTCTGCCAATAATAGGCATATTATTTGAGTATCTCTATCACTACTAATTCGGCATCACTTTGGTCCATTCAGTCACTGTGTTTCCTGAACTTTATAAAGCAAGTTGACTCCTTCATGTCAGGTCTCTCAGTTTATGAGATGAGCTTTTCTACTAACTAACTTGCTCTAAACTTGTGCAAAAATAGTTTTAGCCTTCAGGTGTAGAGTCTGAGTCTGAGCCACAGGTAGTCCCTCATACCTCTGCTACCAAAAATTAGAATGTAATGACAGCAAACCTGTACTGAGCTGTGATTACTCAGTCTAGTAATTGCATATGTTGCCACACCCTTGGAAGTGAGACTCCCAGCACAGCAGCTGTGTTCACTGCAGCTTCCGGCTCATGAGTCACAAGCAGATATAATGAGCTTATCTCTAGTTATTATATTGGGGGGGTTTAAAGCTCTAGCAGTGGGTTTCTGCAAGGCAGTGCACAGCTTGAACTACTCCAGATGGAGAAGACAAGACAAAAGATGGGACAGGTCCATTTGAAGCACCTGGCCTAATCCTGCCCCAGGTCATGTTCATTAACAAATCCTGTGGCAGCACTTTGATCATCATAGGAAAGTGAAAATCCCCTTCCTAGCTCAAGCACAGCCTTTCTCTGGATGCAGGGTCCCTGGAAACTGGTGCTGCATCTCCTGGAGCTTGTGGTGTCTCCTCACTGTCACATCAGGTACCTTGGCTGCTCAACCTCAGAACTGCTGCCTTGCCCAGCATGGGAAGCTGTGTTTTCCTAGGTGGATGTGGTAGAAGCTAAGAGCATCCTAGAACTCATTTTCCATGGGGCACTATGGCTTGATGGCCCAATTTTTTCTCTGCCACAGAAGCAAGACTCTTTGAGGAACTCTTCCAATGAGGATCCCCTTGATCTTTGCTTTGCTTTAAAATCACCCTTGGCTAAGTCCCCACAGAGTAAATATGACAGTTTGGCCCAATGGATAAGAGAGAGGGCTTGTTTCTGGCCCCACTGGACAGGCCTGGGGAAGTCACTTCTTTCTAGACTTCCCCCCTCACTCTTTTTCCTGCTCTGCTTATCTGAAGTGATTTCTTCATGCAAGGACCATGTCTGATTAGATGGTATCTGCTCCCTACCTATTGTGCTCATGGGAGCATCCCTCTGCCTCCTGCCATAGTGCTGAGTAGATGCAGAGGATCATAAAATTAGAGAAATGCCATTGTGGTGTTAGGAGGGGAACAAGAGCAAAAGAGGGTATCAGTAAGAAAAAGGAGAGTGGTGTGAGAAGAGGAATAACAAGATGGAGACGTGAAAGCCGCAGAGGAAAAGCATTAATCTGGAGGAAGGGGATGTCAGCACCTCTCCAGATGCTGCCTCCCTAGCTCAGAGCTAGGAACTGCTCATCTTGCAGAGCCTGGTGGGGCCAGCAAGTGAAATGGTTGCTGGAGGTGAGGAAAGACAGCCAGAGGATGTATCTTGCCTTAAAGCTTCCCAGCAAAAGCCACTTCCAGCAATGGGCAGCCGCTACCGGATGGTTTCCATGAAACAGCAGGAGGTGGTTGGCAGAAATCTTGAGCCCCTATAAAGTCAATGGCTAAACTGCCCTGGGGTGCTGTGGAGCACATCAGTCTCTGAGGACCAGGGTGGGCCCGAAGAGGCTCCTGGTCTGCTGAGCAAGAATTTGGGGCTTGATTTGAATAAGTTGCAAGATGAATGCTACAAATATTGGTGTGAATACTCAAACCAGACAGCCTAGCAGGAAGAATAACAGAGAAAATACCCTGCAACAGTAATGCTAACTTTCCTATGTTGTCCTGCAATTGCAGCTCATTTGTAAATTGAGTGTGGGAAGTTGTAGCCATTTACTGCTTCCTTCAGAAACATGAAGGAGCAAGTCACACTGTCCTGGTTATTGTGGCAACTCCCTTTTGTGCTGCATTTCTCTGGGACTTAAAGTTATTTCCTTACCCACTGTTTTCAGTCAGTCTCTCCGGATGCTTGTTACCTTGACAGCCCTTTTTTCTTTTATTTTCAGGAATTAAAAGGCATCAAAAGCTGTCCTCTCTCCCGAAAACAACTGTCACCAGAATGAACACGCCAGTCGGGTTGGTGATGAATGGTAATGACTCAGCCTCCATTGCAGATGCACAAAGAGGAGTTGCTTTGATTCGTTCGTCCCTTGACGGCAGCCTCACCTACATTGCTCGCAGCATGTGATGTTCCGCCAGAAAGCTGTCCCCCGGGGGAGCACACTGCTCTTTCCCTCAAGACAGGGTAAGTTAACACAGACAAAACCACTTCACCTCGCACAGATGCCCAGGCTCCCCTTCTCCTTGCCCCATCTTTGCCCTTGGGGCAGCATAATTTTGCCCTGGTAGTTTGTGTGCCTGTTTGTGTGCTCCTTACTGATCTCAACCATCCAGCCTAACAAAAAGTCTTCCTCCCTGCTTTGTTTTGCAGCATCTCTGAGGGCTTCTTGCTTCCCCCTGTCCCCACAAGAAGCCCCTGACATTAGCTGAGTTGGTCAGAGCGTGATGCTGATAACACCTGTACAGGCCATTCACTTGAGAGTTGGATTCAGTGATCCTTGTGTGTTCCTTCGAACTCAGAATATTCTGTGAAACAAACAAAACCATATTGCATCAAAAAGTACTTTTTTTCTCGCTGAGCTTCGTGTTCTAAAACACAGTAACTTTTTGTCTGTTGGCTAATGAAGCCCCACCCCAAACCAAAAAAAGCCCCTAATCAATTTTGTATCCACTTCAGAGCTCTCACGTGCATATTGTTCATATAACCACATCTCATGCTGCCCTCAGAAAAAGCCACCACCCATCCTCTCAGAACCTGTCAACAAAAGGCAGGGGAGCCCGGGGAAATGTCGAAAACAAGGGTGGATCAAGCAAGAGGAGATAACTTTTAGAGCAGCTTCTTTAGATTACTCCAGTCTTACTCTTCTTCCCCTACAACTTACATTATTAGAATTTCTGACCCAGTAGAGAAGTCAAGTGTTCTGACAGTACAGATACAAGACTAAAGGCTAACACATTCCTAATGAAAAAAAAGTGACCATTTTCTGCCCTGCTATACTGGTGCAGCAGGGAGGTGTCTGAAACAGCTTTGCCCTATTTATGCCTCCTCCTGTTCCAGTACAAGAAGGGTTCTGAAGAAACAGAAAGTTGCATGTCAGAGGGGTAGTTAGTCCCCTGCTTTGTTCTGAGGCTGTTTTGGGGGTGAAGATTCCATTTTGGGTGGATAATCTATGTGTAAAACAAGGAAGGAAAAAAAGAGGTAAAGGAAGGGCAGACAACCCTGAGGGAGAGACAGTATGAAAGAGAACCTAGGAAAAGGTGGTTGATACTGGTCAGATTGGGACAGTGAGTGTTCACATGGGGTTGGAGTACTTGTAAAAGTTTTGCTCTGGATAATTCTGCAGTTTCAGTCCTCCCACAAAACATGTTCCTCAGAAACCTGAAGAATGGAGCTACAATAACTTTTCTAGTTGCTAACTCATTTGCAAGTTACAGGGACTCCAGAGACTTAGATTATGTTTAGACAGTCTGTGTCAGTATCTGACTGAGCTTAGTATAATTTTTTCTTTCCAAGTTTTTCTTGAAACTTTTTGCACCATTTTTGCCAAAAATCTAAGCACTTTTTTATTTTAAATAGGGATATTCAGTTCCAGAGAAAACTTGGGAGAAATTCTCCCTTTTACTGTGCAGGAGGAGAGTCAGCAGGCCAGGCCAGTAGAAGACATGACTCGCTCCACACAACTTCACAGACAGGAGCCCTGTGAACAAATCTTCACAAGGCTATAAAATACACATCATGTGTTTTGGAGAGCTAAAAAAAGAGTGGGCTCCAGGAACTGTTCACCCATCAGAGAGGACAGTGGCTCCTGAGGATCCCTGTGCTACATTACACAGTGGAAACAAGGTGAGTGTAGGAGCTGACCTCTGGGAAAACTGCACTCTTGTGCCAGGCAGGTTACAGTGCCACTTTGGGATGTAGCTCAATGCACTTGAACTATGCAAAAGGCATGACGGCTGAAGATCAGCAGGGTGCTCCCCCAGCCCAGCTATTGGCCGCATCCATCTTGGATACCTTGGTTTGGGGGCTTGGGGAGAGGTCTGCACACAGCATTGTACTGAGTACCCCAGCAGACACACACATTGCAGTGAGCAGGAACTACAGCACGTGTTGTTGGTGTCCTACTGGTCTCCCTTCATGTTCCCCACCACAGCTGTGAGCAGTGAAACCATTGCATGCCCTGGCAGTGAGTTGCATTTGTGTTTATTCAGGTGTGTCACTACAATCTACAACACTTAGCACATCCCACCAGCCCATCAAAGGTGACGTTGGCTTCTAAGACAGCCTTTTTCACTAAGCCTATGAAAATAAATCATTACCTTCTTATAGCAAAATATTGTTTCAATTCAAAGGGAGGAAGCAAGCCACCCTGGATGACACCTCTACAGCATGAGTATAATCTTGAAAACTCTGCTCAGTTACGTAGTTATCAAGTGGTTCGTTATCAAAAGATAAAAAAACTGTCAAGCATGATTTTGCAGGGCTTAGCCTTGGCTCTGGTATTATTCAACATACACTTTAATATCCTTGATGGTATTTAATATCCTACAATGGATATGATCATGCTGATTACAATTGCAGATGCCAGGCTTCCCAGGAGTGTACGTATGCTGAAAGACAGAATCAAAATTCAAGCTAATAGTGACAAGCTGGAGAAGCAGTCTGGAAACAATTAAATGCAAGAGAATGAGCTGTGAAGTTCTATGTTCTAGGAAGAATAATCCTCACAAACACAGGCTGAGGAATGGCTGCTTAAGTATCCCATTTTCAGAAAGGAGACTGGAGGCAGCTGGATGGCAGCCATCAGGTGTGATCAAAGGCAGAGACATAAAGTAATTCAAGCATTGTGTTTGAGGTTAATAAGGCCTCTGCCAAGGCAGGATCTGGCTTTCAGGCATCTCAGTTCAAGGAGGACAAAGACTGTTTGGTGACAGTCCTGAGGGGAGTGACCAGACTGCTCTGAGGGCTAGGAAACAAGAAAATAAGGAAAAGATTGGAGAAACTGGAGAGAGGATGAATACAGGAGATAAGAGCAGTAGTCAAGCCCTCTTCTCCATCTTTGTGGTGCAAAAGGTTTCATGAACTTAGACAACAGAATGAGTTGAACAGAATGATTTGAACAGAAGCAAATTAGGAGGTGGATTAAGTAGCAAACTAGAAGAAACTAGGAAGAAGCAAGTTAGGAAAAAAAACACTTTACAACAGTCAAGCCATTGAAGCAGCAAAAGAGAGTGATTGGGTGAGTCAGCATTGAGTGAATCAGAGTGCTGCTTTAACTTACAAAGCATATGTAAATCTTTTGAAGAACAGAGTAGACAAGTAGCTATTGGGAATAATATAAGAATAGTTGATTCTGCCTTAGGGGAGGGCAGTGGGAGTAGGGGATCTCTTGAGGTTAGACTCCAATGCTGTTTTGCTACAGCAGCAAATGTAATGCAGGATTTCTACTTGTTAGATTTATTTCTCAGTGACACATAGCTGAGTGTTAAATTTTCCCACTGCTTGAGGGATCCAGCACATTCCAGTGGCTCTCGACTGAGATGGGGATAATTTTGCTGTTTCAACTGATTTCATTATCCCTGCTATCTTCCTGCTTCTATAAGACATCTTCATGTCTGGTTGCTTTTGCCTTCATTCTGTCTTCCTAGTTATTTTCACACCTATTCCTCTGTGGTCCAGTGAGGTCATTGTCATCAGCAAAGAAGAGATGATGGATCTTTCATCCTTTGATTATTAAATCCCATGGGTTTCTCTCAGATTGGTTCCATAAATTGTTAAAGAGAAGCAATCTGCATACCATAATAACATGGAAGCTGATGTTATCCCCAGAACAACCAACAAATATGCACAATCCTGCTAAGCATCAAAACCTTATGTATTACTACGGGCTATACATCAATTATATAATATTTTTATCAATGTCAACAAATTCTAAGATTGGCCAAAGGGTTCTATACAATATTCTAATACCTATGCCAAAGTCACAAGTTATTTCCAATTTTCTCTACCATAGTGCTTGTTAATCAAGCATTTTTTTTCCCTATAGTGTTGGAGGAAACACAGGGAAGAAATTAATCTCATTGTTCAGCTGTTTGTCTTCCATGCAAACATGGAATATCCTTGTGATATCCTTGGCAAAGGATATTACAAGATGATTCACAGCAATATTTTAGTAATATTCCTTAAAGATATGGATTCCCTTTTTTCCCTTTTAGGTAGACTATTAGAAATTGAGTGAAAGCCCTGGGTCATTTATTTTAGACTCCCAGATCACACTGTCAAGCAAATGATGTCTGTAGATGCCTTTCCTTCACATTAATAATTCTGCTTGTAGACTATTCAGTTTGGAGCCCTTTAGTAATCTTCATTGTGCACACCACGTTTCCAGTTTCTCCAGCTGCTAGGGGGAGTTCAGGAGCTGGCCTTCCCCCCTACTCTTCTCTGCTTCTTCCAGCTCCAATCAGCAGTGTTCTTTCTGCTGCTCTGAGATGGTTCTTGACAGTACTGATCCTGAATGTTTTGAAAGACAACATGGGGTTTTTTTCTTCTGTCAAAGGCATTTTTTTAAGACATTCTCCCATATTCCTGCAAACTTTGGGTGAGATGGGCAGCTTTAGTTGTGAGATGGCTTGGACCCTGCCTGGGGCAGCTCCCAAAGGAGCAGTTTGACTTAGATTTAGCTGCTTCCATCCCCAGGACACTGCCAGGTCTCAGCATTTCCCCTTTGCCTATAATGCATGCTTTTCATCAGTCCCTAGAATGCTATAAATTATTGCTTAACAAGATTCTGTGGCTTTCTTGCAGAGCACCACTTAGCAGGGACTGAAGGAATTGCTGCTGCAAATAATATTTCAGGCAGGACTATGAAATTCAGGCAGTGCCTTTGCTTCCAAATGGTGTTACAGAAAGGTTTCCAACAGCACAGGTCCTCTCTGGCAGGCTTTTCTCTGCCAAATGTTGAAGAATACACTTAGTGCAGCTAGCTGGATGTGTAAGCTGCACATTGTGCCCCTGGGTGGTGGGTAATGTCAGAGGCATTGACCTTTATTCTAAGAAAAGGCAAGCTAGACCTGCGGCACTGGCTGGCTGGGGCATGGCCAGTCACACAGAGACTCTGCAGAACCAAGCAAGAAGACCCCAGACCACAAATCACCACTGGACCAAAGGGCACATGAAGAGCAGGTGCATAGACTGCAAGGGTTTAAAAGCCCAGGGATTCCTTTGTTCGGGGTCCCTCCCACCCCATTTTGAGCTGTTACTGTGTCACTTCACCATGATTAAATTCCTTAAAGGAGCCAGACATCTGAGAGTCTGCTACGGGAAACCTAGGACTGAGGGATAAGGGGAATTTGTCTGAGTGTGATGTGTGTATGGAATCAAATGGGGGATCCACTGGTTCACTGGAGCTTCTTCTGGCAAAGGGGCTTCAGAGTCAGCTGTTAAAGTCTCAGGTGATGGGAGTGTGACCGCCAGAGAGATTGTCACTCCCATCTGAATGGTCAAATGGGAAAGTTTCATTAACACAGACTCTACAGCTTCAAGAGCTGGAACATCCCTGAACCTTGAACCTTCTCTGTTTCGTAGAAAGGCATCATTTCAGTCTAACTCACACAGGTAACAGCAAAGACAGTGTGGCATCAGCTTCCCCCTAGGCTGGAGACACAAGCAAGGTAGTTTGGTTTCTAGACCAGCCTTTTCTATGAAACCTTTGCTGATACTCGTCCTGACTTAGCTGCTTTCTTCTAGGTCATGTGTTCCTGACACCTGGTACCAAGGTCCCAGGGAATCTGAGCATTTAAGCCTAAACTTAGTGGCAATGCCAGCATTCAAGCCTTTGATCCTTCCCCAGTTACTTGTTACAAACCATGCACTTCAGGTGACCATGGCACGGTCAGTAATGGGGTTGTATTAACACTGGAGCATCTTGGGCTTAGAAAAACAAATAATTGGTTCCAAAGGAAGTAGAGGAGAACACTTTTGTAAAGGACAAAAAAAACACGTTAAATTGAGAGCAGCCTATTCTGTTTTCTATTTCAGGTAGCTTTTTGAGAACTTGTTCTGAAAAATGTCCTGCTTTGTATTTGCAACCTCTTGGTACATTGGTACCACTCTGGGATCGAGTTCTCTGAATAATTGCAACAGCAGGATTTGCTTCTCCTTTTTCTGAAGCCCTAGAATAAAAGCACAGCTGAGAACGGAACCTGTGGTAAAGGAAATCTCACCGCAAGGCATCCCCACCCTGCCTGCCTTCCTCCTTGAGCAAGTGGCACAGGGCATGCATGGGGGCTGGATGGGCACAGGGCTGCTAATAGCTCTCCTGAAGGGATTCCTTCATTTTTACTCCTGTGAAACAGGACAGAAAAGAAGATTTTTAATTTTTTGCTTTTAGCAGTGTCTCACTTTTTGCAATTTGTTGGAGTGATTAGCAGCTCAGAAACAGTGTAATAACCATAACAGACCTATTTGCCTTTTGTCATCTTGTTTGCTTTTACTTGAAGAGTAACACTTCTCCCTCCCCTGCAAAGCACAGACGGTCAATAGAAGGGATGTGGATTTGCGGTCCCTCAGAAGAAAATAGTGAAAAGCCACATCCATCTTTCCATCTTTAAGGAAGAAGTTCTGTCAACTGGATGGACAAACAATGATAGCATTTGTAGAGATTCAGAATGAGGAAATCCCTGCAAACATTTGGATACCTCTGCAATTCTCTACTCCCAAAAGATAAAGTAGTTTGAGATGGAAAGAGCAGCCTTTACACCTTTAAATGATGACTGCTGTTGACCGTGGTATCCTGGACAAATTTTACTTGTAGAATGTATCTAAAGCCTTCTACTGACTGTAAATGGTGAGGATTTTGGGTCCCTCCTGCTGCATTGCTGCACTAATACTTAGCTGGCTCAGGAAAAGATCACCACCCACTGCATCAGTGATTCTTCAGCAGCCTTGATTTTGTTAATCAGCCTGTCTTTCATCCTGGCCTTGTTTGCTGAGAGAGCAACTTCAGAGGGAGCGGTACAACACAGAAAAAGTAAAAATAGCAACAAGAGTTTCTGCAAAATGTGGCACTTCATGCAATTATTTTTCTTCCTGTTTGCATCTCCTGAATTTTCTTTTTCTAGCAAGTTTAACCCCTGTGTAGAGACCATATACACACACAGAGACATGTTGAAACTAATATGAGGCTCTCCTAAGCAGCAGTGGACGATGAAGTTAGTTTCTCAAAGTAAACAAAAAATGGCTCAGTATGGTGTTAATGAATTTTAGTATTTTACACAACAGGCAATTCAGATATAATATTCATGGTTGGTAGAAAATAACACAAGCTGGTCAAAATGAAAACCAGAAACAAACTAGCGTATCCCTAGCAGGTTAGGGCAGGCTCTTTCTTATAGGGCAGAGCAGGGTTGTGATTGACCTCAACACAGGCTTCAAAATCGCAGAAGAGACAAAAAATTGGTGATAGCAAAGTAGTGATCTACAACAAGTGACAAAGCAGCTATTGTGGAAGACACATTGGCATGCCTTACTTCATGCTCTCTGCAAAGAGTGCTACCAAAAAACCTGAAAAAATTTCGGCAGTGGGAGTGGGGGAGAGAGTGTATTTTATCTCAGTTTGACTTCACATTGTCCACCCAGTCCTGGAGTTGTGCAAAGAGATGATACCACTCAGGGAGGGTGGCAGGGATGGAGGAGCCTGAGCAAGTACTGGCTTAGTGGATAGCAGCGGGCCCTGCCCAGGATGCAGCAGCTCATCTTTGCCATCACCATGGTGCAAGGCAGAGACTTAGGAAGAGACTCTGCCCACCTCTCAGTGGGTGTTTGGCTCCTGCCACAGCAGCCTTCCCTCCTGCCAGACCCCAGGCTGGTGGGTGACAGGGATGGTACTCCTCCTCCCTGCTCCTCTATGTAGTCTGGACAGGATGGGGCTAAATTGCAAAGTCAACAAAAAAAAAAAAAAAAAAAAAAAAAAAGGATTTTTTTTTCCCATCACGCATCTTAGCAACAGCACCTACACAAAGATCTAAGTATAAGATCTTTTACCCCCCACCTTTCCAAGCAATTAGCATGCTGAAATACAAGCAGGAAACAGGATGGCGATGTCAAAACCAACACGTAGGAAGACCATTTCCTTTTTGCAAGGGTTTCACAGTGTGGACCAAGCTGGCTGACAACAATTTCTGAACCTTTCTCCTCCCCGTGGAGAATTGCCTCTGCAGCAGATTTGGTAACCATCCAAAACTGCCTGCTTTTGGCGACTGGCACTCTCGTGGTAGCTGAAGCCCAGAAGATCTCACATTTTCAAAGTAAGAAAGCCCAGCCCCCATGGACTGCTCTCCAGTGAAACTAGGTTGCTTAAAAACATCTGAGAAAGGTGGAAAAGGAAGGCTGCCTGTTTGAAGTAGATAGGCTGTCTTTTGGAGCAGAGCAGAGAAGAAAGGCAGCTGGTGACATATTCAGTGCAGCATTGGCTCCATCTGAGCCTTCTTTCATCAGACAGATTTTAAATTAATCTCAGTCTGGTCTCTGAATCTTGCTGGCAAGTTTTCTGGTAAATTTAAGACTTAGAAGAGACGGAAGAAAGATGCTAGGCAGACACGTTTATGTTAGGGTTTCCAGGTGCGGCCAGCAGAGCCTGGAAAGCTGTTTGTGAAAATGGAGGCTGCTGTGGGAAACGTGGGGGGATCTCCTCCAGCACCACACACCTCCTGTATGCAGGGTGAGCAGGAAAGTCACCCCCAGTTGAAACACAGCCAGGCCTACACAGCTGGCCATGAACCAAGCATGGTTATGCTCATGAGTTGATTCAGGGCTTGCATCTTGAATAAACAATTGAGTTAATCCAAGCCCTTTGGTTTTGCTGTTTTCCTTCCTAAAAGCAAATGATGATGGCTTTTTCCTCTTAGCATTCAAGCAATGTTATTTCCATACAGAAAGTTTGCTGTTCCAACCTGCAGCTGATGAACAGAGAAGACAAACTGGGGCATTACCGTGCAGGGAGGATGTTGCTGCAGGGAGCAGGGAAGCTGGAGGAGGGAAGGAAACCCCTGTGAGCCTCCTCATCTAGGGGCTTAGGAATGAAGATTTCCATAAAATTTTAATTCTTAATTTTTTCACATTTATTGAGGTTTTCTCTTTGAGTGCCTTGTCTGACTGACAGCCTGAGTCTTTTTCTTCTCTCCTTGCTCCTTGAGGCTGGGACACTGCCTAGCACCAACTCAACTAAATACCTCTTTCCAGACCTCTTCCCACTTGTCCCTGCACTGTGTGGGGACTCATGATTGATTAAGCAAGGAAAATGGTCTTGTCTTTAAGGCTTTAATGAAATCCCCTCTGATCCCCACGTACTTTAGCAGTTAGGTAAGCAATCCATCACCACTGTGTTTGCAGGCCCAGCTCTGTAAGTGTGCCTGAATACGGATGTTTCCATTTTCAAGGCCAAAAGTAAACTTTTGAGGTAGGCAAGAAGCTTACAATTAGGACTTTGGAGTAAATTGCACTTTAGAAGATACAATAACTTATGGTATGAATCACTGAATTTGAAGTTGCCAGATAATTTTTTTCCCCAAGCAGTCAAGGTCAAGTATAAGAAGAAAGAAACTCAGCGTAGGAGGATCACAAAATATGTTAACGGCGTAACAGCAACAGAAGGACTGACCCAGCCCTTGTGAGTTTGTGGGTTTTACTTTCTTAATGGCTTTTCAAGAGTGAAAGAGAGAGAGCTACCACAGAAGCAACACACTGAGCTTTCAGCCCATGCTTTCCTGTTTCTTCATCTCTCACCTTCAGCCATAGCCAAGTGACCCTGCCTGGTCCTAGTGATCTTGAGCAAGCAGGGGTGAGGAACCCTTGTTTGCCCAAGCCCTCTTTTCTGAGAACAGGGAAGGTGGAGCAAAGCTGTGCTGCCCAGGACAGCCTCTATTTGTAAGACCTGACGGTGGGTGAGCTCTCACCCCTCAGTTGCTTGCTCCACTACCCAATGAGTAGAGCAAACACACCTGGGATAGGTATGCATGCTCCTCAGTGGCTGGCTCGTGCTGTGCTGTTGGAGAGTATTACTGCAAGAGCTGATGAGCTTCCATGATCTAGACCGCAGCCCAGATTGCTCTTTATTAAATGCCCTTTCCCAACACACACGACAGTAAAATTAGATTTGTTAAAAAAACTCACACTAGCCAGAAGCGAACAGGTCACCAAAACACTCCACTGCACAAGTTTGTCTCTTTGGGGACAGGAAGAGAGAAGAAGGGTTCTATGGCAGATGCCAGTCATGGTGCCTGGCACACCCCTGGAAAGTTCGCTTGCGTTTCCACCAGCTGTGGACCTTGGTGGAAAATGGAATACAGCTCCTTGCAAGCTTACACGGTGCTCATTTAACCTGAATTTGAGGAAAGCCCATTCAGTAAAGCACTTTGTGTAAGAGTAGCAGCCCATCCTGAACATGAGGGTTCTCTTTATCTTCCATTTCATAGCCAGTGCTCAGAAGATTCAGTAACAGGCATACCCACTGTGGGCACTACCCACTGTCTGTGGATAGCACTACCTCCTGATCTACTTGCAGGAAAGGCATCACAAAGCAGAGATGAGCACTTCTCTTGCCTGAGCTGTGTTTAAGATGATGCTTTCTGTGCTCTACCAGAGAGAGGTTCCCAAGAGCATATAAATATATTATAAAGTGGCAGAATGCTCAATAATTAATTTTCAGCAAGGAAAAGATTTTATTTCAACCAAAATGACATAAAAAGCCTTTTGGATTCTCACAGTCTGCAAATGAAAAGCTGAGATCATTCACTCTAAAACCTGTTGTGAAAAAGGCTCAGACAACATGACCCAATCACCATGCACTGACATCCTGACTCTCTTTGGCAGCAAATGCAATTTTCTGTGCTATTTGTCAGTAATAGAAGTACAGAATACACCAAGCATCAGATCCGTTTTCAGACCTTTCCTCTTATTTTGCAACTAGGAATGGTCTTCCAGGTCTTTCCAAGTGCCCGAATTGCAGCATCCTAAAGGATCATCCCACTCGTTTTCCCTAGCAGTGAGCGCTCTGCTCATATGTGGTGTTGCTCCCTTTTCATATAGTCAGCTGGTAACTGGGAAGTTGGGTATTTAAAGTGTATTAAGGCAGGAATTGTTGATATACAATATTGTTAATACTTTGCATGTGTTGGGAACAGCTAAATAATTCCTTTGATTAATTACTCAAATACAAATAGAAGCTCATCAAGGATTCAGTGCCTTGGGACAACTGACTCAAACAACTCTAACTGGATACAAATAACTCTTTTTCATCAGTGCATTAGGGGGCAGATGGCAGTGAGGCAGCTCTGCTCGTGTCAGGAAGATGCCTACATGCCACAACTAGTTTAAGAGAACCAACAAGAGACATGAAATTTGCTGAAGACACACAAAACCCTCATGAGCAAGGGAACTGCTACAAAGCTATTTACTCTGAGTACTTTCCTGCATACAAAGGTGTACAGGATTCTGGCTGAATGACTTACAAACCACTTATAGTAAATTTCACTCCTCATTTATTGTCTTTATTCATTTCACTGCTCAAAACCCAAGGGCAGATATATGTCTAGCTCTGTGCAGTGCATTAATGTAGTTTCTTTTGTGACTGGCTTTTTAGTACTTCCACACCGTTACTTTGTCTGTCATCCCTGGCAAACCCTGCTGAGGCATTAGCTCAGCAGCAGGCTGACAGGGGCAGCCCACACAGCAGCCCTTCCTTGCACAGGCAGCAGCTCCTTGCACCAGCCTTCCTCAGCTCTGCCCCACCAGAGCAGCTGCCAGCAGTATGTTCAAGGGACAAACCCACTTGTCATCTAAAGGGCTGAGAGGCACACAGGAAAGCTGAAATGGCTGTGTAGGCCCCAAATCACAACCTTAAAATACCAATAAGAGCCAGGTGCACCAGCTCCTGGTGCCACTGTTGAGGTTAAAGCCAGGGACATTTCTCGTCAGGTTGGCATTCCCTCACCAATTTATCCAGCAGGTGTGGAAATTAGAGATGGGGAGATTCTCCTTTTCTGAGAATGCTGTAACTAGAACGTAGTAATAAAGGCCTAACTACTGTGTGACTGTCATCCAGCAGCTGGGCTGCTGCCTCACAGCAAGGACTGAAGTGTCTGTGAGAACTGGGTGAGCTTGTACCCATCACCCAGTAAACCCACTGGCAGCACTGGGTGTGAGGTGCTCTTGCAGCACTGGCTAGCTCTTACTCCTGCTGTTTCTGTGATAGTTATAATAGGGTTTTTTTCCACTTTCTAATAGCTTGTCGATGTTTCTGGTGGAAAGAAGCCATCTCTATTTCATACCAGCCTTCTGTGAATTTTTATAGCAGCTATTTTAGAATGCATTTCAGTGAGTTTCTCAAGTCTGAAATGCTATGTGTTCTTACAATAACGATGCCACTCATAGCTAGGAGGCATTTTTCATACATTATTTATTCAGTCTTCTATGTGATGAATGTAGGATGTGTTATGAATCCATGGTAGGAGATCTGGAGGTAAACTCATTTGCTCTTAGTATTATGAGATTAAAAAGAGACTCTCTGCTTGCGTAGGCAATGAAGGCATTGAATTTCTCTTATCACCAAGATGGTGAAAAACTTGATTCCTTTCATTTCCTCCATCAAGGAAGCTGTGACTACCAGCACAAGTATACACTGTGGTCTGTTCAGAAGATACGGAGTTGTTAGACCAGATCTGTTCTCATCACCTGCAAAATGAAGAGCCAGGAAGTAGGCATTTAAAGGATAACATCAAATATTTAGGAGATAAAATCTGCACAGAGTGTAAAATGAAAGATTTAATCTGAGCCTTACCTTAAAGAGCTGGGTTTGTTTTCCTGTCTACTATCTGCTGCCCAATTCAAATGAAATGTTAGAAGACATTACATTTGGGTACAGGCAATACAGAGTTCAAAGTTTCCTGGTCCAGGAATGTTGTCACTCAGGGTTTTGTTTCCGTCTGTGATAGAAGTACAGGCCTTAACAACCAGGAGAAATGGTCAGAGGTTTCACACAGGTTTAAAAGGGGATAAATGAAGACACATCTTTTTGGTTTCTTTACAGTCCTTCATTTTCATCTTACCCTTCCTACGAAAGACCCCAAACAAAAAAAAAACACAAACTCTAGCCACTGGGAAAAAAACCGCAGCCCCTACTGAAGGTGAGCATGAGGATGGCATTCAGGAACTGAAGGGTGACAGATATGCAATAATAGAACTATTATTCTTCAGCAAGAAGGACATAGGCACCTACAGACAGTACCAAGACTTTTGCCTGGCCATGGAATACAGAACGAAAAAGATGGTGCTGCTTGGAGCACCTCCAGGACCTGCACAGTTGCTCAAAACCACAGAGATGGGAGGAAAAGTCAGATGGGCAGGACCCAAATAGCCAAGAGATGACAACAGTTGTAGGCAGAAGACAATCCTTTTCCAGATAGCTGATGCACTCAGGTTGATTTAATAGACAGAGTGGCCCATGGAGGCACTGGAGGTGTCTTGGGGCACAAGGCTATGTGAATGTACTGCTGGAAGCAAGGCTAGAAAATGCCCTGGGTGCCTTCACTGCTTGTTCAGCTCTTCTGTGCTCAGCCCTGGGCTCTCCCTCTGCTCCACACGCTTCTCAGCCTGGGCCCCACAGCCCTGCCATCACCTGCCCCAGGCAGAAACGTGCTCCATGCCCAAGAACTCAGCATTAGTTGCTTTTGCCTAGATCTTTCCTCTGCTTAGCTTGCATGGTTTCACTTCTGATTGTGTTGATAATGTTCCCTTTAATTAATTGTGGCACTTTGTTTCTCAAAATATTAGTTGCACAGCTCTTTTGTGGAGTGTCTTCTTCCTGAGGAAAGGGCTAGTACTGAAGATCCAGGAGTATAACATGTCCTTTATTCAGTTGTCCCTGGAGGCTAAGAAGGACCCAAGCTTGGCATTCCAAGCCACATAAAAAGACCTGCTTTTAATGGCCTGATGCACCAAAAGCCAATGTTGGCTGCTGGAGTTAGGGGCTCTCCTCTGCTCCCAAGCCCTGCACAGGCCAAAGAACCATCAGACACAAAACGCTGTGGATCAAAATGGGGACTTGAGCAAACACTAATCCCACCAAGAGTAATGCACCATGCACACAGTTATCAGCATTTTGGTTTTGAGCTACCTTCCTGGCTTTTTTCAGGGTGAGGAAGGAGTTCTGATCTCCTACCCTCTGCTTTTGCCCCATGCCCATCCTGGAACTTGCAGACACTTATACGCAATGTAACAACAAATCACTTATTCAGAGGCTTTTAACAAGGTCCCAGTGACATTCCTCAGGGCAGTCTAGCAGTGGCAGCAGCTGAGATAGCCACTGTGTGAAGCCTCAGAAGCCACGGCAATGAAGAGCAGGTGAGATCACCAAGGGTCACGGAAGAATGATGGCTTCATCCATCTCAGGTGCTTCCAGAGTAGTTTGTGGAAAGCTACAGCATCACACCCTTGACTGAAGCATCCACAACCACTGAGTACAAAACAGCTTTGTATTCAGCAATAGACTGAAGGTGAGTGGAGAAACAGCTTTTCCTCTTATGGCTTTTGATATGGTGGGGAGGGAGGAGTGAGGGCAGAAACAGTTGGGATGTGTGTATCTTTAATCACCCTAGAGTAATTAGGAACTGATGCCTCAGGATCAACCCTATTAAAAGGAGTGAAGTCACAAACTATGTGAGAAAAAAAAAAAAGTATTGCTATTGCTTTCTGGGCACATCTCTGCTGGTGCAAATTCCCTCCCCTGATATCAAATACTAGGAGGTTTTTTGTTACTTTGATTGCAGGAATTGAGCTCCAAAGACAAATTTTCAATTGCTACACTTTGAAAGGATGTTAACAAAAAAATTCAACAAGGAAGAACAGAGAAGAGAATGCCCAAAATGCCCATGGTGGAAATACAGAGCTGTACAACTTTTTGGTATACAGTTAATATTCTTGTCTAGGCATAGAAGACATAATTTTTCTTTCCAAAAGGTCAAGTAACAGATGAAATGCAAATCCCATGAAATCACTGCTAGCCAAACACCAGCTAGTACTGGCTATGCAATCACTTAATCTGGTTATGGGCTGAAACATGGCTCTCAAGTAGACGATATATAATTTGTAGGTAAGTGGTGGGGCTACAGAATGAGAGAAGCAGAGCAGAAAAGACTCATGGGTACCCCAGCTAAACCTGGGTACATCTGTTCCAACTTTTTCCACTGAAAGAGAGGAGTAAGAGAAAAGGAACAAGGAAGGAAGGAGTTTGGAGAACTAGTCATATGCCATCAGCTAAATAAAGTCCCTGGCCCAGATATGCCTCAGCAGCTGTGTAGGAGACCTCGGAGAGACACTTCCTGACAGAAAGAGATGCTGAAACCCTAAATAAAGGTCAAAGTTAACCTGAAGTTGAAAATTCCTTTCTCAGAGAAGACCTCCAGTAAGTTTCTGACAAGACATTTTGTACCTTACAAAACCATCTCAGTGAAGTTAAGCAACTTTCTGGTAAGGGCAGAAATGAGCATCAGTCATAATTTTCAGTTGACCTGAAAATTGTGGGGAGTTGGCAAGGCTCATTTCCCCAGCCAACACTCAGTATCCACATAACATTTGAGAACTGAGAAAGCTCAGGCACAGACCGGGAAAACATTTACCCACAAATCCATAGCAGTGAATGGAAGAGAACGATTTCTTGCTGAAACAAACTACTACTTGGCAAAATGTCCTTTCAGGGCAGAAACTGAGCATGGTAGTACAATTGCCAGGAGGTCATTGGCTGACAGCAAGTTCTATGCCACATGGAAAACACTTTACTCACAGTTACTGACAGTAAGTCAGTCTTTAAAGAGCAGGAAAAACATTTAAAGATGACACAATAAAATAATTACAAATTACTGCAGCTGGTGCTCAGTGACTTTATGCAAATCCTAGGGTGTGTTGTACATGTTTTGTGCCCCTCCTGTCACAAAATAAACCCTTAGCAATCTTCCTCACCAGCAGATTTTTGGCAATCCAGGAAAATAAAGTGCACTAAAAGCTGAGCATCTCATTCACAAAATAATTGAAAAGGAGAATACTTTGGTATTTTTGTTTACTTTTTTAGCACAACAAATGCTTGATTATAAAAGCAGCACAGCCAGGCAGTGAAGATGTTGTTTGGCCCTGACTGGGATGGGGTCCCAGCCTGAGCAGGAGATGGTGTTTCTGGCCCCGACACCATTCCTGCAGCCTGGGGAGGAGGTGAGCACCTGGAAGCTCCCCTCACAGCTCCTCTTGTATCCCACAGGTCATCCTCTTCCCACCTTGGCACCATGTTGGGAGCTGTTAGTGTCTGCTAACCAGGGACATCAGTTAAGAACTGAGGCACAGAGGAAAAATCTAGAAATCCAGATCAGCAGAAATTAATTCTTCTGCCGCAAGGCAAGACGGCTCTGGACAGACAATGGCTAAATTGTTCCCTAAAAGCTTGGGGGATCTTTGTCTTTCCCAGGAGTCTGTCCCATTGCTCTGTGGTCTAAACCTTAAAAACCATTGTCTAAAATCTAACCCAATTCTGCTCTGCTGCAGTTTAATACTAAACATCAACGCAACATTTACCTTTAGCAAATACAGTGTATTTATGTACATTTTAAAGGAAATATATTGATTAGGGATTTTTTCCATTGATTTTCTTGAGCAAGATATTTAGGAAGCCTTCACTGGCAATAATGTCAAGTTTTTCCCCTGAATTTTATTGAGTCACTTGTCAAAGGGATAACACAAGAGCAAAGATTGATTGATTCAAGCAACAAAAATACATACTTGTCCAAAAGAGTTATGGTTGTTTGTCTAACATCCGCTTTCTAAAGTAAAATGAATGCTGTGGTTTCATATCGTACCCTCAACTTTACAATAGTAATGGACTGCAGAGCAGAAACTGCTGGGTTGGTGCCAAGGTGTGGATGCTATGGGTTGGCTGGACAGAGTCGCTGTGGGCTCTGGGACTCCAACCAGGTGAGTAGCAGGCTGACTGCCTTGATGAAACCAAGGCATAGCTGCTCCCAGCTGCCCAGCCCAGTGCTGCCTGGCACACCACAAGCACCTCTCTCCTTGTCCCCAATGCCCTGACAGGGAATCCTCCCCCGTTGTCCTGCCCTGACCTCACAGCTGGGTCTGCACAGAAAAATCAAACCACACCTGATACTTGTTGCTGCCAGCAGGGGAAGTTTTGGATGCTTATGTGTTGCCTCAGTCCTCATGCTTGGCACTGTTTCAGCTCTGCTTGCTGCTGGCCACTCCTGCTAGCAAGCGTCTGGTATCACACTGTCCATGAGGTGTAACAAGCATGGAAGCTGCTGAGAGGTACCAGGCAAGGTGGAGAGCAACCATGTCCGAATGAAGTAGCTTTGAATTGGTCTTGGTGGGAAAACTCTTTTTATACATGACATGGAGAGGTGAAACATACACTATTTGTGGTGGGGAATGAGTGAGTTGATTCAGCTGAATAACAACATGTATCAACTGTTGCTGGTAGTTTTCATAAGCAAAGGAAGAACTTTATGTAAGTAAAGGCTTATAAAAACTAGTAATAAAGAAAATGGAAGGCCGGGTGGTTCATATCTAAGCCAGCCCAACATTCAGGGATGTGCAGTGCCCAGCTGCAAATACTAGAGCACTCCCGCTAAGTGCGGAGAGATGCTGCTATGTGGTATCACTTTCATTATCTGCTGCTCTAGAAATGTCTCATTGAGAAAATCAAGTAGAGCCATAAAGTAACAATGAGTTTTTTATTTATATGACTGCCCCAGCAGGAGAATGCTGGCTTGCATGAGGTTTGAAATCCATGGAAGGACATGGTATAAACCAAGGAATGCTTGCTCAAGATTGCAAAGTATGGCCCAGCAACCCTGGCAGCCCCCAGGGGAGAAAAACTCTCATAAATGAAAGTTTTACTTGTCTCAACAGTATCACAGGGAGCTTTGGACACAAACAAAGGCTTTCTGTGCGTTATCAAGACTGTGGCTGATGTAAAATGTTTGTTAAAACTTTTTAAAAGCCATTCCTGCATGGCAGTAAGGAGTAGGACTCAGAATGTGTCCTCACTATGGACCTCACTGCAGCTGGCTCGCTTCACTAGTGTAAAGCTCAGTCTTTGTGAGAGAGGTAACTATTCTTCACTAGCATGTGGTATGGTGGAACTACTGATGTTCTACTGAATATGAGTATCTTCTTTAGCCTCTCACTCAGTGACTTGTGGGTCATGCAGCGCTCACCTTGTTATGGGGCAAAGTGCCATCAGCACTCTGGAGCAGCAAGCTCAGCTGCTTCCAAGGTATGTAAGTTAAGCCCTCTGGTTTTACTGTGTGTTTTTGTCTGTGACCTCACCACCTCTCATTCCTGCCTGCTCCATGGGATGGTCAGAGTTGCCAAAGCTCTTCTCCTAAAGCCAGTTTTTCATTGGTTTATCAGTTATAGTCTCTGTCCCCATCTACCTCAACATATCCAAGCAAGTGCACTTTGTGCATAGTACATAATTTTAGTGTTTGAAGTGTTTCATTAAGCCAAGATATGGATGTTTCCAAGCAGCCACACTAGAAGGTGTGCTTCCTGTCTTGTATGCCACTCCCTGAATTTAACTCAGGCTGTGGAAATAAGTCTCTGAGTGAGTGCAAATGAATGCTCAGGTTATGGCCTGGGTCTTACCAGGATGAACGTGTCTTCCATTGCCACCGAATACTCTGTGCAGCTGAAGGAGCACCGGGCTGCAAGAGCCTGGATGTCCAAGAGAGAGGGCAGAACAGCAAACAGTTAAGAAAAGATGTTTAAATCATTAAAAAAATCATCAAATATGTAATCATCCTAAAGTACACAAAGTTTTTCCTAATTAAGAAAGAAGAACCCCAGGATCAGCATAAAGATTTGGGCTGTTACATGATGTTCTCCATCTTTGAATTAGTCTGTGTGCTGGAAGCAAAGGCAGCACAGCTGTGCCAGAGCTGCTGCTGCTGTTTCCAAGCCTTGTGGCACTAAGGAAAGCCGTCTTTAGCAGCACAGCTGACGATTGACAGGCGAGTCAGTGTGAAGGGATCTCAAACCATCAACGCCCTTGCTACACATGGCAGGCATTTCAACAACCACGGAAGAGCAGCTGCTAGGGGAATTCCCTCAGGACACCCTACCTCTAGAGAAAGCTTTTAGGAGTTGGGAAGGGACATTTATTACCTATTTGTGTTATTGTGTCATTTAGAGTCACTAGTCACAACTCAAAGTTTAGACACTAGTCACAACTCAAAATTTCTTCATTTTTATACCTGTGTCAGCTTGGCTGTATTGGAAGAACTTTGCAGCTTTTAGACTAGAAAATTCTAGCAATCTTTGGTAAGATTTAAACTGCAAACTAGCTGAAGTTAGAGGGGTCACCTTTATGTGTAACATGTGGAATATTAAATTTAGATGAGCCAAATTCCAGCAGTTCAAACTGAAGCTGCAAAGTCTGTGCCTTCCCTCAAAGTGAGTTCCTGGAGCAGCCCAGGTAACTTTTTGCTCAGTCTTCACTAAGCAAGAGAGCTCTAGACTGCATGGCCTGTGTTCACAGATCCTGAGCGTAATTGTATGTAATTTTTGACTGCGATAAAGAATCTTTAACGGTAAAATACACTCAGGAAACACAACGGAGATAAGATCAAAATAACTTGAAATTGGAACACTTGAAAACTTGGCAGAGAATTTGCTTAGGAAGTTTACATGGCAGGGAGGAGTGTGATCCCCCAAATGCTGGGGATTACATTTCCAAAATTACAGCAGGGATATGCAATAACAACTCCAAAATATTTTGATTAGGAAGGAAGCAAATAGCATACTGCAGGATCCTGCTGTCATAGCACACCCCTTGGCAACACCCTCTTTAAAGAAACAACAACCAAAAAAAAAGGGGGAAAAAAAGGTGGGGAAAAAGGAAATCACACCACTGCTTAAAGATACATAGGGGTAGAAGTCAATGCTTGGAGAACTCACTCCTTCCTTTCCTTTCCACCATTTTCCTCCTTGAACCTATCAAAGAGCAATCCATGTTTACAAAAACCTAATTGTAGCTGAGCAGAAAAACTCACCTTCCAGTCTGCTGGTTTCTTTGGGATCTAACTATGCTAACAGTCTTTCCTCCCTTTTCTTGTAAACTCTCAGTATTCTTCATTTCTGGTCAATCTCATTAACTTAGCACACACCTTTCACTGGCTCCAGACTCTCACACAGTGCCATGTGGAGAAGGTGGCTTAGTTATAATGATCCTTTTGTGATAGTTTTGGGATTGAGGACATTTGATATTGAGGTTTAAGATGCAGCTGTAACAGGAACCTTTTCTTGCTTTGTGGGCTGAGTGGTTCTTGAAACCAGGTTGCTAGGTGTTAAATAGCACTATCAGTTCCTCTCTCAAGAGTGCCCACCACAATCACCTAAAATAGAAAAATGTCCCAAAGACCATGTGTCTGCCCAGAGCACAGCAGGAAGGTGGTGTGCTATTCTTTACAATACTGCAATAGCAAGCACTCTCTGCACCTGGGTTCTGTTTTCATTCTGCAGGCACTTTCTTGATACATGTTGTGACATACCTTAAACATAAAAAAACCCCTAATGTAGGTCCACAAAATGTTTCCAAATACTAGGCTGGGAAGTAAAATTCATAAATCTACTATTATTAAAAAAATAATACATGCAACTGAGAAATTGATTTCATAGCAAAAATAATTGTCCCACATCTTAACCCAGTGAATCCCTTAATGTGATAGCTACCTATTTCTTGTTGTCTGTATAATGGGGCTAATGACTTAATCACCCTTTTTCTGCCTAGCATTCCCCATTACTCCATAGTTACAAGACTGTGTTCTTCTCTTTAGATCACTAAATGAATAGCATTGTTAGGATAAAGTGCAGTATTCTGAAGCTGTTACTCAACTCCCAACACACATGATTTGGTGTTAGTTTGCTGCTTCCAGACTGAAGAAGAGCTTCTGTGCCCAAAACCATGGTTTTTCGCATTTCCGGTTGTATCTGTAGGGTGACAAGAGAAGGTCTCCTGTGGTCTTGTCTCACTGAAACTATTGGTTTGATACTTTGAACTTATTAATTACCATCGTTGTTAGCTCTGAGCAATTTTAATGTGGCAGTGACTATATGTCCTTATCTCCTGTGAGGAGTCTTATTTCAGACAGAGCTACTACCTCACAGTGAGAGAACAGACTCAGAAGGTGCTGGAATTAAGAAGAGCTGGGTTATATTCCTGACCTCTCCCTGCCGCCTCAAACCCTCCCCCTATTATACAGTTTATATAATTAGACACAATGACAAACTTAGTACTTTGTATCTGGCATCTGGTCCTCCCACAGGTTTCAGTAACACGTTATAGCTTCATGGCTTTTCGAGGTTCTCCTCCTGGAGTATTCTTATTGCTAAATACTAAATGTCAGCAGTTAGCAAGTAAAATCACTCACAGATAAATGATATTCCCAGCAGGATGGCTTCCAATCAAAACCAAACCTTTGGTCTTATTCTTGTCACCTTAAAACTGTCTCTTAGCAGTAACTAATCTACTTGTAGTAGGTCAGTAGATAATATAGAGATTAGCAGTTACGCTGTCTTTTTGTCATCCTCCAAAGAGAAAGATGCTCCAAAGTTAATTTTACCATTCCTGAATCCCTCATGACTATTGCTGCAATGCTGATGAAGTGGCAGAGGGAACAAAGAGGAAGCACTATTTTCAGAATTACAAGGCTTGTTACAAACATAAATTTAGAAACATAAAAGGCAAGTGAGTGAAGCGCAGTGGAAAGCTATTACAAAGATCTCAAAAATTGTTGTCAAATCAGAATTTCACCTGATTTCTTGTGTGGTCCTGTGTCCTTGTGCATAACGGAAATGCTAAGAAAACCCAACATCAAATGCAAACAAAAAAGAACAAAACCTGTTTGACCCACTGTGCAACTCTGGTGGAATCTGACCTTCTCAGTCTGCTGGCAGCACTGAGACTCAGGCTAGCCAAAGCTCCTCGAGAGTCATAGACATCAAAATTTTCACCACTAAGCACAGCCCCACAAAGTTTCACTCCTGACCCCCAGAGAGGCTACTGACTATCTCAGCACTTCTCAGATGTGACACCATTTTAAGTGCAGCAGCCTGGTGTCCCCAGGCAATAGGAAGAGTCTCCTTCATAGGATAAAGCCATTTATATGGGCTTTGTGGTGGCCCTGTCCACCCTGCTGTTGACACTAGTACTCATCTACTCCACCACGAGCCCTTTAATGGAGCTCAGTCAGGAAAACCTAAGGTACAAAACAATTCCCCCTAGCAGCTGGGTCTTCCGGGTGGGTCGTGGAACTCCTAACATATGCACCAGCATGTGTTTTGGCACAGCATAAAACAACTGTGTCACTTTGTTATTCAACATTTACAATTGTCAGGGATGCCTGTCGCACCTAAATCCTCTTGTAGCTCTGGGCTTTAATTAGCAACATGTCCAAAATACTTTGAGTTCTTCTAGATGACAGTTATAGGTGCCTACAGACAATGCTGGAGGGTGCCAGAAGCCCCAGCTTGTAAGGGGAAATGTAGCTGGGTGTTAATGAGTGTCACTGGTACTTAGCCTCACTCAAACAAGATAAAGAATTAATTTCTATTAACACCTCTATTTATAGCATCTCTAACTATTTAACAGAAGAACATCAGTGGTAAATGAATAACAGAAAAAGACAGGATTAATATTAAACTATTGTGGCTAATTAGCATGAAATCAGGAATTGAAGGTAGTGAGACCAAAGCCAGCTTCCACCAGATCGTGCCAGACCTTGACCATAGTAATGAGGAGGTACAAATCGAACAAACACGGAGGAGCACTAGGCAGAATAATGCTCCAGCTACATACCCCAGTGCACTTACTTTTCACATGTGCATAAGGCTCTTCCCTGAGCAGGATCAGGCCAGTGCTAACAGGAGATCAGTGACCCTTCCCTAGTACCCAGAGTTGTTCATTGCTCCAATCAATCTACTTTGCTTCCCTCATGCTTTTTATCCTTTTCTGCCTTCTGAAAATGGGTATTTCGGGGATGTGAACCATTCCTGGGTGGTGGGGAACTGCCTGTCCGCTGCACAGAGGCTGCACAAGGCCAGCACAGAGCATCCACACGAGCATTCACACTGCAGCTATCAGCAGTAGCCCTGCTTCTGCTCTGTCAAGGATCTGTTATGTTACAAAAATCACAACTCTTCGAAAAACATCTCACATGAGATGAGAAATACCTTGCTTAGAGGCTGCCACATTATCTGAATAAAAATACATTAAATTATTCTATCTTGAATTTTAATCTTATGTACTGAAGCATCCCAACTTGGCTTTTTTTTGGCTTCAGTTGGTAATTGTGCTAATTTTTCCATCTATTTTTAAGCTGCATAACGCTTAAGGACAAAAAGCAGTGTATTAGAGAAATGTATAAATACTATAAGCAAATCCCATTGGGATGGTCATCAGCTGCCTTTCTTATAGCAAGCAAGTATAAAGGCATTGGGAATATGGCAGGACTTTTTTCTTTGCTGAGTAAGGAAAGGTAGCTCAGTATCTTGGAGCCTCATTTTTGTAAGGCTGCTGATGGCTTATCCTCCTGTTTTCTCCAAATGTGTTCCTCTAGACCCTACCTAATGGCTTGGGAAGAGCCTCACAGGGACAAACTTTTCCCTTTGAATTAGTGGTCAGGAGTTCACGTCTTCTGTGAGGAGGTGGGCATGAGTTTTGAGCCCAGCGGGGTGTAAGCCTGTAATGAAAGTGGCCTCTGTTGTAGCCAAACTTTGGTGATTCCTCTCAGAGATCTACTTCTGAAAGAAGAGTCAATGCAAGTTTTGAGAAGCATTGTGACCTTGTAATTTCTTATTTCACTGAGCTGCATAGGAGATACACCCAACAGAGTGCAGAAACCTCAGCAATAACAGACTGCAGCAGAACTAGCAGGGTTTGGCTTCATCTGAGGGAAGTTCTGGATCTCCTGTCAGTGGGCTTGATACACAGGCTCCCTCAAAGGGGTTGACTATTGACTAAGGAGGACACAGCAAGTTTAACATTTGACAGACAGAGCAGGATGTTTTTACACCAGTCTTCCTCAGCTTCACAGAGTGTTGTTTTGTTTTGTTTTGTTTTGGGTTGTTTCACTTTCAAGGACATAAATGCCGGACAAATGGTGCCTAGTGTACATAATCTGGGGGTAGCTGAGCCCTAGATGTATCACACTGAAAGCGCCAGCCTCCAGAGTCCCTTCTCTTCCCCTGCAGAGAGGGAAACATTCAACTGGGAGACTTGAGGATTTTATGCTGCGTTTTTGATGAAGCAATTCCAAGTCCACCAGTGGTCCCCATTCCCAGTGCCTGGGAGGGGAGGATTAGGCCCTGTATAGGGGATTGTATGGCTGCAGGGTGGGAAGGACAGGCTGCAGGCATTCACTCCCCATCCTGGGGAAAACAAGCCTTCAGGGTGTCTGGTAGGACTCACAGGGACTGGAAGGAAAAGGTGGCAAGTTTATCTCACAGGGCAGGGAACATGTACCACTCAATCCCCTGATTGTGTGGTGTATCAAAAATGTGCCAAAAGTATATCAAAAAACAGCTGTGACCATTGGGCTTGCTCTATATTGTGTTAGTAATTCAAGTAGATTTAGCAGCATATACAGGTTTATCAGGCGTGCAATTTATTTGCATTTATTGAGCCTTATCCTGCCTCCAATTGAATATTTGCAATACCCACCTGCATATTTCTGTTCAGACGTTCTATGTTTCTATGTTACTGAACAATTTTCATGAAGTAGCTGAGACAAAAAATTGGCCTCTTATTTTTGGCACTTTCTATGGAGAGCTTGATTAGAGAGGTCTGGCATAAACAACTCGGCATCTCTGCTCCAGCCACTTTGCAAGGTTTCCGCACAAATGAAATCATAAGCTGAACACATATTTTTGCCTTGAAGGAATAAATGCCCCCCAAATCCCATCTGCCACCACAGCAAGAGGGTTTTAAGCTTCTACCTTTCAACAACAGCAAGTGCAAAACCTGCAAAAGAAATGAAAAATCAGAGCACAGGCCTTCTACAGGTGCATATGCTGCAGGATGGGCTCTTTTATGGAGCAGAGAGCAATTTCAGGAGAGGGGCTCCTTGTCACTGCAGTTCTTCTATTCCTCTCCTGTGGGGCATAGAGCACCCTTCTAGATCAACCCCTCCCACGGGTGTCCCCACCAGAGCACCCTGCCAGCCCTCAGTATTCACACAGAACCTGCTACCAACACATTCACCTTGCTCATGTTACTGTCAGGCACACACCGAGCACATGCTGGAAAAAGTTCAGCTTGGAAGACACGTTAAATCTGTTCTTGCTGCTGTTTGGTATTTTCAAAAAGTAAATTACATTTAATGAAAATACCTGAGACACAAAGTACCTTGTTTTCATTTTAATTGGCAATTATGTTTGCTAATTAAAGCAATACCAAAATAATTGTGTCATAGTACAAAAGTAATGCCCATATTTATCTGTGCCAGAAAAATAAGAATATGATCTCCAGCCATAGTTCCAGAAGAGAAAATACTTTACTAATAATTTTTGCAGGGCTTAATTCAACAAGAGAGACAGAAGAACTGTGTAGTTTTTGATGTACGGGTAGGACACCATGTCACATAAAGATGGAGGGAGGGATCACAACAGTCCCATGTCCTAGAGTTAAAACACAATTAGCCAAAGAATCAGCTTCAAGTGATCTCACATTCCTCACTCTTTTGTGTTTCAATTCTTCTTTGTATGTTAAAATATATACACTATCTTATATTTATAATTAGTATAAGATATAATTCTGTTGTACAGATTTTCTTTGCCTACTGCTTTCATATAGACACATCTTTAACCATTTTTTCAGGGAAGCACTCATTGAACAAAACAGATTTCCTGCAACTGACTAAAAAGTTTTTTGTTTGGGTTTTTTTGTTTGTTTTTTTTTTTTTAAGAAGAAAAGAAAGGTGTATCTTCTACAAAAGCTAATTCATGCAGCATGACTCTACCAATACGAGTGTTGGAAGTGACACAAAAGATCCTTGATTGATTAATTCAGCAGGGTAGCACCATGGAAATTATTGATTTTAGTCTAGCAGACCTCCCTCTGACCTCTTCAGAGCTTCTGTTGATGGGTACTTGAATTGAAAAACTTAAATAGAAATGGCAATATAACAATAGCATCCAAATTCCCATCATTTTAATGTATCAAATTGACTGCAACAGGTTAAGGATACGACAAAGACCAAAGCATTTTTAAACAAATGTATCATTAAAATAGTGACAACTTTAATGTCAGTAGTAATGACTGATCTCAAATGACTGATCTGATTCACAAATAATATGTGACTGTGTTCTTCTCAGATAATGATGAGGTGTAACAAACATGGTGATAAGGACTATCAGAAAGGGTGGAAAAAACCACAATAGGACATTTTTAGGTCATCAAATTAGCTTCCTGTTTTATCTGGATTGGATGCAGTGTTTGCAAACCAAACCAAGGGCATGTACATTACCAATGCTTACCTAAACTTCAGCTGCCCTTACTTTGCCAATAAATGTAAAAAATATAAGTAGCATGGGCTGATATTTCTACCACTCATATGGAATTTGGGGGCAAGAGATAGCTGCACTGAAGACATACCGTTATGAAATACCAAAATCAGAAACAACAAGGACTATTTGTAGGTGCTTGATCCTTCAGAAGACTCAGGCAAGCTCCCACTGCATCTCCAGTCCGCCTTGAGAAGCCATGCAGGCCTGCTGCAAAGGGAGGTCTTTTTACTGCCCTTCCTTTGGCTGGACAATGCTTCATTGTATCTCATAGTTTTAGAAATAAGCATTTCATTGTGCTTCCAGAGTATGCATGTGAAATATTGATGTGCTGATGACAGAGGAGGCAGGCAGCAGCTGTGAAGGAGCCCCTTGCTCCATGGAAGTGAGTCACTGCTGCCTCCTGTCCTGAAGTAAACCTCTTCTTGATGAACTTACAACCTTCTGGAAGGCCCTTGGCTTCCCTAGGCCCCTGTCCTGAGCCAGGGCTGGGGGGATGACATGGATTTCACACATGGATGTCTGCTGAGGCAGCTGAGCAGTTAGGGGCTCACAACCCAGTCCCCAGTTTCAGAGGGAAGGCAACTTTTGTCCTTCCTGACATCCCTAATATGAGGTTAAATGCACATTGTATGCTTGGTGGGACCTTCCTAGATTAGCAGGTGCCGAAAGAAGGGGAAACATGCAAACTCATGCCCATCAAAGGTATTAAGATACCTTCTGCTGGTATTTGCAAAGGGATTTTGATACTTCCACATCTTTTGAGGGTCTAAATCTGGTAATGCAGATTCTAAATCTCCTCAAGCTTCCAGTGTTGGTTGACTTTGATCAGATCAGCTGTATTGTCAGGCCCAACCCATGCCATCAGGACCTGCAACTGTGGAAAATTTCACTAAAGAAGTTACAAGTATTTTTTTCAGATATCATGGTTGCAGTTTAGTCAGGCTGGCTGGGACTCAGTTTCATATGCATTTGTTTGTTTCAAAATTTACCAACTTGTTCCCTGCAATCTCAGCTCTAATTTATATATGTATTCAAAATCTCTTACCCTTGTGACTCTAACACAAACTGTGAAAATTATTCACAGAGTGTAACCAAGCAACATCTGCCAAGCTAAGAGATGCTTGAGGAAGTGTCAGTACAGACGTTCCCGGTACTCCCTTCCCTGCCCCCCAGAAATGCATAGAGAAGAAGGCAACAGTATCACCTCAAATGCACCTAAAAATGTTTCCATGCAAATTACCTAAGCAGATAGCATTTCAGTTTGAAGTGAGGAGTGGCACCTCCTAGAGAAGTCCATCCTTCCCTTCTGCCAGCTGATCCAT
>JAWWMP010000081.1:90414998-90441017 GCA_035047865.1 Dendrocincla tyrannina | reverse complement strand
AGCAAGGAAAATGAGGAAAGTGTTGCTTCCCATTTGAAAATGTGCCTTTGTTCAAAGCAGTATTTTTGCCATGAGCACACGTGCCTGCAGGGAGCTTCCTTCAGGGACTCGGCAGTAAAATGAGGCCATAAGGGCAGGCACAGAAGGACTGCAAAGTCCTCTGGCAGTTTGTTAGAGTGACTGCCTTAACAAGAAGGCACTGTGACAGCCTGTGCTCATAGGGGCTTTGGAAACCAGCAAGCAGGAGTTTCCTTACTAGAGTAATATTTTTTTATTTTTCAACTGCACATTTTTAAGAAGAGTAGCATGTCTCCTGCAATAGCAGCAGTTCTGCTGCAGTGCCTCAGCAGAAGACAGCTAACAAGGGCAAGCTGAGTCCAGACATCAGGAACTCACAAGGAGCAAGCCCTCACAACTGGCCTGGACACGGAGACCATAGAAAGCTGTGCTTCTTCACTGGTGTAGGCTAAAGCAATCTAATTAAAGATGCCAGAAGTTATTTCTAGTAACAAAGCCAACAAACGCTCTTCTGAGTGATTAGCATTTTTCAGACTCATTAAGAAATAAAAATTTGTATTGCTGTCTTTTTCACAGCTGCAATGTTTCCCCAAGGCAGAGGCCAGCTAAAAAGAGGGGCTCTCAGAGATGTGCAAAGATAGCACCATTGTCAACTAAAGAAACCTCCTTCAATTATTCAGAGCATTTGGCATTCTCGAATTTCCCATTCTTAGAGCTCCAGCTAAATGCTGCTGCATGCATTTGGCAGTAGTTCTTATTAACTCAGAGGACAGCACAAGTAAGGAACAGATGTATTCACAAGATAATTAATGTTTAAAGTGGATGTTGTGGTAAGAAGTTTCCGTATATATTCACAAACTATCTGCCAAATACATATTTTTGAAGAGTAGGAAACTTAATATAGAAAAGGAGAACATAATTCTAAGAAGACAGGAAACAAAACTGCTTATATTTTTCTACTTCATTAGCAACCAGAAAGCTGACCATAAAGCAGTGGCACACCAAAATATTCACAAAGGCACAAGCATTTAAAACAAGTGAACTCTCAGTACAATTAAGTGACAACTGGGAAAATCAGTCTTTCTGACATCTACCAGTAATATTTTGCAAAACTGAAGGGCAAACTGGAGTTGAACACATGACAAAACAATAAGAAGGTAGTTGTAAGAGTTTCATGTCTATGCTGCAACGTTAGAAAAATTCAAACAGACCTTGTAATCTCCATGTCTGAACTAGGATATTGAAGTGACATGAATTCAAGGCAGAGATGTTGGCAGACAGCTTGCTTATTTTATCATATTCATCCTCCTGCATTGTGTTCTGAACAGTATTCTCATTCCAAGATCCCATTTACAATATGTCACCTGCTTGATGGGAGAGAGGGCGCTTCATCTGGCCAGCCAAGCCAGCCCATCTTCCCAAGCCATTGCATTGCATCTTCTCAGGAGTCATTAGGCACTACAGTTGACCAAACCAAAGAAATCCTGTTTCTCCAGTTTATCAGAGATGCATTACCCTTCCAGAGTCTCTGAAGTACCACTGGCAGCATTTGTCTCCAAGGTGTCAGCTGAAAGGGATCCTGAATAAGTTAGCTAGAAGTGTCTGGATCCCTGTATATATGGTCTGTCAGGGAAGGCAAGCAAACTACCTCTGATAAAACCATGGTGGAATGGCAAATAACGTACTCCAGCAACTTGCTGTATATACATATACATACACATGTATGTGTGTGTGTGCATATTTATATATATACACACATATATACATCAGTGATGTGCACGACTTCTACCAGCCAAAGAAGCAGGAAGGTTCAGAATATCATCTGTGGTATTTCACAAGTCACTGATCTACTTTTGTTCCTTTCAATCAAACTTTTTTTGATTCCTTCGGCTGGTCGAAAAAGAGGGGTGGCTATTACTCTGCATTTTTCCACATTCCCGTTCCAATGCACAAACCATGCTCTCTTAAAACTTACAAATGTGAGAAAGTGCTTAGCCTAGTTAGGACGGGACCCTTTCAGAGCAAGTGCCCCAGCCGCAGCTGGGCTCCTCCAACTCAGGGTTGATGGGGACAGGCAGCCCGTCCCGCTGCGCCCTCGGCAGCCAAGCACAGAGCCCTGGCCCTGAGGAGGGAAGGTGGGCTCGCCCAGCCGCGGGGTCTCGCTCCGTGCTGTCCCACCCGCCTGGTGGGATGGGCTGGGTGCAAGGCAGCGAGGGCGAGGGCACGGCGGTGGGAAAGGGGGAAGGTGCGCGGCGAGCTGGGACGCGACACTTACTGCAGAACCTGCGCCGTCTGACCCTGCATCGCCAGAGCCGCGTCCGCACCCAGTGCAGGCACGGGGACAGGTCCATGGCTGGAGGGGCCGCCCGGCCCCGGGGCCACCTGGCTCGGTCCGCTCCCCGCTGGGCAATCCTGCGGCAGCCCCGGGCCAAGCCCCGGGCCGCCGGCAGGATGCGGCGGGCGGCCACCGAGGCCCTGCAGTCCCTCTGTCGCCATGCCATGTTTTATGCATGAAGGTGAGGGCACGTAATTTCATCCTCATTCTCCGCGCCTGGTGTGTACGTGAGCTACCGCGACGTGGTGGAGCCGTGGCATCAGACCCTGGGGACAGCGAGCTCAGGGGGAGGCAAGGAGCAAGCAGTCCCCGTGGGGTGGGAAAAGGTGCCCGTCGGAAGAACGGGGCCTTTTCCAGGCTCTGCAGAACGGGCTGAAGTTCACCCATCTGCAGGTCTGCAGGTGCTGTGCTGTGTGGACCCCTCGTCACAAAACCATGTCCTGTGTCCGAAACCTCAACTCTGCTGCAGCTTTTTGAGGATACAGGGGCGCCGAGAGTGTTCGAGGGCAATACAGCTTTAGCATGTCCATGTCAGTGCTGCACTGGTAGGGGCGGTCAGCATTTCTCAATTACATTCTAATTTCACTTTTGCTGTTACAGTGATCTGTGGAGTGCCACTTGCAACCCTCACTGGCCTCTTCTCCAATGACATGACAATTTGAGCCCCTGCTTTCATACCTATAAGCTTTACCCCATCAAAAACATTTGTGGGTTTTACTGTAAATATTCCCTATATCACAAGAAAGAGGTTACTACACACACACACACACGCACACACGCACAGATGCAGAGCACACTCTTTACCAGGCAAGAGCAAAGCTAAGAATTGTATGTGGAGCACATGAGCTGTGTTGCAAATGCATGAGCTGTGTTGCAAATACATAAGCTGTGTTGCAAATACACAAGCTGTGTCTTCCCCAGCAGGATTCCTAAAGCTTTTCCTGTGGCAGGTCTTGCCCCATGCAGCTGAGAGCACTGAAGGCTGGACTCAGGACAGCAAGACCTGTCACATGCACCGGTGTAATTGGAGAGAAGTGGATGGCAGGGTTTCAGGTTTCCTTGCCATTTGAATCTCATAGTAGGGTCACCGAAAGGGCCATCATCGATGTTTTTGCTTCTGATGTAGGCAGGTAAATCTTGTGCTCTCATTGTAAGGATAGATAAAACCCAGCAGATGTATTTGAGCTTTATTTTAAAGCTCTTCGATTCATCCTTATCTGGACTAAATGCAGTATTTTGAGTCCCTATTGGGAATAGGAAAAACTCAGTGTTCTTTGCTTCTGAACGTGAATAGCTCATCTGCACTGGGAATTCACACTAGATTCTGTATGACAACCCCAAACAGTCTAGAGATTTAAAACCAAAACCACAAATCACTGTCAAGTCCAGATATGAAATTCCACATTCATCCATTACATTTTGCCAGGCAACAGTCAGATCAGATTATTTACTTGGAGCTGAGCAGAAATGAAAGTAAAGGGTGGTACAGAAACTGAAAAATATGAAGAATTCACTTTGAGTCTTGTGTCACTGTGTGTTTGGAGACTGGTCAGAGTGAATTGGCCATATACTGTGGTGGACAACACTGCTGGCATAACAGGGTCACAGTCTCCAGTCTCACCTACTTTGGCAATCCCAGCGTATTTCCAGTCTTTAATAAATTATATCTAAGAATTAGGCTTCCTGTCCTCTTTTACTTGAGGAAGAAGGAAATAGGAGTTGAGGAAGTTTTAAGTGGTGAAAAATCAATTTTTGATTAGAATTCAGCACAGCTGTGATCTCAGTGTCATCAGTTACTTGTACTGATGCTGATGCACATAATTTACAGCAATAAATGAGATATAACAGCAGGTATGTGTGGGCTGGAAATAGAAATTAGATCTGACATGAGAAAGGTATGACGTTTTGGTGTGTTTTATGCTTAAATAGTGCTTATAATTGTCTTTTTAGAATCATATAGAAAAATAGAATAATGTAAGAGATGGGCTATGTAGCATTCAATTTTGCTTGTTTAAGGAAAATACATTTTAATGACAGGTATATATATGCTGATGATAGCTTGTTTTCTTCAGTGTTTGATGTTTGTCCTCCTCCTTTTTTTTTCTTTTTCAAACACAAACATGCCTAATCTTAGAATAAGCTGTTTGTAGATGTATTTTTACCTTAAAGTAGGCAGAAGTCATAATTTTTGCACTTGATTGGTTACACTTAAATTTTATTTTCTTCATAACATTCTGGCTGATTTGTGTACAGTCCTGTGGCACTGAAGTGCAAAGGAGACATTTAGAAAAGCTTAATTATGCACATCGTTTTTGACATCACCACCCCTTCAGTTTTGCTGCAGCTTATTTTCTGTAAATGAATGATGACATATCAGAGTCACAAGGCAGGGCACCCAGTACATGTGTCTTTCTGCATTTTACTTTAAAATCTTGGTGGAGAGGAAGACACGTGCAGTTGCACAGAAGAAATAGGAACTGCTGAGCCAGTTCACAGCCAGTCATGCTGCTCCTGTACCTCCAATCAGTAAGAAAAACCTTGGCCACAGTCAATGAAGGAATCAGCCAATGAAGGCAACATCCTTTAGTCATCACAGTGTTTCTAAGGTTAAATATAATTGCTCAATCTGATGCTCACCATTGACCCTCCAGTGCAATATGGTTTTCTAGTGGCTGCTGCTATTCCTTTAGGAAGACAGACCTCCTGCAGATCATGATGGCTTCAAATTGGTGCCTCAAGCCCTGACCTATGGGTCTACTAGTTGCTTTCTTAACATGCTGCTGATAAACAAACACAGTTAATGAACCTTTTTCCTCAGCAGAAGGGATCTGTTGTGGGGCTACTTTCCCCCACCTCTTCAAAAGCCTTTGAGATGCAATATAATCAACCATTTCTCAAGTTAGCAAACTCCAAACTTGCTAAATGTCAGAGCTTTGTACTTTGGCTTGTCAGTTGTCTATTTTGATGTACACTGGCATTCAATCTTATTTAATGCTTGAAAGCAGTTGATGTAGTGATGTTAGAGGATGTCAAGGGTACACAATGCACTCAGGGATGGATTAAGTAGCATTTCAGGGAAAGCTTCCACTTAAGCCCTTCACTCAGTGTACTTCAGTGCAATGATTGAGTTAGTTAAACCACTGGCTAACAGAGTTTATAAATACTGTAGGGGGGAAAAAAGGCAGCATTGTTGGCTCAGAGTAGAACTGCTGCCGCTCAGCTCTCTTACTGCAGTCAGTCCTGTGCTCTTCTTGTGCCACCTACTGACCAGTTCCCTCTGGCTTTCAATCCAGAAAAGGAATTTTTTTCAGTTTATTTTAAAATGCAACTCTTTGATGTTGGATTTTAAGCAAGAAATTAATAGCTAGTGAATACAATCAGTTTTCATTCCTTGATAACAAGCTCTAATTTAGAGCTGAACCACCCTATCCTGCACTAGTTGGCTCACTATAAGGGGATGGGATGGCGTGGGATGGGAAGGAGTGGTATGGGATGTCAGGTTCAACAGTGGTTTCTCTCCTTAAATATGCAATCCCTTGCTGAAATCATTACAATTGCACAGATTTTCAAAATCAGAAGTTACTTGGAGAGTTTGTTCTCTGTCCATAGGCTCTTTTCATGACATGGCTGAGCTATGGCAAAGTGTTGACTTCTTGTTCCCAAAACAGGGAGAGGTATTGAAATGCAGGCTTCGGGTCCTTACCCACCCTTCATGTTAACAGAGAAGCACTTTCCTTTTGGCTTTCCAGGCCCCTGAAATTAGGAACTACACTGCAGAATCAAGAAAATACTTTCAACTTTTTTTATCATAAGTCAAGGCAATGGCTGAATGGATATGTGTAGGACACCTGGGACATTTCTGAAGTGCTTAAAAGTGGAAAACACATACCTTGTGTGTGTTTAGATTTAAAGCTACCTGTTTGCAACTGTCTTGGGTAGATAAACCCCATATTGACCTCACACTGTGAGTTGCTCTGCCAGTGGTGTAATGGTGGCTTCAACAATTGTAGTAGGCTCAATATTACTATTGCTCTGTAAAAGTTTGTGCCAACCATTGTCTTCCTCACTCTGCCTGTGGCACTTAACCTTCTGAAAAGGTTTAGGTTAAAAAGAGTTGCTCCAGTCCTCATCAAAAACTGACTGAAACCCGTAAAGGGTAGCACACTGATAGGACAAGGCTGGGATTGGGAAACTTATGTGACTGTGGCATTGATAAATAATGTCTCCAGAATAATATCAGTGGACTGTGCAGACTGTAGTAGGTATCCCATCAGAGCAAGTGGTTGTAGGTCTAGAGTTTCTCACAAGGAAAAGGGTGGCCAGAACAGCACCCTGTTCTACATACAATTTTACATGACCACTTTGCTTCGGGTCCAAAGCAGACTTGGCCAGGCCAGGGCCTGACACTGGAGAAATTGCTTCCAGCTGCAATTTCTACCTCCCACTTGTGCTCTCCTCCAGCTGCACATTTCAGTGGGGCCATGACCTCAGTGTGTATCTTTAAAAATATGTGGAAAATAAGCTTTCAATTTTCGTCATTGTTAAATGCACAATCTCTTGCAACCCTTTATTCAGTGGAAAGGTAAAAATGGGAAGATGGGATGACAAGCTTATTCACCTGAACTTAAAGCATGATGGAAATTTCATATACTCTTTAAGAGAGATTTCATATACTCTTTAAAAAGGACGATGAAGAGACCATGGATAAACTTTATGTCTGGAGATGCAGTATTTTCTTTTTAATTATTGAAAGTTCACTATGTGATCTTAATTAATAATTTTTAATTGCATTTTACTTGTTGGCCTGTGGGCAATTTCTTCTAAAATTAATTGGATTAATCATCCCGGAAATCTCAGCTGGATGATCTCATATATACAAAGTATTTTTAGAAACAATGTCAGAGATTGGCAAGCATTTTGATTTTGTTGCCAATAAACTTGGCACACCATTGTACAGAAAGAAGGTTTTTTAGGTAGCTAAGAGAAATTTCTTGTTCTATGCTCAGCTATCCTACAGGATCTGACACAAAGCATCGAGCACTTAGGATCTAGAAGTAACCCCATGCTTCCCACTGGTGTACATCAATTTGAGTCAGAAACACTGCAGGAAACTCACCTCTGACAAAACAAAAATCTTTCAAAATAGGTTGCTGGCCCAGAATAACAGCAGGAGACATGGCAGTCATACCTCTTGAAATATTTATCTTAGCATTTTCTCATCAAACATTGAAAATACAGCTGCACCTCTTATGGGTCAATAAATAAATATGGTACTTAAGGCAAAAATGTGTTGTTTCCTTAATCTTTTCCTAAACTTCCTTTTTTTTTTTTTTCCCACCTGCACAGAGCTATCCAGTGCAGTGAAGCCAGTCCATTAAACCAGGCTTTCAGGCTATCCAGACTTTCATAGGAGTGAGAACTAAATCAGCTGCTAAACCCTTTCAGATGGATAAACTCAGGGTGGATAGGACTGTGTTTCTGCAAAGGAGGATGCCTAAAAAGAAAAGTGGAACTCAAGGGAATCATCAAAAGGATGCTCTAGTATGTCTTTACTGTAGCCTTCCTCCTTGAAAAGATCCGCCTAAGCAGAACACCAGAAAGTACACAGCAAATTTGTATCTGTTAAAAACCTTTGGAACACTTTCATACTATGATATTGTAACTATGCTATGCTGGGAAGCAGGTTTCACTCTAAAAGCCTCTTAATCAAGAATAAGTACGCTTTTTAAGTGATATCCATTCCCAAATTTCCTCAGCTGCTTTCTGTCTTTTCTCTTGAAGCCTTACTCAGTCATTTAAAGTATAATTTCTGATAGTCTTGTTAATGATCTCTTCTATTAATTTCATTTAAAATATCCTGGTTTTATCTGTACTCTATATTCTTCTAACTACTTTTTCTCTTTTTATTTTTTTTTAAATATGTGCTGATGGTTAACTCATCACTATTTCCTCCAAAAGTCATAATCTTTATACTTGTTTGGTTACAATTAAATATTATTTTCTTCATAACATTCTGGCTGATCTGTGTGCAGTCCTCTGGCACCAAAGTGCAAAGGAGACATTCAGAAAAGCTTAATTATACACATCATTTTTGACACCACCACCCTTTCAATTTTGCTGCAGCTCATTTTCTGTAAATGAATGGTGACATGTCAGAGTCACAAGGCAGGGCACCCAGTACATGTGTCTTTCTGCATTTTACTTTAAAATCTGACTGTATTTTTATTATTCTGTATTTTTCTCTTTAAAGTTACTCTTTGGCAATTGTGACTCCACACACAAACATATCACTTCAGGAACTTTACAGGCCAGAAGTTCATGTCTTTCTTTTGTACAGTTGTGCTTTTGTAAGCACCATGGTATATAGTCCCATATCACAAAGGAAGCTCACACCCTGTTTGCATTTCAGTCTTCACTATTGACTTGCTATAAGTAAATTTATCTCCTTGGACTCTGATTCTATATCTATATAATAGTGATTATTACTATGTTTCAAGATTTTTTGATAATACTCCATAGAATAAGGAATGGTTAATTATCTCCTATAACATATCTGGTTGCCTTAAACCAGAGAAAGAGGTAGCACTTAGGCTAATAATAAGATTTTTAAGGATGAGTTATTATTTACCTTCCAACTACCTCTTAAGATAAATTATTTGTATTAACAATCCTGTTGGAAGGTACAGCTCATCTCTTGGAATGGACATAAACAAAGAGTCCACTCTGATTGCAGCTAAAATTATATGGAGTCCCAGTGCAGTCATTTGCCTTCTTGATTTCTGACTTTGAAAATCTAGTGGAGACCCTAATGGCAGGACTCAAAGCCAAAGAGAAGTCTAAAGCTGCATTCTAACCTGTTGTGTTCTCAAACTGAGGTTGCACAAGAGACCTGGTAGAAGACAAATGGGTTCAAATTACTCTGTAGTTTGACAGAAAAATTTCCTTCCGCTGTTTCATGACTCAGATGCTTTTACTCACTGACTGCCTTAGAAAAGCATGCCTGATGAAACATTTCTGGGCATTGTTTCTGCCCCCCGCCCCGCTCTGAAACAAATTACTGTATAAAAATAATCTTTTAGGCTTATTACAGAGAATCAAAGACTTCAACTCAGTGCGCTGCTGTGAAGGCACATCAGTGGTCATCCAGAAAATACAAACAAATCATTAAGTCTGCAAAGTCAAGTTTCAAAAATAGTTTGCCTCAATTCCATAGGCACATTCTTTTCCTCCTGTGATCCTGACACTTTCAGGCTTCAAAAGCTGAAACTTGAAAATTACATTCCAAATATTTGTAATAAAACTGCAGAAAGAGGCATCCCATGTCTCCAGCAGAGTGAAAGCATTTACAATATGATGCAAATAAACTGTGAGTTAGGCCTGAGTTTCTCTTCAAAGTAAAGACCCTGATCATGGCTTTATTGAAAGCTTTCTGATCTGAGGCTTGTTTTGACATGTCACACAGCTTGCTCAGGGAATGATAGAAAATCGAGGTTGGAAGGGGCTTCTGGAGGTCACCTAGTCTAACTCCATGTTGAAATCATAGTCAAATGATGTTCCTCAGAGCCTTCTCCAGCTGTGCTTTGTAAGGTTTCCAAAGAGTAAGCTAAGAAAGCAGTCCCAAGTACCTAAGGTCCTTTCAGTCCTGAAAATTAACAACTCCTGGGCCTTGCCTTAGGCCCATTTTCTGAAATGTTAAGGCTTGTCTCCCTTCAGGTTTGGTTGTAATCAAAAGGTACACAAACCCCACATCAGTACACTTTTCCCTGGGCTGGTCATCAAAAGGGGTTTCATCCTTTGTCCTCCTTTAGGAGCATAACCATGTGTGTGGTGACACAGCCTTGAGTGCCTCCTGCTGCTGCCAGCTTGTTTGTCACATAATCAATCTATCTGACACTCTCTGGACAGACTGACAGACATAACATTGTGTGTGCAAGCCCCACAACATGGAATTCAGCATATATGAAAGCATGTGCACAGTGTTGGAAACATCCAGTTCATTGCATTTGAATAGCCTGGTGCTGGGATCAGCCTTTTTCAGGGGCTCCAAAATGTTTAATGGATCCTGAGCACAGCTGGCTTCAGTCAGGAGGACTGACTTGGTTGATGCTATATGTGAGTGGAGAAAGAGCTGTCATCACCTAATAGAGAGTAAATAAAGAGAATGACATGCAAGGTGTAATGCACATGAGACCTACAAACAGAGATATTACTGCTACCAACCTGAAATGTGGTAGGTGTATCTTGGAAAACATGTGATGTCCAGAAGGGCTCCTGCAGTAGCTAAAGTTGCATATAAAGCAAATTCTTCTAAAGAGGGAAGGTCAGAACAAACATTGCCCTTCACTTGTGAAGGAGGTTTGAGTGAGTCTGTCAGTATTTAGGTTCATAAATTTGCACTCAAAAGTGATCCTAAAGCCCAAAAAGCAACACATCTGGGAAATCTGTGTCACTCTGACTTCATTTGTTGCACTGGTTAAAATGTCTTACATTGTCACTGTGAACAAATGGTCATTTGCAACAATATAGTGACCATCCATGAAAAAGTCAGTTATTTTTTTCCTGGGAATCTTCAAGAGATGGCTGTTGTACTTAGGGAGAAGTTGTGCTCTCTGCACAGGCAAAACAGGCTGACCCTGAGTCAGGTAACACTTTCATTGCCAGCCTCTGGACTAGCCCATTGAACTTTTCAAGAGCAGGAAGATGCTTTGCACTGTCTTTCTCACTATCCTTTTTTCCTTGTGAAAAGCTTTCAGCCAATACCTGCAGAAATTAGACACACCCTTTCTGGCATGTCTGCTCAAAACTCACCTTTCCTGTGCTGTACAAATCATTCTCATCTGACATCACCTTAACATCATGGATGAGCAGGAATATCTGTTTTCTCCCCCTGTCACTTCTACTGTCTTGTCTTCCTGTTCACATCACTGGTGATCACCCATTCTGCCTAGCTGACACTTCTTTGTCCACTATGCAGACACACAGGACATGAGATGATGTCTAATTACCTTTGAATACTTTGTTAGTACAAAGCCCAACACACTGAGCTCCTAGGAGTTAGTGCAATTTAAAGAATGTCACCACATAGGAGGAAATGCTGGGTAGGAACGAGGAGTTTTCCAAGCCCATTACACTTCCACTTCATTGGGCTACAAAGATTTTGAGTCCTGTTTTTTGCTAATACAACAGTTGAGAAAACAGAGATTTAAGGAGAATCTCAAAGTTTATATGTAAATTTTATAGCAGAAAACATCCTAAAGTAGCCAGAACTCATCCTGTCCCAGATAATGATGACTCTCTCACACATTTCTTCTGCACTCTTTGCTGAGGTCTGTTCTGGAAGGGTCTGACGAGGGGTTGGGGACCCAGAGCTAATAGTCTCAGCAAATTCCACTGTGAGATCATGCTAGTCCTACTCATTCAGCTCTTGCAAATGCTTTCATCGAGAAAAAATATTCCTCAAACTCTAGCAAAAGACTGGGAATGAAGTCTCCCAGTGAGATGAACCTTGAGCTATCTTTTCCCTGAAGGGTAGTCTGGCTGGAGTAGAAAACCTGTAAATGGCTGCTAGGGGAGCAAAACCTCAAAAGGTATTTTCTCTCCCTGGGAGACAGGAAGTTTAATCATTCTTAACCATATGAAAACATAAACAAAAGAGCACAAACCCATATTTATATTAGCCCTTTTTTGGATCCTTAAAGAGCTAAAAAATGATGGTTAAAGAAGACTTTGCCCTGTAAGGAACGGCCAGACCATTCAAAATGTAATAGGACTGTTTTTCTTTAGCACATTCTGGCCACAAGGTGTCAATCCTTACTCACAGGAAGAACTAACAGCTGGTATATTGTTCTCAAGCGGAGCTGAAGCAAAGCTTATGGCTCCTCCAGGATCAATGGTAGTTAGGGAAAAAGAGAATGAAAAGACAGTAATGCAAAGGACAAGCATAAAACTCAACTGCGAAGTCTTCTCGCATCTTGTAAGGAGATCAAGTGCATGCTTTGTAGTATTATATAAACAGCTGCCCCTGCATAGCAAATGGATCAAATCAAACTCAATTCCATGCTTATTTTCTGTAATATTTCAGTTTTGATATGCTAAAAAGTTACACTCTCCTCAACATGTTTCTATTTAATAAAGATGTGAAGAAGATCAGCAAAAAACCAAGAAAGCTCTAGAGACACATCCAGAAACACTTAACACTTTGGAATAGCAAGTGACAGAAGGGGAAAAAAATGACAAAGAAAAGGAAAAGCCAAGCTTTCAAAAAGCTCGGCACCATTTACATGTCTGATAAATAGCCAGATTTTTCAAGAGGGCTTTAGTAATGAAGCACCTTCTTGCCAGCTGATGCTGTACAAACAGCATTTTTCTCCTCAGAAATCCTAACAGAGCACAAATAGTCCAGCTGAAATATAGCAAAGATATTTTTCCCTTTTGCCATAGCTGATGGACATTGAATGCCCTCTGGGTTCCCGGGGTAAACTTTGCTCCAAGTGGCAGTTCTGCCACTGAGTGCTAGCAGGAGACAATAGTGCTGATTTGCTGAAGAGGAAAAATATGAGTAATATGGCATGTGGTATTCTCTTTCAGTGCTGTTATATTTTTTAACTTGTGCATAAAATCCTGTGTGAATATGGATGAATTTATGCTCCATGGTGTCATATTAGAGAGGAGGGAGGTGTTTTGGTCTTCCTTTAGGGATTTCTTCCACATTGTGAAAAAGCTCTGAAGGGGAGAAAACTTCTTTCTGTCCAGTCCACAGCAAAATAGTTTCTTAGTGCATCCACACTCTGAAAATTGATCAAAGATGGTGTGTTTTTACCTTGGTAGGTATCTCCTGATCTTAGTCAGTTTGTCCTTAGTACTTTTTATACCTCTTAGCACTGTTCTGCAGCACTCGCAGCCACCAGCTCTGCTGGCTTCATTGCAGTAGGTTCCCCTATGTGACTGTAGCAGAGCCACCAGATCCAGCAAGCTGTCATTGATAGCATCAACTGATGGCCACACGGTCACACAGGCACAGCCGGAGTCTGGAGCTTGTCAGCATGACCCTCGATTACTAGCGATGATGCTCAAGATGGAAGAAAGCCAGCTCAGCTGCTGGAGGCTTGACTGACTTGGCAGCTCAAGGAAACACTTTCTCTTTCAAATCAAGCCTATTTCATGGGGAAATCATCTATGGACCGAAAATATCGCAAAACTCTGTGAAGGGTCTCTGGGGAGAAGCTGCACTTCACAAGGGAATTAGTGAAAACTAGGTGGATCTTCCAAGGGAATGAGAAGCAAATGATAATGCCCTTGGAAAAAAGAAAGGAGGATCCTAAGCCTGATGAAGCAAGGGGTTGCTTCAGGAGAGATTACTTTGTGTAAGTGCTATAGGGAATTAAAAAGACTTCACTGGACAGCTTCCATCTCCTGCCATATCCTTCTACCCCTGTCTGGCCAGGGCATCCACACTTGGAGGAATGAACATCTCCTGCTGCCTCACAGCTCAGCGGCTTTGGCACATACTGCACTCAGCGTGCTGGCATGTGTTGCATTAAACACACTGGCATGTATTGCATCTCCCAAACTAACTGGTGTTTGTTGTGTGTTAGTGTCCAGGCTGGTGCCTCTCTCCATGCAGTGAGGACATCTGACATATTTTCCCTAGCACAGAGACAAAAGTTTTATAGCTGAACATCCTTGTTTTGGAAATACAGTATCACAGGGGCCTAATTCCTTTGCTGAGAAAGGAAATGAGTCCATCGGGTGTGTGCAGCTGGGAAGAGTGAGGAGGAGTGAAGTCTTTGTGTTTGTGTCAGTTTTCTCCCTCTTTTTGTTGAATCATGGCTAAAAAAATCCAACAATACAGGACAGATATGGGACAAAAATCTGAAGATCACTCTTAGGTGCAAGTAAAATGTGAACAAGGTCTGCCAAAGGTGTAATTGTATGTGTGTTCCCCCTGAGATGCTGACAACACATATTTTGCTGTTTGTTAAAGAACATTGATTTTGAATGCTGTTTGATGCAAAATTGGAAATAGACACAGCTATTCCCAGGGTAGTGGCAATAAAATAAAGTTTCATGGAGCTCCTAGTTTCCTGGGAAATGTGCCTACAACACTGCCCTTGGAAAGGAGCAGTCAGCCTGGTTTGTGTCAGACTGTTCCTGCTCCACAAGGGGAGGAAGTGCCTTCTCCAGGAACACATCCAATGCTCTCTGGAGAGGCATGAAATGATGATGGCAATGGTGGCTGTTCTGTTTATAGCTGGAGTAAAAGAAAACTGGGTCTCCTCAAGAGTTTCAATATACTGGTGGGGGTTTTTCTGTCATTCAGCTCTCCCCCAAAGGTAAGGGTTTTTCTTCTCCAAACTGTCCTTTGGGAGCTATGGTTGCTGCAGATCTCTAGGAGTCCTGCTGGTTTCTCTGCCAGGGCTCTGACAGTACTGAGGTGAATGCTGAGTTAGCTCTTCAAGTTCTATTTTCACCCAAACCCACAGTTTTCCATCTCTGCTTCCTCCCAGCCCTATCTGCAAATAGTGCGGTATGCATATTGTACCATATACTCACTGTTCAGGATATTTTTAACCAAGTTGTTTCTATCTCTCATTCTCTTTATTTTGCTTTTGAGATATTCCAAGTTCTACCCTTCATATTTAAATGTGCTGCAATTAAAAGAGAGGTAGAAAAACCCAGGATCACATGTCTGCTTGCAGCATGAGCAGTGGCACTGCCAGCTTCACAAGTCCTTGAACTGAACTGGTCAGCTGGGCTCTGCTTCAGTGCCTGGGGATGTTGGCGAGGTCTGTGCAGCCTCCCACTCTGTACTGACCCCTCTGTCTGCTGCCAGGCTTACTTAAGGTCCTATTTGTAATCTGTCTGTACACTCATCAGAAACACAACTGTGCTCACTGAACAATATAATGCAAGTTGGCTGACAAAGATTTTCAGCTTCTGTTACACTGAATGTAGATGAACGTGTGTGACGCTGACCAAAGTTTCCTGTTATGAAGCTACCTGGGGATAAGGGAACTCATCTGTCCACCCAGATAAGTTCATCTGTACAGGAAACTGCAAAAAGTCATGCCATGTATACAGAAATAGTGCAGGTACATACCTTTTCCTATTGGGAAGCATAATTATGTTATAATTTTTTACTGGCCATATGATACTATATCAAGTCAGTGTGTACCCTGCTGGAAGATACAGTGGTAACCTTTAATATTTGCGTAAAGTTAGATAGATATTGTCTCTGATAGGATTTTGTGTAGATTGGTCTGGTAAGGTACAAAACCAGACCCTTTTTACTTTCAAAAAGCCTACAGCAACATTTAGCTAAAAAAGCATTTTAAAACTAGTAAAGCAATGCCAAGAGCTTCTGCGTGCATGTTGAAACAAAGAGACTTTCTTAAGAGCAGGCAAAAAAAAAAAAAGAATAAAAAAAAAAAGAAAGTAATCAGATCAATCAGGCAAGGCTGGTGGTAGATCACAGTCCCCTCTAGGAAAGACTTGTGGCTGCCTGTATCACTTGGTATCTCACAGCAAATCCCCTCTTCCCTCTGTGCCAGCCAAGACAACAGCCTAGCTATTTGACATCAGAGAGCAATGGAATTTTCCAAAGCACAAAATTTAATGGGTTGTTACAAAACAAAAATTGGTTTTGACCTCTTGCTGAAGAATGGGGAGCTAATGCTTTGTATCAGTAGAGAGCTGTTAACGCATTGAAAAGATGATTCTGATTCCTTGATGGCGGCGCAAATGAATTAGAATGAGGGAAGGAAAATTGTCATCTTGCACTGAGCACCTCATAATTTTGCTGTCATTTGAAGAGCTAAGATTACTGCCAGCAGTAGATAATACACAGTGAAAGGAACCAAAAGCATCAAGTTGCAGGAAAAAAAAAAAAAGACTAGCGTGAGTGCAGTGAGGCAGGGAAGGAAGAAAGGGTAATAAAAACCTGTTCTGAACAGTAAATTAACCACTTAGGGGCAGACTGAAGACTGCCAAATGGATCCTTTCTGTTGAAATGAAGATGCAAATAATTAAAGATGAACTCATCTCTGGCACTTTTGTTTTACTGCACATAATGATAATAATCTGATATATTTGTGCTTTGAGAAAGGTGTTACAGAAAATGACAGCCAAGGTTGGTGAAGAGGGAAAATGCTTCCAAAAGTCTCTAATGAAATTCATGAGTAGATTTTGATTCCACTGGGGAAGTAACCATTTCATAATTGTTTTCAAAGATCATTTGAGTACTTGAACTCGATGAGAACTGTGTGCTTCTATGCTAAAAGCAAACTTCAGGCTGATTGTGAAATACACTGTTCTTCTTGTGCTGGTTTGTTATGTAAATCATTCAGAGAGGCAACAGAAATAATACCATTTGACCTATATTACTGATTGAATAGCACAGTTTGCAAATTTTGAATGTTACAGCCAGCCATACAGTTCCCTATTTACAATCTTTATGTCCTGGGTTAAATAATGCAATCTTGTTTCTGCTCTCCTAGCTGGGAGACATCTGTAATTGAGATCAAAATGTTAGCTGGAGATCAGAAACTGCAAATAGTTATTCATAAACTTGTGCTTTGCAGATTGCTGATTATATTCTGAAGAAATATGGGGGTAATTCTTTCCTAATAACAGATACATTCAGTTAGTGTATGGTTTTTCCAATGGTGATTTGATATTAGATAAATGGTAGAGTGGTCTAAAGCATTCACAGAAGGTTAAAAGATCAGCTGTGATTTTTCTGGAACAACTACTCTTTTTGAGTGTGATCTCAATATCATGATATACTGACTTGTTTTTCATGTGGATCTTCTCACCTGGATTACAGAACAGCCCTGCAAAGAGTTGCAGCAACCTGGTGTCATGGGTTAACCCTAGCGGTCAGCTCAGCCCCGCTCATGTGCTTACTCCCTCTTCCCATGGGATGGGGGAGAGAACAGGAGGATCAAATTGAGAAAAGGTATAGGTTGAGATAAACACAGTTTATTGAGTTAAAAAAAAGGACACAAAGTAAGAAACAAACAAAAAAACCAGCCACAAAACAAACACCATGTAAGCACTGCTCAGCAACAGTTAACACATACCCATGTTATTATCAACATGATTTTCACCCAAACCCCAAAACACTTACAACAGCACTTATGGGCTGCTATAAAGAAAGTTAATTCTGTCCCAGCCAAAACCAGTACACCCAGTCAAGTGACTATGAAAAGTGTAATAGGGTGAGCAGAAATATCTTAGGTTGTTTTTGCTGATGGCGTGCCATGGAACTTTGAGGCAGGCTTTCCTTCTGCAAACTCCTCATATTTGTGGCTTATCTCAGGAATTTTAGAAGTGTTTTTCCTTCTACTGTTCCCAAAGTGTTCCTTTGGTGCTGCTAGCTTGAGGTCATTGCCTCTGCAGCAAAATGTCCAGTGATTTCATCATATTAGAGAAGTTCTCTGAGCTCCCTTCACCATGAAGGGGGGGAGACACAGAGCATGCTTAGGTTTAGTGTATACACCAGAAATAAACTGTGCCAGGAACACTATTCACCCCTGGAAAACAAGTATTGCATTAAATAGCTGAACCTGGGTTTGAGCTTGCCAAGTGCCAGATAGCAACTTTCCATCACTGCATAGTGACTAAAGATGCTCTATGTACCCCTCTGAAGGCTAAGGGAGCTCATTAGCAGAGATACAAGCCACCACAGGCTCATCATTCTTATCATGCAGCATGGTTTGGCTTGGCAGGGACCTCAAAGATCACCTAGTCCAACGCCTCTGCAATAGGTGAAGATGCCACCCACTAGAATAGGTTGTTCAAAGCCCCATCCATCTGGCCTTGAACAGTTCCAGGGATGAGGCATCCACAACTTCTCTGGCCAACATGCTACAGTGCCTCACCACCTCACTGTAAAGAACTTCTTCCTGATATCTAGTCTCAACCTACCCTCTGTCAGTTTAAAGCTAGCCTTCCTTGTCTTACTACATGTCTACTACATACCCTGGTAGAAGGCTTGCTTTCCTGCAAGCCCCCTTTAGGAACTGGCATGCTGCTATATGGTTTCCCTGGAACTTTCTCATCTTCATGCTGAACAGCCCCAACTGTCTCAACCTGTCTTCGTAGGAGAAGTACTCTAGCCTTCTGATCATCTTTATGGTACTCCCCTGGACCATGTGGACTCCAGCAGATCCACATCCTTTCTAAGCTGGGGGACCCAGAGCTGGTGTCAGTACTCATCACTAGGCCATTCAATTTACTAATAGAAATACAGCCTTTCTCTTCACACATGTGGTGTAGCAGTGTTTATTCTGCTGGTTTAAAGCTACTGTTGTGAATTTTATCTTTATTTTGCTGGTGAGCAGGACACCTAACTGGGGTTTGAAATGAGGCATAGCAATTGTTGGTGGGCTTCCCTGCAGTACCCTAAGAGCCACAACAAATGGCAAGAACTGTTGCTTGCCCCTGTAACAACCCAAAACCTCTCACCACATTTGGTTCAGTTGTGGCATTTGTACCCAGATACCACCCCTTTTAGGCATAAGAAATAGAGCTTGGAATTAATAGCCTGAAGACACTATTTTTCAGTAAGATTGAAACGGCCATATGTGGAAGCAAAACTACTCAGAGGAACATATGCATGTACACTGATGAAAGGAGGTTGTGTGTGTTGGTAATAATCCTATTGCGCAGGATTCTTTTTTCAGATCTGAAGAGTGATGATTTGAACAAGAAAAGTAGCACTTTTTAGATCATTTGCTCCAAATAATTGGTGACATATATCCATCCAGAAAATCTGATGTGACCTCAGCTTTAGTGTATTAGGCAACTCTTATGTCAATATCCTGTTATGGCCAAACCCGGAAATAGCAATCTCATTTTGCCAGTAAATTCCTATTACATTGTAATACCACATCTGATGCATTTTATATTATGAACATGCAGTTAGGACGTTCTTGCTGTTTGTTCACATTACATTCCCCGCTTGCTAATTCTCCTGTATTTCATTCGTAAAACTTTCATAAGTTATCCAGGGATGACTGATGTTCCTTATTTTATTTTACAAAAGACATAGGACAACTCTGTACACTATGGAAACGGTAAGGAAATTCTCTAGAAAGATCATATCCTCACAAGGAGTTCTTCTTAAGCTAGAGATAACTGGATTTTGCAAGGTGGGTGCAAGCCTGTGAGCAAAAAAAGTGAGCTTCCCCCCCTCCCCCGCCCCGGAATAGTACTGTACTGAGCCTAGCAATAATCTGGTCTGTGAAAAAGACCAATGCATTTTTAGTTTTTAGCACCATTCTTCTAGACTTCTGTAAATGGTTTACCAACATAAGTGTATACAGGTTCTCAGACTATTCTATTCAAGCTACTCCACAGAAAAAATCATATGCAGAGGGAGCAGAAGTACCATACAAAACACTCGTGCCACAGCCTACATCAGAGTTCAGGTCTTGTCTATGAAAGGACCAGACTCTTGCATGTTCTAGCCACATTCCAGACTTTTCCTAAAGGTGGCTGAAATTCCAAAGGTTGTTAGCTCAATGTAGCTAGAAAGCTTTTTGCATTTAAAGTTCACATGTAATTGCTGCGATTCTTCTTGTTAGTCACTATGTATTTGACTTTTTCTGACCCCAAAGCAGTATAGTCCAAGATAACTTTTCCTCCACACTTCTCATCTGCTATTCCCTGTCTCTCAGGCTACCACAGTGTGAGCTGGAGGGTTATGTGTGTCACCATTTAGGCTTAGCACATTCTCTTAAAGGCTCTTGTTGACACACCATATGGTCAATGATCTCTCCAGGACCTGTTGGTTCTGAGAAAGCTTTTTGAGATTTAAAGAATGTATTTTTTGCAGCAGAGGTTGCTAGGCTGAATGAAAGGTATTGGTATTGATGGAAAGGCTGTTAGTAGTTTCTGCGGGGGAAGAAGTAAGAATAGTAAAGACTGAGAGAGAAGCTCAGACTTCTAAAAAGGAGAGAGAATCATACTCAGTTTGAAATTTAGGTCAGAACTACTTCAGATTTATTTTTATACAGGTTCATTTCATCCGCTTCACTGCTAAAAAGCTTTGTCTTCTCCTTCAGTTATCTCAGCCAGTACAAATAATGTCTGTGGAGTATGTTTCACCACCTCGATTGTGGGGACTAGCTAATCTCACAGGGCTGATGGAAACCCAATCAAAGAATGTTGATAGATTTAGTTGGAGTCAATGATAAGAAAAAGAGGCTTGCTGAGACATCTGACATGACAAGTCTCCAGCAGAGGAGAGATGAGATTTCACACACACTAAAAATGATGTAGTTTGACTTAGTGACAGGTCACCCAAGGAGCTGCAATACTCACATACCTATTTTAAATGCTTTACAATGTTACATTTCCATTCAGTATCTTGGTAAGTGTTTTCCATGAGTTGCTAGTTGCCTGCACAGAATGGAGAAAAATGAGATGTTAGTATAGACTGCATCTTTAGGAATCATCTGCTTTTGCCCCTAGTTCAACATCTGAAGTTATTAAAATTGTGCATTTCTAACTAAATATGATGGGATATGCAGAGGATTATGCTTTCACTTGAGAGCTAAGTAGCAGAAGCAGATGAAATTTGAAGCAACCATGACCCTGGTTTTATATAAATATGCTTGCTAAAAATGAATGAGGGAAGAGGAATATGGAAATAGATGATAAAATAATCAGAGAATCATTTAGGTTAAAAAAGACTTCCAAGATCATAAAGTCCAGCTGTTTTGCCAAGTCCACCACTAAATCAATCCCCTAAGTGCCGTAACTACATGTCTTTTAATACCTCCAGGGATGGTGACTCCATCACTTCCCTCGGGAGTCTGTTTCAATGCTTGTCAACCCTTTCAGCGAAGAAATTTTTTCTAATATTCAGTCTAAACCTCCCCTGGCACAACTTGAGGCCATTTCCTCTCATCTTGTTTCTTGCTACTTAGCAGAAGAGTCTTGCCACACACTCCTTTCAAATAGTTGTAGAGACGAACAAGGGTCCTCCTGAACCTCCTTTTCTCTAAGCTAAACAACCCCAGCTCCCTCAGCCACTCCTCATATGATCTTTGTTACAACCCCTTCACCAGCTTTGTTGCCCTTCTCAACATCTCAACGTCTTTCTTGTTATGAGAGGCCCAAAACTGAAGCCAGGATTTGAGGTGTAGCCTCACCAGTGCTGAGTACAGGGGGACGATCACTGCCCCAGTCCTGATGACCATGCTATTTCTGTTCTGTTCACCACAACTCTCTGGGCTTGGCCATACAGCCAGTTTTTTACCCAGTGAACAGTGCCCACCCCAACCACGAGCAGTCAGTTTCTCCAGTGCTTTGGGAAACGGTGACAGAGACTTTAATAAAGTTCAGGTAGATAACATCCATGACCTCATCCAGTAAGTGAGTTATAGATGGAGATTAGTTTGATCAAGCAGTACCTGCCTTTCATAAGTACCATGCTGGCTGTGCCTGATCCCCTGGTTGTCCTGCATGTGCCACATGATGTCACTCAGGATGATCTGCTTCATGACCTTCTCTGGCACTGAGGTCAGGCTGACAGATCTGTAGTTCCCAAGGTCCTCCTTCTGGCCCTTCTTGTAGCTGGGCATTACATTTGCTAAGCTCCAGTCAACTGGTATCTCTCTGTTTTGTCAGGAGTGCTGGCAAATGATTGAAAGCAGCTTGGTGAGCACTTCTTCCAGCTCTTTCAGTACCCTTGGGTAGATTCCATCTGGCCCCATAGACTTGCATGTAGTGGTGTAGCAGGTTACTAACCATATCCCCTTGGATTTTGGAGGCTTCATTCTGCTCCCTGTCTCTGTTTTTCAGCTGAGGGGCTAACACTCCCTAACATACAGGGCTACTCCACTGCCTCTCCTTCCTTGTCTATCCCTTCTGAAGAGTTTGTATCCATCCATTGCAGCACTCTAGTGTAAGCCATCCCACCATGTTTCACTGATGGAAATTTGTCATAGTTTTCCTGCTGCACTGTGGCTTCCAGTTCCTCCTGTTTATTGCCTGTGCTGCAGGCATTGATGTAGATGCAGTTCAGTTGGGCTATTGTTCTTGGTACCTTTTCGGAAGGAGAAGGCCTAATTCCTACCTGACCATTCTTGGTCACTTTCATGGTTTCTAACACATCAATGACCCTTACATGGATCTCCATCCTCTACCTCCACTGAGACAGCAGATAAGAACCTCGCTAGTGCACTGTCCCTCAAACATTGCTGTGCTGCCCCCAGGCTTATCTCCAGTGGGCCTGGTTTTATCCTTTTCCCCTTTTGAGTACAGTAGAGTAACCAGACTTATTCTGAATACATTTCTTTCTTATTAAGATTTTCATGAAGCATAAATTGCTCTTTGTAATTATCTTCTTAACACTACCATCAAAGTATTCCTTATTAAAACATACATATTTGCTGTATTTATATTCACCCTATTTAAAATCAAGACAAAATACATTTTTGAGTGCCAGGTATTGAAATAATCCTAAGAGCATACCGAATAAAGGGTTTGAAAAGACTCAGCCGCAGATAACAACAGGAGACTACTTACAAGTGTGTCATTTCCTTTGCCGAAATAGTGGTTGATTTAAGACACACATTTCTCCCTATCAATTTTGTGTCAATTGGTGAAATCCAAAGAAAGCATCCAATCATTCATCAATATGAGTCATATTTATCACTGTGCAATTAGCTAGCTGCTTGTTTTCTTCTCTTTTCCTAGCTAATGTTTTGTGCCAAAAGATCCCTAGGTCCTGAAACACCTACAGGTTTCTGAACATATGTGAGGGGCCTGAATAATAACATTTAATTTTGTCACCACACATAGACAATGAACAGAAAGATATGCATTGGGTAAGAATTGCAACAAACAAATTAAAACTGGAGAGAGCCCAGTGTTGGAAGTGCTATAAATATTTTTAGGCTGAGTGGAAATAAAGCTGGCATGAATAGGTAGATTTAACGAACTTCTGAGCTCAGACATAATTGGAAGTGTCTTAATTGTGCCTCATATACTTCCATAGAGTGGCAGATTAGCTGCCTCTTGGTCTTTAAAATGCCCATAATAATTGTGGTGCTTGAAAAGAAATATTTCATTTCCTTAAATGACAGTGCTCTTGGAAACACCTGACTGGCTAGTACTGTGATACATGAGGCCATATGTCCCTGTTCTGTCTGCCTTCAACCAGGGCAGTAAACAGTATCTATGGGGTTGTACAGGCAGAGCTGTTGAATTTGTTCTCTGAAATGCAGCTGGCAAGGCTGGATCACTTATAACTAGAGCTTTCTTTTATGAGATGTTCTGCCTGTTATGAGATGTCCTAAGCTTTTGCTCCAGGCTGCAAGGCAGCTTTGCAAAGCAGAATGGATCACCTGGTTCCTCCCACCAGGATGTTGCTCGCAGAAGGGTGACTCTAGGGTGTGACTTGAATGTTAGTCCGACACTTTGCTATTGGCACCTGAAATATTTCCTCTGACTTCCACGGGATCATGCAATTGATCATATCATAATGTTGATGACATCATACTACTGCTTCTTAGGAAAAAAGTCAAAGATTTGTCAGTGCTAAAGCCATAATCCAAGGTCCAGAGAGGTTGGCAGGGAGGACATGCAGCAGCTGAGACTATAAATGCCCTACCATACAACAGTGTACATGGCTTGGCAACAACTCATATTGACACCTGCCTTATCTGCAGGAGAAGTTGGGATTTAGGCTGAGAAGGAGGACAAGGGCAGCCAACAGGCTGGGAAGGAGGAGTATGTTACAGTGTATGTCAATACAGGGTGTGAGGCGCCATAACAATATAGACCTGCAGGAGATGGAATAAGAAGACCCTCAAAAGTTACTTCATGCTAATCTGATGCATAAAGACTGCAGTTTTGAGGACATTTCCCCTCTACATCCCTTTCTGCGTCAAATGTCTCACTGATCAATGTCTTCTGAAGCTCCTAGTTCCTCCCTGCTCTGTTACTGTAGGTTAAATATAAGCTGTGGATGCTGCAACATTCCCTGAAGTCATCTAACTCACACATGATCCAGCCCACTACTCTCATCAGCATTTCTATCATGCCAGAAACAGCCTTTAGAGAAAAAGTATCTCCAATAAAACTGCACAGATCCTATTCCTTTGGCAGGCAAATCAGTCACCCTGTGAATGACTTTTAAAATTGCTTCATAGATCTTTCACTCTGACAGAAGACAATGTAGCCTCTTTACATTCTCCATGTGCCTGCTGTATGTGTGATACACAGTTTTGCACTGCTACTGCAACTACCTTAAAGGAGGTTGTTGAGGTTGGGAGGTGGTTGAAGTGGGAGCTAGTCTATTCTGCCATACCTACAGTGGGAGGACTAGAGGTCTTAAGCTGAGACAGGGGAGATTCAAATTAGATATTAAAAAAAAAAAAAAATCACTCTTAGGGTGAATAGGTTGCCCAGGAACCTCCAGGTGGTGGAGTCACCATCCTTGGAAGCATGTAAGTGGCATCTGGATGTGGCCCTGGGTGATATGGTTTAAGGGTTACAGTGATAGTGCTGGGTTGACAGTTGGACTTGATGATCTAAGAGGTGTCTTCCAACCTTGATGATTCTATGATTCTACTAGAGCACAATCCTAGCTAGGGCACCTAAGTTGCAATCATGTGCACTAGTGCCAGTAATAAGAGGTTAGGAGGCCCTGCAAATACAGCGAGGACTGCTTAGGAGCAGCTCAGAGTATGAAGTGCACCTGAGAGTTAGGGGAATGCCACTGAGATCAGACAGAAAACCCAGCTGCATCTGCTCCTGTTGTTGCAGTTTAAATTGGGCACCTCTGTTTTCCTCAGCTGTAACAATGTGCCTCTATTGGTGGGCAAGAAGGGATAAAAGACAATTAAAATTCAGTTACTGAAATGACAAAAATTTCTGCCCCTCTTCACTGATTCAGGTTACAAGACAGTAAAACATTTTCTCACACTGGCACAACATGAAAAGAGGTAAACAGCTGCAAGCAGGTATGGATGACTTGCTGAATTTCCTCAAGCATCCTTGCCACTGGGAAAGATGCCTGTGACAACTGCATTCCTGTTGAACTGACAAGTGGAGGGTAAGGATCAAGATGAAAGGATGAAAATCACACCACCTTACAAAGCCAGCAAACTGTCCGTGGTGTGGCTTTGCCTCTAAACTACAGAGAAGAGTGTCTGTTTGGAGGCTCTGAGAATTGATTGTTTGGGATCTCTGGGATGGTGGTCCAGTCCTCTATGCGCTGGGAGATGGACCCTTGGGATTGGAAACATCCTTCTTTTCACAGGCCAGACTGATATTGTGATAGTGTCAATACCTAGACATTGTAGCTGGAGGAGCAGGAATCAGCAGCCTGCCTGAGCAATCACATTTTACCTCCTGTCTAGGGAACAAGGAATGAGAAATAATGCATTTTGCTGATTGAACCTGGCCTTGGGAGTACTAATCCACCCAAGTTTATTTTCCACCTCCCCTACCTTGAACCAGGTCCAGTCTCCTAAGTGCCAAAGCAGGAATTACACAGTAGCCTTGGCAGTGTTACTTCATTAGCCTGTAGTGCTGGTAATTAAAAAACACAAACCAAAACAAAAAAGCCCTGCCTTTTGTTATCATTCATTCTTTGTCTTTTTTTTTTTTTTTTTTTTTTTTTTTTTTTTTTTTTTTTTTTTTCTCCC